>OV816023.1:44440034-44969818 GCA_929113105.1 Agrypnus murinus | reverse complement strand
GTAGGGAGCAGAGTAAGTACAAAACAACATACTTTCATACAAGAACGTTTATTGATACGAGTAGTTTCGACGCTACTTAAAACATAATACATAACTTATATATATATATATATATATAACATCTATTAAAATAGTACATTTCGTATACACTAATAATGGTACTACATACCCGACTATAAAGTAAACATGGTAAGTATAACAGCAGTTTAAAAGAATAGATAGTAAATATAACTATATCTAATTATTTTATAAAATACTATGTTAACTAAGAGGTTATATACAGAATATATACGCCTGTATTCGACCTCTAGAGGGTTCATAAGACTAGACTAGACCAGACCAGACCAGACCAGACTAGACCAGACCAGACCAGACCAGACCAGACTAGACCAGACCAGACCAGACCAGACCAGACCAGACCAGACCAAACCAGACCAGATCAGACCAACCAGACCAGACCAGACCAGACCAGACCAGACCAGACCAGACCAGACCAGACCAGACCAGACCAGACCAGACCAGACCAGACCAGACCAGACCAGACCAGACCAGACCAAACCAGACCAGATCAGACCAAACCAGACCAGACCAGACCAGACCAGACCAGACCAGACCAGACCAGACCAGACCAGACCAGACCAGACCAGACCAGACCAGACCAGACCAGACCAGACCAGACCAGACCAGACCAGACCAGACCAGACCAGACCAGACCAGACCAGACCAGACCAGACCAGACCAGACCAGACCAGACCAGACCAGACCAGATCAGACCAGACCAGACCATACCAGACCAGACTAGACTAGACTATAGATGATAGACAGTAAAATCATGAACAATTATACCACCTGTAATATAATAGAGCTTACTTGATATTTTAAAATTAGTGGCTGAATCTAATTATTACAGAAATTCAATTGTAGAAACTGAAGATGTAATCTTTAAAACATCTAAAGTTAGAAGTTTTTAGTAGTCAGGTTAGATTAATAGAGGGTGTTATAATCAAATCGTTTTTAGAAACTATTTGTTTTGTAAGATTGGCGCCGTAAGGAAAAACAACATAGCTGTAGTCTTGATTTTGAAATTGAGATAGCTCGGAACAAAACGATGAATACAAAGTTTAGAAGTTTATTTCAAAATTCTGTGATAAAAAACATTAATTCTTCTTTACTTTAAAACCCAAAATTGCATGATAAATCAATATAATATTAATATAAATGATTAAATTAAATGAAGCAATCTAGGTTAGACCCCCAAAAATTATATTAAGGTTATAGATTTTAGACTCCGGTTGTTGCAAAGATTCAAGAATCTCTATTAAGGTTAGTTCATAAAACATTTATTAGGTTAGAAAAAAAAAGGTTAAAAATCTTAAATTATTTTAGGTTAGATTTAGGTCGCGCGCGACCTAAATCTAACCTAAAATAATTTAAGATTTTTATAGTTTTTCGAATGTTAATGACGATTTTGTAAGTAGCTACAATGGTCTAACCTAATAAATATTTTATGAACTAATCTTAATAGAGATTTTTTGTAAGTAGCTACATGCTCTAACCTAATAAATGTTTTATGAACTAACCTTAATAGAGATTCTTGAATCTTTGCAACAACCGGAGTCTAAAATCTATAACCTTAATATAATTTTTGGGGGTCTAACCTAGATTGCTTCATTTAATTTAATCATTTATATTAATATTATATTGATTTATCATGCAATTTTGGGTTTTAAAGTAAAGAAGAATTAATGTTTTTTATCACAGAATTTTGAAATAAACTTCTAAACTTTGTATTCATCGTTTTGTTCCGAGCTATCTCAATTTCAAAATCAAGACTACAGCTATGTTGTTTTTCCTTACGGCGCCAATCTTACAAAACAAATAGTTTCTAAAAACGATTTGATTATAACACCCTCTATTAATCTAACCTGACTACTAAAAACTTCTAACTTTAGATGTTTTAAAGATTACATCTTCAGTTTCTACAATTGAATTTCTGTAATAATTAGATTCAGCCACTAATTTTAAAATATCAAGTAAGCTCTATTATATTACAGGTGGTATAATTGTTCATGATTTTACTGTCTATCATCTATAGTCTAGTCTAGTCTGGTCTGGTATGGTCTGGTCTGGTCTGATCTGGTCTGGTCTGGTCTGGTCTGGTCTGGTCTGGTCTGGTCTGGTCTGGTCTGGTCTGGTCTGGTCTGGTCTGGTCTGGTCTGGTCTGGTCTGGTCTGGTCTGGTCTGTCTGGTCTGGTTTGGTCTGATCTGGTCTGGTTTGGTCTGGTCTGGTCTGGTCTGGTCTGGTCTGGTCTGGTCTGGTCTGGTCTGGTCTGGTCTGGTCTGGTCTGGTCTGGTCTGGTCTGGTCTGGTCTGGTCTGGTCTGGTCTGGTCTGGTCTGGTCTGGTCTGGTCTGGTCTGGTCTGGTTTGGTCTGATCTGGTCTGGTTTGGTCTGGTCTGGTCTGGTCTGGTCTGGTCTGGTCTGGTCTAGTCTGGTCTGGTCTGGTCTGGTCTGGTCTAGTCTGGTCTGGTCTGGTCTGGTTTAGTCTAGTCTTATGAACCCTCTAGAGGTCGAATACAGGCGTATATATTCTGTATATAACCTCTTAGTTAACATAGTATTTTATAAAATAATTAGATATAGTTATATTTACTATCTATTCTTTTAAACTGCTGTTATACTTACCATGTTTACTTTATAGTCGGGTATGTAGTACCATTATTAGTGTATACGAAATGTACTATTTTAATAGATGTTATATATATATATATATATAAGTTATGTATTATGTTTTAAGTAGCGTCGAAACTACTCGTATCAATAAACGTTCTTGTATGAAAGTATGTTGTTTTGTACTTACTCTGCTCCCTACGTTCTGCCCTAAAAATGTATTCGTAGGCTCTAACCTAATCTAACCTAAATTATATTCGTATGCTCTAACCTGTGATGTAATAAAAAACAATAAGGTTACAGATTATTATTAATCATAAGAGTTTACTATAGATACGTTGAATAACCTACAAGAGTATATAGTATATTATTACATATCTGCGTATTTCGAAGCTATTGAAAATGTATGATGTATTGTAAAATAACGTTTAAATATGGCGACGAACTTATTTCTTTTAAACTGACGACAACTCATCATACAAAACATACTGTATTTATGTATTCCCTTTCTCTGCTGATATGTTTTCTACAGTGTGTTTTTAAATATTATACCCCGTTCTCTCAAGAATGCATAAAATTTTCGAAATATCTGTTTATTATTTTACTTAGCACATATAACCTACTAAGTATGTCCTAATGGCAAAACTGTAATCGACGAGATCTAATATCATAGTAATATTATAACAGATTAGGTGACCTAACAAACTCTTTAAAGAAATGTTTATTTACATGTATGAGATAGTATTTAACATAATGTCCTTACATATTGGGTTACGATAGAGACGGATAATCATACGAGCTGCTGAAATGTATGATATATTGTAAAATAACGTTTAAATAAGAGTTTACTTTAGATGCTACGAATATCTATATGGTGTATAAACAATAAGAACGTATATGTAGAAATCGCTTACAAGGGTAGTAGATATAACGAAAAGGGTTAAAATCTGTTCAAAATTACATTACGTCTAGAAAACTAGAAATTAGATAATTGTAGCATACGCATGTTAAATGTACCTATTCTTCACCTCGTAGTAGATATAATGAAAAAGGATAAAAATCTGTAGTATAGGGTTTATGCTTATACTCAGGCTCGCAATCATATGTAGCGTATTTATGCTTACATAGTATAATTATTTTCTCAACGTAGGATAGAACAACCGATTGCTCTGGTCGATCAGTATAAATCGACGGGTAGTGTTCCTGTTCCTTCGTTAGTCGAGATGGACCAGCGTAAGAAGAAGAATGGCTCTGGTCGACAGGATTGCAAAATACAGTGTCCGGTTTGCTTCAAGTCTTTCGCGATGCCATTCACCTGCAAGAGACACGTAAAAACCATACCCGATTCAAACAGAATCTGCTGTTCTAGCTGTGTCAAAACTTTTTCACGCTCTGACAACTAAAAAGACATACGAAAAACGTTCACGAATCAATCAAAGTCCGGTGTTCTAATTGCTTCAAATATCTTTCACGCATCGACAGCTATAAAAGGCATTTAAAAAACGTACATAATAACGCAAATGTTGTAAAGACAGCTCTGGTAAAGGAAGCAAATGGACCTACTGATATCGTTGAGACAGAAGAACAAGAAGAATATATGATTGCAGCCATGCATTTGGGTATTGATGAATGTGATTCCTCGTTTACCAACTGTGATAGTAACGAAGAGTTGAACAAGGAAAGGGCTACCGGTACAGTTCCAATGAGTCAGTCGTCGGACTTTATACGTATTAGTATTGCTGCGAGGGCATACGACGACTCAGAGGCCCGTAGAACTACAACAGTCGTCATAGAAAACAACTTATGATCTATATTCTTGTATTATGTTATGTATACTAAATAAATGTTTGTAAAATAACTTTATATGTTTTATTTATCACGCCCATACTCTGATTTCTTGTCTAACAGGGTGGACTCAGCCATTTTTTGTTTCAAGACTGTTTCTAGCCTAAGGATGTATAGCCCCAGGGTTAATTAATTGAGTTTGACCTGTAGAGCATATTATGTTAGCGTTCAGTTAGTATGGCTTTGATATCCCTAATTGTTATTTACGCCAAACCTGACTACATGTATTGTTAAAGTAAAATTTAGAGGTAATATACAGGAATATATGCGCCTGTATCCGATCTCTAAAATATAAGCCTTTTAAGTCTTTTAAATATTACTTTGTAGAGCTATGTTCAACAGGTATGCGCTAAATATGTTAATGTCAGCCTTGTACATAAAATATATATATATATAGGTCATTTGTTGCACGGAAAATTAAACTTCTCTGTAACGTATATCCTATATTACTTTGTACAACTGCGTTCATCAGGTATGCAATCAGCAGTAGAGTATAATATGTACCTGGTATAATATAACGCTTATCAGTAGGTCCCTCGTTAGGAATTTTAAAAAATAATGAAATTTTTATTGAATCAGCTAAATAGATAGTGTACTTATAAGTGAATCTCTAAATAACGAATGCGTTAACAGAACTCCTGCATTAATATACATAACGTTTCATCGTGTTTTTTCAAAACACATTTCATTGTAAAAGAATAAGAATAATTTCAATTTTATTTATCAGGCGATATACATTATATTATTTTCATATATTAGTATGCAAATTGAATAGACTACCTGTTACATTTCACACCTTATTCGTCTCGATGAACATACAGTCAGCATACAGTTGATATCTTTGTCTTTACTTTACCTAGGTAGACCAATCCTAGAGACAGAGTTGTATTCGCTATCTTTTGGTTGAGATCGACCACTTTATCTTCAGTAAGTTTGTCGGTGAATCTTTTGGGTAGATATGTTATAGACTTATATTTCGAAGGTATCGAAAATAATTACAAATTAGTATTAATTATACGAGTTAATATCCTACAAAAGTATATAGTAAATTATTACATATCTTCATATTTCGGAGTTGCTGAAATGTATGATATATTGTAAAATAACGTTTAAATAAGAGTTTACTTTAGATGCTACGAATATCTATATGGTGTATAAACAATAAGAACGTATATGTAGAAATCGCTTACAGGGGTAGTAGATATAACGAAAAGGGTTAAAATCTGTTAAAAATTACATTACGTCTAGAAAACTAGAAATTAGATAATTGTAGCATACGCATGTTAAATGTACCTATTCATTCACCTCGTCTGTAGTAGATATAATGAAAAAGGATAAAAATCTGTAGTATAGGGTTTATGCTTATACTCAGGCTCGCAATCATATGTAGCGTATCGATGCTTACATAGTATAATTATTTTCTCAACGTAGGATATATCGATATTCTTCTAGTTTGATTAAATCCTATAAGTTATATTCATTTCACCCTTTTTATTCTATTAAGACATTTATAATAATCATAGGGACCCTGGTATGGGCATAAACCGATTGCACTTATTCTTTCACCTCGTCAGTAGTTAGACTCGAATTTTATGATTTCATATATGAAGAATACGTTTAGTGATGAATACTCTATGTTCTAGAATACTTGTATAGGGGCTAGGAAGCTTGATTTGAATACTACAATCTTGATCACGCGGTTGGAGTGTACTGATACCTCGATTGTGTGCATAGAAGTATAATGAGTATCAGTTATCGTATATTCAAATTAGTTGAATATATGTAGTACAACTTTATAGATTCTAGAAAGTTCCTATCAATATTAGAGCAATGAATGTAGACTGATGTGTGTGTTATATAATACCGATTCTCGCATATACGAACTTAGGAGCTAGCTGCTGACTCTGCA
Source organism: Agrypnus murinus (assembly GCA_929113105.1). NCBI lineage: Eukaryota > Metazoa > Arthropoda > Insecta > Coleoptera > Elateridae > Agrypnus > Agrypnus murinus. The sequence goes on along the minus strand of OV816023.1, from coordinate 44,963,395 downwards.
TGACATTAGATGATTATGATAATGATAGATGATCGTGATAAAGAATGTTGTTATTTATAGCAGTGACTTTATTACAATTCTTACTAGAATATAATTGTATGATATCACATCATGATATCTACCTACAATTCGATTACCTACATTTTGACTACCTAAATTAGACCTTAGTCTAAGAATAATCATGTGTTTTATCGTTATCTTATGATATCAGGAATGCAATACTTCTATTAATCTTTAGTTTAGCGTAGATATAAATCTCTTTGTATAGCTCAATAAATGATAGTTATAGGGCCTGTATTGACTTATATAACATTTCTCTCATATATGAATATTTTAGTTCAGAGAGCATTTACAAACAAGGCACAATTTATACAAAGCAGTCATTCAGAACAGGGTAAGATAATTCGTATGATCTATTAAATTTAAAATAGTAATCTGCTGTTCAGCTTGATTTAATTTTCGTAAATGTCTAAATATTACAAACATACAAACAAAATAGACTTAAGTAAGAAACAAAACGTATACATTACATATCTAAAATTGTACAACATATTGATAGGGTAGGTGAATTGCAGGCATTTAGCAGGCCCGTGTTTCTAACTGCTGATCTATAGGCTAGAAAAATCATAAAAGTATTAGGCAATGTTCATTGAATAGACTCCCTGCTTCATTTCATAACTTATTTGTTTTAATAAATAGACATTAGTCAAACGATCGATATCCTCATGTCTTTACCTTCAATATATAATATATTTATTTTTGATATCTAGTTAATGATATGTGTTGTGATCTTGATTGACTGTAATCTTTTTCCTGTAAGATGCTATAAAAGCCGTAATTAATATTTCTTAATATATATAGTTTAGTTTAATCCGTGTATGTATTTTATTCTTGCATTTTTTATTTCACAATGTATAACTATATACAATTTATTTTAAAACCGTTTTTCTGAAATTTCTAGATTTTAATACAAACAAAATTGATTTAGGCTTCAGGAAATATCCAAACAGATTTACTCAGAATTTACGGTTGTTATTAAATAATAATTAGCCGTCGGCAACTTTTAAAATATTTCGATTAAACCAATAGTCTTTCATGTTTGAATTTTAACTTTCTACACCCGCTAATTGGAAATTCATTAGCAATGGTGAAATCATCGTTACAGAAAATAAATTTTACAATCAAGACGTCATGTTTTTACCTTACCGATCTCATTATTCATATAAGTTAATGTAGGATAATAATGGTACTACATACCCGACTATAAAGTAATCATGGAAAGTATAACAGCTGTTTAAAAGAATAGATAGTAAATATAACTATATCTAATTCTGATATAAAAAGCCGCGGATCGACTGATGTTACGGGCCTCATGTAGTAATAATATCTGTATATAGTTTTCAAATTGTTATATTTAAGATGTATCAAGAAAAATTTCTTGAGTTTCTTCACGATTGGCTCATATAAGGTTAATAATTGTCTCATTTCAATGACTCATGATAATAATCATAATTGGCTTATAATTTTTGAATCCTAAAGATTTAATATTATTAATGTACAATATTTATAAATATTTTCCGGGAATTATTTTTAAATAAATTGGATTTAATCAAATATACGTGAAAACATTTTTATAAATAACTCGTATGCAGTAATTTAAAAGACAAGCTCCGTGGTCTCGGGGTTAAGCTATGGACTTGTAAACAGACGTACTTTACGAACCCTGGTTCGAAACTCGTTGGATCCATTAATTTTTATAAAAAAGTGTAGCAGGTTGCCTATCTACAGGTGTATAAAAATCTACTATACCGATCACAGGACGTTACCGATAGATGGCAGTAGCAGTACTAAAAATTCAAATCCAAGGGCGGGAAATGATGACAAGTTGGAAATGACAAGCGAGAGCGAGCGAGAGAGAGAGAGAGAGAGAGAGAGAGAGAGAGAGAGAGAGAGAGAGAGAGAGAGAGCCAGAGCGAAAGCCGAGCGAGAGAGAGGGCCAGAGCCAAGCGAGAGCGAGAGAGACGGCCTGAACCAAGCGAGAGCGAGAGAGAGGGCCAGAGCAAAAGCGAGAGAGAGGGTCAGAGCGAGAGCGAGAGGGCCAGAGCAAGAGCGAGAGAGAGGGTCAGAGCCAAGCGAGAGAGAGGGCCTGAACCAAGCGAGAGCGAGAGAGAGGAATCTACTATACCGTTGACATGACGTCACCGATAGATGGCAGTAGTAGTACTAAAAATTCAAATCCAAGGGCGGGAAATCTAAGATGACAAATTGAAAATGATAGATACAAAATGGCGGATATGTAAATGACATTCAAAATTGACAGATTCAAAATGACATTTCAAATGGCTATTCAAAATGGCGATTCAAAATGGCTATTCAAAATGGCGATCCAAAATGGCGTTTCAAAATGGCTATTCAAAATGGCGATTCAAAATGGCTATTCAAAATGGCGATCCAAGATGGCGATTCAAAATGGCTATTCAAAATGGCGATTCAAAATGGCTATTCAAAATGGCGATTCAAAATGGCGATTCAAAATAGTAGGCGTGTCGTCCAAGATGACGTCGACCAATCAGAAGCAAGGGGAGGAGCTACAGGAGTAGGGATAGCCAATCAGAGAGCAGTAGGCGTGGCCAAAAAAAAGGAGAGGGGATGGACTCAACTGACCCAATACCTACTAGTACTACAACCCTCGATCACCTGAGCTTATTAAGTATCATTATAATTATATTTATCATTGTAATAGTTATAAGTTTATTATTGTATATTTATTGTAAACGTAACTCCTTCAAAATCAAATTTATAGATTTTCTAAATAAAGATTTTATAAATAACCAAAATAACGAAGAAATACCAATTTAGATTTCTTTGAAAAATTTTATAATATATAAATATTATTTCAAATTTTATTTTCAAATTATTTTAATAACATTGAAAATACTAAGGGTGGAGGAGTAACGTACGTAGAATCGCACTATAGATAAGATCATGTTGCATGAGAATTGCTTAAGATAATAAAACTCACGATATCAAATTACAGTTTTTCTGCTAAGTCTATGTTATCTCTATGAGAACTTCTTTAGCATTTATTCTCTCATGACCATGAGAACTGTGTAGGCAGATAAGGTATAAATACCTCTGTTTTAATCTTAAGTCTTTAGTCTTTATTAAATATTCATTCAACACACAAGTCTTTATTAAATATTCATTCAACACACAAGTCTTTATTAAGTATTCAACAAGTGTTTATCCTGAGTGAGTATTAAAACTAGATGTGAATTTTAAAATTGTCTTGCTAGTAAAAACATAAAGGCTCATTCGAGTTTTAATTAATTATTTTGCTTAATGTCATTTAAATGTGAATTCTAAAATTGTTCTGTTAAGTGTGTTAATTCAAATTTAATTATTTAAACTCGTCTTAAACTCGTTAAATAATTACAGACAAAGTAATATTAATATTTGTATTCTAAATGTTAAAAGAGATAAAGTTTTCTCTCGATTAAAAATAATAAAATATATTCTACGACTGCAAACGAAATATATAAATGTGTTTTATTATATTCAATAAATAAAGTTTTAAAAAAAGCTTCGGCCACAGAATATAATCAAAACTCGGTAGGATAAACACAGAGAAACTGATTCTTTATTACAGAAGTTTTTTGAGAAATAGAATAAGAATTACATTAAGATCAATTCGTTTGAAGCGTGGCCGCGTCCTATGCTCTTAACATTTTTATTTAGAATGATCAAAGTAAATTTTAGTTGCAGACATTCCATAGTTGAATAACGTGAAAGAATAATTCTTTATTTTAGATGCACATTCTTAGATTAAATTCTAAATTCTATTAAATAGTTAATTTTGAAAAAGTGTACTCTTACAATCTTTAACTTTTTATAATAAAGAGTCTCAGAAATTGTAATGTATGATCACAGTATAAATAACAACCAGTAGGTCCACTTGCGTGTCGGCACTTTGACGTCGTTAAGCTAGCTTCGAATATCACGCCCACAAACGAAGCGGTGCACCGAAGTTTATCAATCATCACCTTCGAATGCTGGTACTCAAGAGGCAGAGGCGTATTCCGTAAAATGATGTGGCGAGTAAATTTTGTTGACATTTTTTAAACACTAAAAACTCTTGTTATAGTGGTATAGTAAAAGAGGGAATAGAATTGTGTGAATCAACAAAATTAATTGACGCCTTTGAACAATTAGTTTTTTATTAACTGAACTTAAATTAACATACATACATAATTCAACATTTATTTACAAAAAAGTTGCAAAACGAAAGCTTTATTGTTAATAGTTATTTGTTTCATTAGTACAAAAAATGCATGTTTTTCGGACGAATAAGAAAGTGGCAGCCTTATTATTAAGCCTTATTAAGTTTTTTTCGACGTATTTGTATACAACCTTTGGAGGCACAACAAGTGTGTTTACCCATTCCGTAAGCCCGAGCCACTCGCAATACACAACTGACGTTATCCGGCCCAGGCTAATTTGAAGTGCTCGGTCGCACGTATGAAGCATAACTGGTGTCTACGTGCTGCCAGAAGGCTGAGAGATGGCTACCAATATTTGCGAAAGTCAGGTTACTGTATGTTATTATACTGTGGTATTATATACCTACCATAAGAAAACTCTTGAATAATACATTCAGAAGATATATCTTCCAAAATTATAAAACAGAGGGAATTGTTATAGCAAGATGGAAGAAAATGACTTTTTTTAGAAAACGAACTATTTCCGATTTTTAAGACTAACATTATAAAAAGACTTGATCTTTTCTCTTTCAAACACCCACTTCAACGTTTTTAGGCTTGCACTCCTTCAGACGATGGGATGGGATGGCTATTTATTATTAAAATAATTTAATAATAAATAGCCGGTTTGATGGGGTGTTCATTGTGGTTATTATCAGCAACGTTAACATAATGTTGTTGATGATAACCACAATCACTATGCACGTTGTTGTTCTCTTCGATAACCGCAATCATGACCTTTATATTATTTGTTATCGGCCATACCAGCATGCAGCACATGTTGATATGGGCGATATCCGTTGGAGTGAAGATTTGTTGATGATGGAGGCGATGTTGAATTAATTAATTTGTTGAAGAAATTAGATTAGCAGTTGGTACTGGTCGAAGATGGTTGTAGATCTGGTTATTAAAAGTTGATTGAAGTTAAAATTGCAACCGACGTATTTGGTTGGTTGATGGTTTGTTGAATGGATAGATGGTAGAGTTTATACAAAAAACTGCGCTTGTGAAAACTAGAGTCCCTGAATTAAAACTTTAACTGTGTTATGTTAGAGTTAGGACACGAATGTCAAAATCTATCTCTCTCTAGGCCAAAACTAAGCTATCTGACACAGTGATATTTTTTGGATTTTTTTACTTTAGTGAAAAAATTCAGCAGCTGTCACCCAGTAATCAGAGTGCCGTGTTATTTACGTGATTTTTTAGACACGTTTGGTCGCATATGACGAAAGCCCAATTGTAATGTTATAATGACGTCATACCAGTGACGAATGTAGAGTTATGACGTCTCAATGACGTCAATAAATTTCCTTAAAATGTAAGTAAGACCCATTTTACATGTACGAAAATTGTGGAAATTCTAACCAGAATTTTGCTGAAAATTTTTTACAATATTACAATAAATTTATATTTAATAGGTATATTCATAGAATTTGAATAAATAAAATAAATCTAAAAATATCTTGCACACTTAGCGCTAAAATATTACTTGATATTTAGCTTTATTATTGTTGCAGGCTCAATCATTTTTATAAACAAAATAAACAGATGTGGTGCAAGTTTTGATTATATTCTGTGGCCGAAGCTTTTTTTAAAACTTTATTTATTGAATATAATAAAACACATTTATATATTTCGTTTGCAGTCGTAGAATATATTTTATTATTTTTAATCGAGAGAAAACTTTATCTCTTTTAACATTTAGAATACAAATATTAATATTACTTTGTCTGTAATTATTTAACGAGTTTAAGACGAGTTTAAATAATTAAATTTGAATTAACACACTTAACAGAACAATTTTAGAATTCACATTTAAATGACATTAAGCAAAATAATTAATTAAAACTCGAATGAGCCTTTATGTTTTTACTAGCAAGACAATTTTAAAATTCACATCTAGTTTTAATACTCACTCAGGATAAACACTTGTTGAATACTTAATAAAGACTTGTGTGTTGAATGAATATTTAATAAAGACTAAAGACTTAAGATTAAAACAGAGGTATTTATACCTTATCTGCCTACACAGTTCTCATGGTCATGAGAGAATAAATGCCAAAGAAGTTCTCATAGAGATAACATAGACTTAGCAGAAAAACTGTAATTTGATATCGTGAGTTCTATTATCTTAAGCAATTCTCATGTAACATGATCTTATCTATAGTGCGATTCTACGTACGTTACTTGCATATGTTTCAAAAATTCAAACTCCGAGTGTTCTAGTATCACGTGACCGGTATCGGTAAAGTTCGTGAAAAACAACGCAACGAAGGAGAAGCCGAATACGTGCAAAAAGTTGGTTAATGTTGATTTCCTTTCAGTTGCTTGATGTGTACTTATTTCATTAACAAAATGTATGTTTGTGGTATTTATTATTTCTCGGCATTTCTTGCAGTTTTCGTGTGGGTTTTGGTAAATTAGGATGACATTTCATACAATTCACCGAAAAGGACGGAGGAAGTATACACCCGTTGGCTGACGCCTCGAAAGCAACAGACGTTTTACGGCCGCCATATAAGTATAATAGTGATTATATTTATGTTTCAGAATTTTAAATAATAAATCTCTTTTTTCAAATTAAGGTGTTTTATTTGCAGAAGTAGAACTAAATAGGTTCTTAAAACATCAATAAAACGTCATTTAAATTTGGTTTTCTTTGCGTCATAAAACAACGTCTTTTTTACATCGTAAAATGACGTTTTTGGGCTGTGACATTTACCCGTCTTATTAACATGATTATAACGTCACTTCAAAGGTGAAAATGAAGCAATGACTGACCAATGATCGACGTTAAAATGACGTCTGTCTACTTACTGGGAGTTATAAATTTTAAGTTATGCTTTATGTCATATTTATTTTTATGCATGTAAACGTTTTTAATGTACACATTATCAGTTATTTACTGTTTAAATAGGGAATTTTTAAAACTACTCTAGTATATCGGTTTTATATCTAATAATTTACGACAACTTTTAATAAAGTTTTAACTGTACCCAATTTCAAATTTATATCATTGTCATATTGTACCCAATTTCAAATTTATATCATTGTCATATTGACAGTTTAATTTATTACACCAATTTTCATTATTACCAACCTTCTAATAAATAATTTCAAGATATGAAATGTCATAAGAAATTTTGACATGCGATACATTCCACACCGATTCGATCAAAGTTGGCGCGGTACCTTCATAGATTTTTTTTATATTTTGTTCACGTAATACCCTTTCCAAGCCTTATATAAAGCTCAAATAACCCGACCTTCCTAACTAATACGAAAGCCGAGTAAATAGCATTTGAATATAGGCATGTACGTTTAAAACTGAAAAAATAAACCTCTATATCTCGCGAACGGTGTATTTATGGGCAGTAATATTTAAGCTTTATATAAGGCTTGGAAAGGGTATTACGTGAACAATATATAAAAAAAATCTATGAGGGTACCGCACCAGCTTTGGTCGAATCGGCGTGGAATGTATCAAGCGTAACTTAAATCTGAACAAATATACCTGTAAAAATAATTAGTAATATTATCATTATATAAATCATTTTATATTATAGATTATTTTATAAAATATATTTTAATATAATTTATCTTACTTATGGAGTTCCACAAAGTCAGGGTCGATGCAGTAAAGTCTATTATTCCCTCCTCGTTAGAAAGGCAAGTGAAACTGGGACGCGCCAATAGGTATAGGTGGCGTTGTACGACATCAAAATGTCTTCGATATTCGGTAGTTGATGACATAGTTTTTAGCGGTTGTTTTTGCTGTGTTGTCTTTTAATGGTGATTGTAATTTCGACAGATTAAATTTCATATTCGTGTTAATGTTTATGATAATTTTAAGTAGAATAGGTATTTAGATTTTATAATTTTTGAAATGTCAGTAAAATGAAATTGTCATTCAACATAAGTACTACAAAACAGTCTAATGTAATTTCTCTTCTATGCCAACGTTAATAATAATAATAATAATGTCTTTATTTACAAGAAAATAAATTATATACATAATAGGTTATCGAATTACTGGGCGAAGTTCAGTTAAAATCTAGGATTCAACTGCTCTACCACTTAACCCAGCATATTACGTGATCTGATATAGCTTAATTAAATTAATTGATTGTAATACATATTTATTAAATTATACTAAGCCATACTATATACAAGTTTAGTACTGTGGTGCTCACACATCCAACGAACTATATTACTAATTGTAAAATTAGGCTATCTTGCAGATGATAGTTTATTTATTAAATATTTTCGGAATTCTTTCAGAGATTGGGTTTTTATGTCACTAGATAAAGAATTGTACCATAAGGCAATATTATAAGAAAAAGACCGTTTAAACATCTCCGTTTTACGCCTGGGAGTTGTCAGCAAACCTCTGTGCCTTAAATTCAAATTATGAACATCTGTACGATATCGAATTTTATAATATAGATAGGCAGGAGTTTGCATAAAAATAACATTATAAAATAAGCAGGAGGTATGTATATACCTACGTTGCTGCATGTTAAGCCACCTAATCTCTTGCAATTTATGAGAGATTGGTTCATATTTTCTAATACCAAATATTAAACGTAAACATGCATTTTGAAGTACTTGTATTTTCCTTGAGTCCTTCTGCAAAAGACAAGGCCCATAAACTACATCACAATAATTTAAAGATGACAAAACAAAAGTATTACAAAGGTTTTTCTTGACATTTTGAGAAAATATGTGCCGGTTACTAAAAATAATCTTTAGTTTTCCATATCCAATATTAATACATTTATTTACATACTCACTGAATCGCAGTGATTGGTCAATGAGAAGTCCTAAACTCTTTACTGTTTGAGATAGTTGCAGACTTTCCCCATCTATTTTAATGTTTACTGATTGTGAAGCATCATCTACCATATTAGGCCTTCCAAACATAATAGCAGCTGATTTAGCACCATTAATAGTCAAGCAGTGTTGCTTAGATATGTTGTAAATACGTTGCAAATCATTGTTGATTAGACCACAAGCTTCATCTAATTCTGAACTATAAAAAGAACAGTATATTTGGGTGTCATCTGCATATAAATGACATTGACAATTTTGCAACACAGATGGAAAGGAAGAGGTGTAGGTAATACATAAAATAGGACCTAATATTGACCCTTGCGGTACACCGGATGTAATAGTTTTAAAAGAAGATATGTTTTCCATATACTTTACAGCTTGTTGACGATTAATTAAGTAATTTTTAAATAAATTAATAGAAGACGTTGACAGACCTATATAATGTAGAATTGCAATTAAAAGATTATGATTTAACGTATCGAAAGCTTTTGAATACTTAATCTAATAATACTAATATTGTAATCTTACCATCATCTGTAGCTTTTAAAATGTCATCAGTTACCTTTAAAAGAGCCGTACCGCAGCTATGCTTAGATCTGAAACCAGATTGAACATCAGGTAAAATAAAATTTTTATCAAGATGCAGTCTTAACTGCTTCTCTAATATTTTTTCGATTATTTTTGATAATACAGGAAGGATACTAATAGGCCGCATATCTTTAATGTCAGCCATAGTCATTTTTCCCCTTAAATACCCACACAGCATCGTATGATTTCAACAATGTAACAGAAACGTAACTTTGAAATGTAACTAATATACCAGAAATGTTTCAAATTTCCCGTGAAACATTCTTGAAATATTTAAGAAAGTAAAAACGTCCTCAAACATTTCAGAATTAGAAAGATTTCTGTGAGGTTTTAGTAACATAATCTGAAACATTGCAGTATCATATACAGTATACAGGGTTATTATAAATGATGGACCCATTTTTGAAGATGAATATTAATTAAAGTACAAATCCAAAATGAACAATCTTTATACCAATGGAAAGAGGAAGTTTGAAAGTTTCGGCAGGCAATGATGGTTCCAGAAGCGGCCAGTAGAGTTCCCGCGGCAATAGGCCGCTATTCGTTTCCCTCTCAGTTGTGAGTGAGATGGCTAACGTGGAGCACAAGGTTTTCTGCGTTCTTGAGTTCGCAAGAAGTGAGTCACAAATTGTAGTGCAGCGGGCATTTCGTGCAAAATTGGGTATTGAACCACCAACGAGAAAAAGCATTAAGCGTTGGTTTCTACTACAGGCCCCCTTTTAACAGTTGAAACACAAATTTTTAAAGCCTCAGCTGCTCGCTGCAATAAACAAACAATTGTAGTACAGTATGATCATAAATAATAATTAACGTTTCTTACCTCTTGTACACAAAATAAAGGAAGTAAATTTCCACGGTTTCCCTTTTCCCTCTCGAACTAGTTTAGTAAATTCAGGAATAACTGATGAGACTGCGAATGCAGTGTCTTCCCTTATACTGACATAACATATTAATATGTATTATATTAGGTAAAATTGCGATTTTCTGCCAGTTCTGAGAACTGAGATGCTTATTATTATTATTGAAACACTATAACACTCACGAAAAACATGTAAATAAGAAATAACTTCAGCAAATGTCACCTGTACCAATCAAATCTACAGTCTACAGGTATCACAGATACCTGTGACATGTATTACAATAAAGTCACATGTTCATAACCTCGTTCAGCAATGCCTATAATTTTGGTATTTCCTTTCAGAAATCTGTGAAATACCTTAAAGAATTCATAAAATTGATCAACTTTATCTGTATGACGACATTCATTAATTTTTTCCATGATAATTTTGCCAATAAATGTTGCCAACAGACTGGAAGTGTGTGTAAAGGGAAAAGCACAGGTCGACCGCGTGTGTCAGGATGATGTCAGACGTATTGAAGAAAGTTTTGTTCGCAGTCCAAGTAAGTCTACCAATAGAGCTAGTAGAGAACTTGGAATACCCCGATCAACTGTCTGGAAAGTTCTGAGACGGCGTTTGCTGTACAAGCCCTACCGTTTACAAATTGTGCAGGTTCTCAACCCTAATGACAAAGAGATGCGTCTCGAATTTTGTGGTTATGTGCTAGGAATGATGGAGGATGACGCGTTTCTGCAGCGTATCATTTTTAGCGATGAAGCGACTTTCCACCTTAGTGGAAAAGTCAACAGACATAATGTTCGCATATGGGGTTTGCAAAATCCACATTTAACATTGCAACACGAAAGAGACTCACCGAAGGTAAACGTGTTCTGTGCCGTATCCCGTACAAAGGTTTATGGGCCATTTTTCTTTGCGGAAAGAACTGTAACTGGAAGAACGTACCTGGACATGTTGGAACAATGGCCGTTCCCTCAAGTTATGGAAGATTCACAGGACTTCATTTTCCAACAGGACGGAGCTCCGCCCCATTGGCACCTTCATGTACGAGGCTTTTTGAATGCATCCCTTCCTCAGCTATGGATAGGTCGCAGGGGAAATACAGACCTGGCTCTACACTTCTGGCCACCGAGATCTCCTGATCTCACCCCATGTGACTACTTCTTATGGGGTTATGTTAAGGAAGCTGTTTACGTCCCACCTCTACCAATAACTCTGGAGGATCTGCGGAACCGTATCACAGCTGCCGTGCACTCAGTAAAAGTCACTTGCTCGTGTGTGGGACGAGTTCGGCTAGCGTATAGATGTTTGCCGTGCAGCAGACGGTGGACACATTGGACATTTATAATGTATTGCAAAAAACTTTGAAACTTCCACTTTCCATTGGTAAAAAGATTGTTCATTTTGGGTTTGTACTTTAATAAATATTCATCTTTAAAAATGGGTCCATCATTTATAATAACCCTGTATATTAGTGATATTTCTGTGATGTTCCAAAAATTTTGTGTGAAACATTGCTGTAACAATAATGGCATCTTTCAAAACTATATCAACAAAGGTAAATGAAACGCTTCAATACAAAGGTACTCTTTTAACGATATAATATTTTTGAAAAAGATAATATTTCAAATTTAAGGCTGGTATTTGCCTGTAAAATATATTTGACAAAGATATTTTATAAAGAAGGGTACCTGATAAGCCGCACTTTTGGGACACACTCCATTAAAATACATGCAGTTGCTTGAGCCACTGTAGAATTTACTGAAAAATATCGTTCACTCGATAAAGTGAACCCTTACTAGAGGACAGCCATCAAGAGCGTTCTCTGCACGATGAAATATCCAGATCAGATAACAAGCGAGGGGGAGGGGGAGGTTAAATACCTCTGAAGTGTCTCTATGACCTGTCTGAGCTTTAATTTAAGCTTAATTTAGTCACGGCAAACAAACAGAAGAATTTTCCATACGCCGAACAATACTGATTATATAACGGCGGGGGGGGGGCGGAAAACTTTCGAGACATCATTTTAACCTGCGAACGCTAATCCGTTATCAAATCCAGTAGACAAGGACGAGACAATCTCGGAACGTCGAACTACCTATATAATACGGAAAATTAGGGCGAAGGGGGGGGTAGGATTTATGTAGATTCCGTATTACAGCTCAACCAATCTACCGTAGATCTTTGAAAGTTTCCTATACCTGCTAGAGCTAATATTCAGTCGTAGCGTCATTAACCGACACGAGGGTTTTCGAACTTTAAAATGTCCAAGTCAGATGGCAGGGGGATTAGATTCCTTTGAAGAGTTTCTTTGACCTGTCTAAGCTTTAATTTAAGCTTAATTTAGTCACGACAAACGGACAGAAATATTCTTCATACGCCGAACAATACAGATTATATGATGGGGGGGGGAGAGGAAAACTTTTAAAACTTCATTTTAACCTGCGAACGCTAATCCGTGACCAAATACAGTAGACAACGACCAGACAATCTCGGATCGTCGAACTAGCTATATGATACGGAACGTTAGGGCGAAGGGGAGGCGGTAGGATTTATGTAGATTCCGTATTACAGAGCAACCAATCTACCTAATCTTTGAAAGCTTCCTAGACCTGCTAGAGCTGACATTCAGTCGCAGCGTCATTAACCGACACAAGAGTATTCGGACTTTGAAATGTCCAAGTCAGATGGCAAGGGGGATTAAATCCCTTTGAAGCGCCCCTTAAACCTGTCTGAGCTTTAATTTAGTCACGCCAAGCAGACAGAAGAATTCTTCATACGCCGAACAATACAGATTATATAACGGCGGGGGGGGGGGAACTTTCGAGACTTTATTTTAACCTGCGAACGCTAATCCGTGACCAAATCCAATAGACAAGGACCACCAGACAATCTAGGATCGTCGAACTATCTATATGATACCGAGAATTAGGGCGAAGGGGGGGGGGTAGGATTTATGTAGATTCCGTATTACAGCGTAACCACTCTACCATAAATCTTAATTACTTATGCAAATGACATAAAATACCTTTTGCTAGATTCCATGTATAAACGAAACAATTTGTTATTTCTACAGAGTAAATAATGTAAAAACCCTTTTCCACGGTGTAAAAAACTTGTATGTGTATAATACTATTATAGTTTAGCATTTTAAGTTAAGTTGTTCAAGTGGTTGCGAGTATCCTAATATAATAATAGCCAGTTCCGATGTCCACCAAAAAATATCTTGAAAACTAGAAGACTTAGAAAGCTGGAATTTTACAGACAGGTGTGCCTTGTCCCAAAGGGGTGCATGAGTATATGTTTAATCCTAAAAAAACCCGAGGGGGGCATTTCTTAAAAAATCATTATTGCTATATATCTCTTGAATGGCGTAAGTTGCAAACTTCAAATTTTCACAGATTATACTTGAACTAATTCTGAATATAAAAAAATACAGAAATTACCGGTATTTCATCCAGAGGGGGAGTAAGGCAACATTCCAAGAGTTTTCCGCAAAAATAACTATTATAAAAATCTTGATTGTGAGTAATCTGTAAGAGATACGTATATGCCATCATGAATGTCGGATTTTCTTGTAGATCTTTTTAAGAGCTACAATTCGTTCGCTTATAGTTTGGCTTTATCTGTTACCACTTTCGCAGAGTAATGCGTTTTGTCTCTGTTAGAGTCAATTTTCTTAAGTATGTATTTGATACTTTGCTCATTACCGGACTCTCGAGAAATCCTCTGAATAATCTCTATATATAGAAACCTTTGCTAAGAAATAGCCTATCAAATGGAACGGCATCAAAATCTATTCAGTGGTTCTCGAGATTCACCGATTTTGGCAAAAACTGGGCTCACAAAAACTACAAAGTTAATGGGGGCACGCACTGATTGCCAGCGACTGCCGCGTTTTCATCTGCGGTGCCTCCACATGCCGCGCCGATCATTTTCCAACAAATATTATGCTATATAAAGTACATAATATATTAATAATAAACTACATAAGTATATAATTAAAATAACTAGGTATAGTATGTATTGTCTTTGAACACGCCTACCATTCGTTTAAAGTTATTTTGAAAAAAGGCCAACTTATGTGTCTTTGCTCTTCAAAGCATTTATTTGAGCAAAAAAAACTGTGGGACTTAGATTAGTAATTACGAAGAAAGGCATTACTAATTATGAATCAAACGTGATTATATCAAATTACCCTTTTGTTACCCTCATCTTCCCCAATGCGCGGACTAATCACTCGTGCATTACCCGAGTAGCAAAAGTATATCTCTACAACTCTTATGCCATAAACACATCACAAATAGAATGCCATGATTTCACACGGTTGCACTAAATACTCTTCCGACGCGACGGCAGGAAACACAGGTACAGAAAATTTCAAGCAAAGCATGCTACCGAACAAATTTTAATTTGTAAAAAACATAATTTTTAGAGAACATTACCATATTGCTTTAGGTTTTGTAGTTTACGAGATATGAAGGCCCAAAGTAAACCTTTCAGAGCGAACGATCAAAATTTTTCCATTTTTCGACTCCAATATCTCAGCAAAGAAATAATTCCCGCAACCTGACACTTGTTTTCTAGAAAGTCTATATATACAACTATTTTCATATAAAATTGGGCGATTCTGGGTCCCTCCCATTTTTCACTATGGACTCTCACACTATACTTCGGCTGAAAACTGCATCAAAATAGGCAGTTTTCTAGGGCAAATTTGAAGCTGTCTCCAGTAAGTTAGAAACATAATTCTTTGCACAATAATAGTGTCGCACCTCAGCAGCATTTTCCCATAAGATCTTTTTTGGAAGATGCAAACATTTCATAGAAATGAGATCTCCAGTACATGGTAATCTTTCGGGTTTAATATATAAAATATAAAAGCAAACAAAAGCACCAATTCACCAGATCACCTGGTCATAGTTAATCAAGGTTTAACGAATAAGCGTCAACAAATAAAATCATTTAGCAATCATTAAGCAGGGATGTAATGCGAGCAAAGTTTTTGTTTGATAATATGTACTGCCTTCCACCGCTTTCAATATTAGGAGGCTCAATAACATACAGGATGTCTTCAAAAGGAGCACATTTGTTTCTTTCTTTATTTTTAAGCCAAGTAAGCATGAATTCGCGTCGATCCATATACTTAACGAATACATCTGCGTACTATGTTTCCCATGTACCATTTTCCTTCGTATATCCAAACGATATACTCTCCTGGTTACAAGACTGCTAGGTGAAAATTTTCTTCCTTTGGCTCAATATCAGTTTGAAACTTTTCGACGCGCCATATTGTAGTAATTCGCTAAATTATTTAATTATTAAGGCCGTTTTTGACTTCGTTTTTGTTTTTCCACTTTCCGATCCTGAAGATGGTCTCCGTCGCGAAAGATGCATATACGCTTTTTCATAGACGACACACCGGGCTATTGTATCGTATAACTTTTCCAGTTACTGGTTTGTAAATAAGGACGCTATGATCTTCCAAGGGTCGGGAAATTCGGTTTCGAACCATAATTGTATCTAAAAACAGTCGACGATTGACGGGTCGCGAATATGTTATGGCGTAGCGTAGACCCTATCCGACAGTAAAACTGCCGTGTCGATGCGATGTTCCGTTCCCGAGAGAAACCCAAAAACAAATTTTTACGAGTGGGGGGGGGCGTAACAAAAGCGAATCGGACCAAACGGGTCCGTTAGTTGGAGGGACTGATTTTACACTATCTACTATAATTTCAAGTCGCTGCGACGTTCGTAGTTACGCAGATGTATTCGTTAAGTATATGGATCGACGCGAATTCATGCTTACTTGTCAAAAAATAAAGAAAGAAACAAATGTGCTCCTTTTGAAGACATCCTGTATGTTATTGAGCCTCCTAATATTGAAAGCGGTGGAAGACAGTACATATTATCAAACAAAAACTTTGCTCGCATATCTATGGAACCAATTGGTTTTGAAATCAAAATTTGGCATACTTTATTAACTTTAGTAGGCGAAAAACATATATGAAAATAATTAGAATTGGTGATGGCCACCTCGGGGCGAAATGTGCTTTTGGGTGAATTGAGATGGAATCACCGCAAGGGAAGTGGAGTTCCGTTCCATTTCCTGTCCATTCTCTTGTAACATCTCAGAGATGCTAAATGCCGCTACTCGACCGCCAGCACAGATCCGAACCAATCCTTGAGGGAGACTGGTGACAGCCTACAGCTTCCTCTGCAGAATCATCATCAGTTGCAGAAGTATAATCGGTTGTGCACTTGCTAATTGTTGTCCGGGAGTAGTTAGGCAACACCGATTCGGCGGCAAAATTCCATGTTATTTTAAAGGGGCCTCAAAGTTAGCGAAAATACCACAAATCCAACATGGCGGCGGCTCGCGACAGCGTATACCGTGTAAGCATATATCATCGTTAACTTCAGATACGTTTTAAAAATACATGGGATTTTGCTATGTATATTTACATTAACAACGAATTAAGAAAAAATTCACATACACGTGTCAACTTTAAATTACGCTCGACAGGAATCGATATCAGAACAACTAGTATTTCCCTTTTTACGTTTAAATTTATATATTATCGGAAATCAATTCGTAAAAAAGGGAGTTCATTCACGCGTCAGCGTGTTAAATCTCGTATATTCCAGATGAATAAACGCTTTTAAAAGTAAAATAACACTTTTTATTAAGGCCTTTTTTAAAAATTTTGCTTCCAGGCTGAACTATAAATCCAAACGTACAAGTTTTATCAACTAATATTTTTTTCCTTCATTAGATGTAATGTAATAATTAAATCGACCCCATTGTAAAAGCATTAGTATACAATCAACCCTCCTTTGTTAAGAGCATTGATTTTCTAGGGGACCCTTTTTTCACCCCAGCTCAATAGGTAATTAAAATATATGTATAAAAGGGGGTCGGTCTGTATGTAATATATACAACAGTTGCATCGTTTTTAAAAGCATATTCCAGAAAATAATTATCATTTCTAACAAAAGAATTTAATTAACAGCCCTTCGTGGTCGAGTCGATCCACTCTCGGTCCTATGACGTAATATCATAACCGGTGTGTGTGTGTGTGTGTGTGTGTGTGTGTGTGTGTGTGTGGTATATAAGGAGCGGTTTCCCATGTTTTTTAACCATTATTAAATTGGTCTTTGTAGTGAAGTGACTTCATTATTATACTGTGAAAGCGTTTCAATTGTTTATTAATAATTGTGCAGTGAAAGTGCTTAAAACAATTGTTTCTAAATTATCATTAAATTGTATTTGCTAAAGTATATTATTTACAACAGTGAAAAATAAGTGTCAAGTCATCCAGGTGAGTTACTATTTTTATTTATTTAAGACTCTTTAAGTGTTATACAATAAAACGTAGTAATCAAATTTAAAAAAAGGGTACATTATGTTTTGTTTCTAAAAATACATTATTTAAACAATCAGGAATTCTTGACTTATATGATATAACATTACAGTTACCGTAAAGAATCTTCAATTTTTATTAAAGTATCAATTACTTATCATATCCTATCTACGTAATAATTTAAAAAATAATTATTTGATATAAGAAATTTTAACACTAATTATCCATTGAGTTTTATTATTATTAATATTTAATAACTCTATTAACCAAGCGACCAGTGCTTTTATTACTTTTCTCAAAATCTTTTTCCTAAAATTTTTTACCCCGAAATCTTTTTCCCCAAAAATTTTTTACCCCAAAATATTTTTCCCCAAAAATTTTTCCCCCCAAAATTTTTTTCCCCCAAAATTTTTCCCCCCCAAAATTTTTCCCCCCAAAATTTTTTTTCCCCAAAATTTTTTTCCCCAAGTTTTTTTCCCCCCAAAATCTTTTTTCCCCAATATTTTTTCCCCCAAAATTTTTTTCTCCTAAATTTTTTTCCCCCCAAAATCTTTTTGCGCCAAAATTTTTTTCCCCAAAAATCTTTTTTTTCCAAAATTTTTTCTCCCAAAATTTTTTTCCCCAAAATGTTTTCCCCCCAACATTTTTTCTATTTTTTGTTGCTTTTTGCATTTTAACAATTTTAAATTACAACTAGCATAGCATTTTAATATATGAACTGAACTGATTTATGAATTATATTATTTAAATTCCGCTTCAAGACACCTAGTAACTAGGTAATTTTTTTTCGGCTTTTAGCTGTTTTCTCAGCGGTACTTGTAAACGAAATATAAAACGAAGTTATAACTCTAGATTTCAGTTTCAGTGCAGCAACTGAACGCGTAACACTTACCTCTCTTCGCATCCGTACTTAAACGTCTACAAGAAAAAAAAAGATGTCATTCGCAATTCAGCTTCTTGATAACGTAAGCGATCTTGCATACAACCCGCAGCTACAAGGTAATGATCGAGCCATCTCGAGTGCTTTAAAGCACTGTAGCACTGCAGTATGAGAATCAATAGAGCACTGGAAAAAGAAACATCTATAGGGGTTAGGAATCATCTATTATCCTGCCTGGCCCAAGCGAGATTATACAGGGAGATTATTAAAGCCTTAAAAACTATAGGTGGAAGCAATAGTCAGCGAAAAGAGACAGCTCGCGATCGCGTGAAGTGGACTGATATGAAATCAGCTTGTAAGTCACGTATCAAAACTGCTATAATCACTAACATCAAGCATATTGATCCAAAGGCATTCATGCAAGACTGTTCAGTTATCTTTCAGAGGCGTATTCTGAATTCGTTAAAGAAAGATGCGGCGTTAAAAGTAAACGCAATTTTAACTGGATTATTCGAGATCAAGAAGAGAGATGTGATCATAGAGGAAATAAAGTACTTGAATACAAGAAATGCAGCCATTTATCGGGATAGTGATATATCCCAGTGGTTCGTAGACAATATTCAAAACTCTATACTGAAAGATCTCGAGGAATTTCAAGTAAGTTTAAAAAATATCATAAGTTAGAAATAAACTAATGCGCGCATATTTCTTTATCTAGCAAAAGGAAAGCGGATGGAGCCTCAAATCAATCATCAACCTTCAAGTAAACATCAATAAGTTTACCCAGCAGCTAGGCTCTTCATATATCGATCTACCCAAGCAGATTAAAAGGAAGAAAGCTTGTATCAACGTGTACAATAATGATGAAGCCTGTTTCGCATGGGCCGTGACATCAGCATTATATCCAGTACGTAGTGACATAGCCAAAAGGACCAACAGTTACCCACACTGCTCTACATTACTGAATCTTAAAGACATTACAATGCCGATGACGATTAAACAAATACCCAGATTCGAATGCCAAAATAACATTTCCGTTAATGTATACATCCTGAAGAAGCAGAAGGGTAAGATAAAGTTCAGCGTGCACCCCACGTATTTAACAAAAGATAAACAGGACAAACATATCAACCTCTTGCTTCTCCAGGATGTATATTACGATGATGATGAACAGATAGCTGATGATGATTGTAAGCTACGCTTCCATTATGTTTATATCAAGAATCTAAGCCGGTTACTATCATCACAGCTCAGCAATGAGCAACATAGTAAATTCTTCTGTGATAGATGCCTCCACTACTTCCGTTCACAAAAAAATTACAACTTCATTCTGAAGACTGTGTTAAAATGAATGATTGTCGAGTAAGGCTGCCAACAGCTGAGCACGTAAAAGTATTGTTTAAAAATCATAAGCATAAAGAATCAACGCCATTCATCATATATGCCGATTTAGAGTGTCTGCTGATACCGACTAGTGAAAAGGATAAGGTACAAGATCATATCCCCCATAGTATAGCATACTACGTTAAATGCTCTTATGATGATACCTTGTCCTTTTACCGGGCTTATCGTGGCGAGGACTGTCAAGGATGGTTTGCTCGAGAGATGCAGCAGTTTGCTGAAGATGTTGAGACGGTGTTTCTTTGCCCTCTACCTATGGACACCCTATCGCCTGATCAAGACGCTGAATTCCGTACCGCTTTAGAATGTCATATATGTTTGGAGCCATTTTCTGTAGATAGCAACAAAGTGAGGGATCATTGTCATCTTACCGGTAAGTATCGTGGCCCCGCCCATACAAATTGTAACATCAACTACAAGGACAACTATACCATACCCTTAATTTTCCATAACTTAAGCGGGTATGACAGTCATTTTATTATTAAGAACCTAGCTTCAGACTTTGACGGACGAGTAGATCTCCTTCCAATCAATAAAGAGCGCTATATATCTTTCACTAAGAATGTAGAGCACAATTTAGTAAAATTCAGATTTATAGACTCTTTTAGATTTTTGGCTAGCGGTCTAGAAATTTTGGCATCCTATTTAGATGTATACTCAAATTTAAAATCACAATTCCTAGACTTAGACAAATCAAAATTCAATATTCTGACTAGGAAGGGGGTCTTCCCTTATGATTACATTAATGACTGAACGAAACTTGATGAGACACAATTACCAGACAAATCCAAATTCTACAATAATTTAACAGATACAGCTATAACGGATGAATGCTATACACATGCCGAGAATGTATGGGACTCTTTCGGTTGTCAAAATTTAGGCGAGTACAGTGATTTGTGGCCTATTAGTATCCTTCTTGTATTATCAAAAATAATCGAAAAAATATTAGAGAAGCAGTTAAGACTGCATCTTGATAAAAATTTTATTTTACCTGATGTTCAATCTGGTTTCAGATCTAAGCATAGCTGCTGTACGGCTCTTTTAAAGGTAACTGATGACATTTTAAAAGCTACAGATGATGGTAAGATTACAATATTAGTATTATTAGATTATTCAAAAGCTTTCGATACGTTAAATCATAATCTTTTAATTGCAATTCTACATTATATAGGTCTGTCAACGTCTTCTATTAATTTATTTAAAAATTACTTAATTAATCGTCAACAAGCTGTAAAGTATATGGAAAACATATCTTCTTTTAAAACTATTACATCCGCTGTACCGCAAGGGTCAATATTAGGTCCTATTTTATATATTATCTACACCTCTTCCTTTCCATCTGTGTTGCAAAATTGTCAATGTCATTTATATGCAGATGACACCCAAATATACTGTTCTTTTTATAGTTCAGAATTAGATGAAGCTTGTGGTCTAATCAACAATGATTTGCAACGTATTTACAACATATCTAAGCAACACTGCTTGACTATTAATGGTGCTAAATCAGCTGCTATTATGTTTGGAAGGCCTAATATGGTAGATGATGCTTCACAATCAGTAAACATTAAAATAGATGGAGAAAGTCTGCAACTATCTCAAACAGTAAAGAGTTTAGGACTTCTCATTGACCAATCACTGCGATTCAGTGAGTATGTAAATAAATGTATTAATATTGGATATGGAAAACTAAAGATTATTTTTAGTAACCGGCACATATTTTCTCAAAATGTCAAGAAAAACCTTTGTAATACTTTTGTTTTGTCATCTTTAAATTATTGTGATGTAGTTTATGGGCCTTGTCTTTTGCAGAAGGACTCAAGGAAAATGCAAGTACTTCAAAATGCATGTTTACGTTTAATATTTGGTATTAGAAAATATGAACCAATCTCTCATAAATTGCAAGAGATTAGGTGCTTAACATGCAGCAACGTAGGTATATACATACCTCCTGCTTATTTTATAATGTTATTTTTATGCAAACTCCTGCCTATCTATATTATAAAATTCGATATCGTACAGATGTTCATAATTTGAATTTAAGGCACAGAGGTTTGCTGACAACTTCCAGGCGTAAAACGGAGATTTTTAAACGGTCTTTTTCTTATAATATTGCCTTATGGTACAATTCTTTATCTAGTGACATAAAAACCCAATCTCTGAAAGAATTCCGAAAATACTTAATAAACAAACTATCATCACTAATTTTACAATTAGTAATATAGTTCGTTGGATGTGTGAGCACCACAGTACTAAACTTGTATATAGTAATGACTTAGTATAATTTAATAAATATGTATTACAATCAACTAATTTAATTAAACTATATCAGATCACGTAATATGCTGGGTTAAGTGGTAGAGCAGTTGAATCCTAGATTTTAACTGAACTTCGCCCAGCAATTGGATAACCTATTACGTATATAATTTATTTTCTTGTAAATAAAGACATTATTATTATTATTATTATTATTTATATCTAAAAACAGATGTATTGCTTCTAGCCGATGTGTTTGAGCAGTTTCAGTCAAGCAGTTTGAAAACGTACAGCTTAGACCCTGCGCATTACTATACTCTACCCGGATACACCTGGGATTGTATGCTTAAGTCAACCTAAATTAATCTCGAACTACTTATGGATATCGATAAAGTTTTATTTATCGAGCGCGGTATTCGCGGGGTCTATCTCAATGCTCAAAACGGTATGCTGAAGCCAACAACAAATTTCTACCTAATTATAATCCTCAAAAACCAACAACATTTTTAATTTATGATGATATTAATAATCAATACGGTTGGGCGATGTCTCAGTACCTGCCATATGGAGGATTTGAATGGGTAGAAGATGATTTTGATTTAGACAACTTTAATTTCAATGTACCGGCAGACAATCCTAAAGGATACATTCTCGAGGTTAATCTAGAATACCCTCAAGCCATTCACGACGCCCATGCAGATTTTTTATTTTGTGCTGAGCATCGCACGCTGCCAAATTCAAAAGAGACAAAATTAATGGCAACGCTTACTGATAAGAAGCAATACATCATACATTACCGGAATTTACAGCAATGCTTGAAAAATGGGTTGAAGTTAACGTTAATGGGTCTGTCAATGCTCAAAACGGTATGCTGAAGCCAACAACAAATTTCTACCTAATTATAATCCTCAAAAACCAACAACATTTTTAATTTATGATGATATTAATAATCAATACGGTTGGGCGATATCTCAGTACCTGCCATATGGAGGATTTGAATGGGTAGAAGATGATTTTGATTTAGACAACTTTAATTTCAATGTACCGGCAGACAATCCTAAAGGATACATTCTCGAGGTTAATCTAGAATACCCTCAAGCCATTCACGACGCCCATGCAGATTTTCCATTTTGTGCTGAGCATCGCACGCCGCCAAATTCAAAAGAGACAAAATTAATGGCAACGCTTACTGATAAGAAGCAATACATCATACATTACCGGAATTTACAGCAATGTTTGGAAAATGGGTTGAAGTTAACCAAGATTCACCACATTTTGAAATTTAAGCAGAACAACTGGCTAAAGTCATATATCTATTTAAACACTGAACTTAGTAAGCAGGCTAAAAACGAGTTCGAGAAAAACCTGTTTAAACTTATGAACAACGCGGTTTTCGGCAAGACGATGGAAGACATTAGAAAACACTCGATAGTCAAATTAGTAAACAAATGGGAAGGGCGTTACGGTGCTGAAGCGCTCATCTCAAAGCCAAATTTCAAATCCAGCACAACTTTTACCGAATATTTAGTAGCTATTGAGTTGAATAAAACGGAAGTTTATTTCAACAAACCCATATATGTAGGCATGTGTATATTGGACATATCAAAATTAAAACTGTATGACTTCCATTACTCATACATGAGAAAGCGTTACGGCGACAAAGCGCGAATTTGCTATAGTGACACAGATTCTCTTGTATATGTCGTCGAAACGTCTAATCTGTATGAGGACATTAGACGTGATGCTCATGAACATTTCGACACCAGTGACTACCTCGAGAATAATATATATGACATCCCGCGCTTTAATAAAAAAGTATTGGGTATGATGGACGAGAACGCCGGTAAGGTGATGACGCATTTCGTCGGCCTTCGATCAAAAATGTACTCGACAAAGGTTTTTAGAGATGAAGATGAGGATATGTTAGATCGACATAAAATGAAGCGGGCAGGCAAAAGTAATACGGAGATTCGACAGGCTCTTGAAAACCGAAGAACTGTTAAGAAGGCGAAGGGTGTCAAGAAACATATAGTTAAAAATCATATCACTTTCGATGACTATGTTAACTGTTTAAACGAAGGCAAGGAAACATCTGTGCAACAAAAACTGTTCAGATCAGATAAACATCGAGTTTCAACCATCTCTCAGACTAAAATCGCGCTCAGCCCTCACAACGATAAGCGCTATATCATCCCCGGCACGCATGACACTCTAACGTGGGGACACTATCGCATACCTGCTTAACATAACTGTATAGAGTTAATATATAAGTTAAAGATAAGTTTTTTATTCTTCCGGCAACAAATAATGTATAGCAAAAAAATGTATTATATATTTTCTTTCACCACTTTTATATGAAATCTTGATATAAAAAGTGTAACATTAAATTTGCATCACGTTGTATATTTAATGTTTTCATTTATTTATTAATATAATTTTATAAAAGACATTCAAAACACACTTTTAAGATTACTCAAATCAAGGCGAGTGTGCGCGCCTCCGATAATAATCGATTAAAATTTGGTCGTAGCGGCATTAGATATTTTGCACTCAGAATTTATCGCCGTGTGGCAGATTTGTGAAGTTCGCAAAATTAATTAAATAACATTCATATTAATTTTAAGTTTGGTCATCCGCAAGTTGCAGGTGAGTCCATCGTAAAAAAAACACACATAATTGATTTGTTTTGTTTATTGAATAAAAAATAATAACATAAATATTAGAACATATCGTATATTTTAATTATTTCCTACAGATTTGTTGTGACCAAACATTATGGAATTTTAATTTCAATGTTTACACGCATAATCAGATAATTGAGTACATTCTGAAATCTGAAATCCGCATCCTGGTATCTTGGAATCTGCAATCCGTTTCCTGGTACCTTGCAATCTGCAAACAGCATCCTGGAATCTTGCAATCTGCAATCAGGCAATTTACTAGATCATCAAGTAAGATCTTTCCTTTTGTACGGAGTTTAAATTATATGCATACCATTAAATACCATTCTATTGTTTATTAAATAATATCGATTTAGTTGGGTATATCATCAAAATAATTAAGAGTAGCTACAAGACAAAAAACATTATCAATAATAAAATTTTCTAAATTAAGTTTATGTGTTACTTACCTTTGTTAGCTTGAGGCATAGCGCTATATCACAAGTATTTTTTTATTACTATTCAACAGTAGTTATATTCAAAATAATAGATAATTATTATTGGAATTAACATATTATTGAAATTTATTGTAGCGAGTAATTTAAAAGAAGAAAATTTGTATTATAATAAACACAGCGATTCTTAAGTAGTTCTTTCTTATTTCTTATTTAATATTTCCGTGTTTTTTCCCAATTTATACAGGGAAGTTTTCTATGAAGGGCAAAATTTGGTGGCGCTCATTAAATATGGTAAGTGGAAGCAAGTAAGTAAGAACAATTGACCCCTGCTCTTCAGAAAAACCTGAGCTGCCGTAGCAAATTTTGGGTCCTTTTCAAAAAGAATAAGTTAAGGTCACAAAAGAAAATGATTGTATATATATATATATATATATATATATATATATATATATATATATATATATGTTATATATATATATATATATATATATATATATATATATATATATATATATATATATATATATATATATATATATATATATATATATATATTTGTATATATTTTTCTCACATGTTTTATGTGAAAATAAAACTCGATAAAATGATTTTATTGTTTTTTTTATTTATAAACTATTATACTGTGATTATGTGAAATAAATTAAAGCTAAATAAAACCATGTATATCACTTGATGTTGTTTCATTTAAGGGTGTATGAATTAAACCATAAACGTTTATATAGGAAATCATTCTCACTCTGTCGCTCTGACGTAAGAATCAATACATAGGTATATTATTGTCTCATTAAACGTATAATCAATACATGTTCCTACTAAGCAATAATACTTATTACAATACAATTCAATTGACTATTCACCTCATAATCTGAACGACGTATAACCTAGGGTGTGTGGAATTTGATTAGCAAACACAAACAAATCACAGCGTAGTAGGCGTGATCCAAGATAGGTTAGGTTAGAACACATGCGCCCGATTTCACCAACGAGGTTCAAACGAGGAGTTAGCCAGCACTGACCCGCGATTTAATTCCGGATTCAATCCGTCGTCCGTTTCACCAAAATAATCTCGGTGTCAAACACGATGGATTAATGAATCCTGCACTGGCTGTAGTGTAAGGGAATGATTTTGGTGCACGAAGGAAATTCCCTAAAAATCTAGTAACTTCTACGCGCTAGCAGTTGCCAAACTTTAAACACCAAACACGTGTGAAGTATTTATTTAGGTTATGTTGTTGTTGTTGGATGTTATCTAATTGCGGTTTTAGAATGCCGTTGGGAATCTGTACCTCATTTTAAATGCTATATCATCATACATATCCATTAGGTTGCATCGGATTCTTTTAGTTGTCTTTCTCGTGGCAACATTTCAATTAAATTATTAATAAATTTGTTGTCGGAGGTTTTAGATCTGAAGACTTTTTTATTACTTGAAATATACCCATCATACATAAAAAGATAGCAGAAACAATCTAATGTACAATATATTCTAAATGAAAATAATAAATCTTCAAGAATTTATACCCTTTCATTTTTTCATATTAATGCAAATGATTTAATGAAATAAAAAATTATTTTCAAATGACGACGGTCCGCATAATAAACATTAGGCTTTTTCAAATCAAAAATTTATTAATAGTAAAAACATTTTTATAATTGCCTGTAATACAAACAGATGTAAGATTAAATAAGTGAAAGCATGGAAATTCAATAAGCCTTAACAATAATAAATACATTAAGCTTTATTCATTTTTTTAAAACACTATTTGTTCTTAATAAAACAATGATTAGGCGAAACGTCGTCGTTTGATTTTTTTTACTTATTATGTATTAATATAAAAAATAAAAGGCTGCAAGTCCTGGAAGATTTATTATTTTCGTTTAGAATATATTTTATTTCTACAACCTAATTACAAATAATCAGATGTATAATAATCTAAAGTACTATTTTATTGATTAAAGTGTCATAACCTTTTTTGTCTAAAGAGAGTGTTATTCAAATAATCCATCAAAATCCTAGAGTTGAACACTGATCTGAGTGTTAACACCAACTTCAGTTTGATCCACAATGGTGAATTGCTATGCAGGTGTTAACACTGGGATTAAACCTGGTGTCAGTGTCAATCCACGTTGGTGAAATTGGCCAATGATGTTTCATTTACTAGAATGATTAAGGATGAAGGGTGAAGGGTGAAGGATGAAGGGTGAAGGGTGAAGGATGAAACCAGATTGAATACGTCAGAGTACGACTGATCAACTAGGGGATCGACTAATGTTTAACTTGATTTAATTTTTGTAAATGTCTAAATATTAAAAACATAAAAACAAAATAGACTTAAGTAAGAAACAAACGTATACATTACATATCTAAACTGTTACATACACCGTCGCACACACTATACACAAATAAACTTTAAAAACGTAACATAATTCCACTAGTTGATCAGGCGTACTCTGAAGTATCCAATCCGGTTTCATCCTTCACCCTTCATCCTTCACCCTTCACCCTTCATCCTTAATCATGCTAGTAAATGAAACATCATGTGTTCTAACCTAACCTATCTTGGATCACGCCTACTACGCTGTGATTTGTTTGTGTTTGCTAATCAAATTCCACACACCCTAGGTTATACGTCGTTCAGATTATGAGGTGAATAGTCAATTGAATTGTATTGTAATAAGTATTATTGCTTAGTAGGGACATGTATTGATTAGACGTTTAATGAGACAATAGTATACCTATGTATTGATTCTTACGTCAGAGCGACAGAGTGGGAATGATTTCCTATATAAACGTTTATGGTTTAATTCATACACACTTAAATAAAACATCAAGTAATATACATGGTTTTATTTAGCTTTAATTTATTTCACATAATCACAGTATAATAGTTTATAAATAAAAAAACAATAAAATCATTTTATCGAGTTTTATTTTCACATAAAACATGTGAGAAAAATATATATATATATACAATCATTTTCTTTTTATATCAAGATTTCATATAAAAGTGGTGAAAGAAAATATGTAAAACATTTTTTTGCTATACATTATTTGTTGCCGGAAGAATAAAAACTTATCTTTAAGTTATATATTAACTCTATACAGTTATGTTAAGCAGGTATGCGATAGTGTCCCCACGTTAGAGTGTCATGCGTGCCGGGGATGATATAGCGCTTATCGTCGTTAGGGCTGAGCGCGATTTTAGTCTGAGAGATGGTTGAAACTCGATGTTTATCTGATCTGAACAGTTTTTGTTGCACATATGTTTCCTTGCCTTCGTTTAAACAGTTAACATAGTCATCGAAAGTGATATGATTTTTAACTATATG
The DNA here is from genome assembly GCA_929113105.1 of Agrypnus murinus. Classification (NCBI taxonomy): domain Eukaryota; kingdom Metazoa; phylum Arthropoda; class Insecta; order Coleoptera; family Elateridae; genus Agrypnus; species Agrypnus murinus. The sequence continues at coordinate 44,934,488 of OV816023.1, read as the reverse complement.
TTTCTTGACACCCTTCGCCTTCTTAACAGTTCTTCGGTTTTCAAGAGCCTGTCGAATCTCCGTATTACTTTTGCCTGCCCGCTTCATTTTATGTCGATCTAACATATCCTCATCTTCATCTCTAAAAACCTTTGTCGAGTACATTTTTGATCGAAGGCCGACGAAATGCGTCATCACCTTACCGGCGTTCTCGTCCATCATACCCAATACTTTTTTATTAACGCGCGGGATGTCATATATATTATTCTCGAGGTAGTCACTGGTGTCGAAATGTTCATGAGCATCACGTCTAATGTCCTCATACAGATTAGACGTTTCGACGACATATACAAGAGAATCTGTGTCACTATAGCAAATTCGCGCTTTGTCGCCGTAACGCTTTCTCATGTATGAGTAATGGAAGTCATACAGTTTTAATTTTGATATGTCCAATATACACATGCCTACATATATGGGTTTGTTGAAATAAACTTCCGTTTTATTCAACTCAATAGCTACTAAATATTCGGTAAAAGTTGTGCTGGATTTGAAATTTGGCTTTGAGATGAGCGCTTCAGCACCGTAACGCCCTTCCCATTTGTTTACTAATTTGACTATCGAGTGTTTTCTAATGTCTTCCATCGTCTTGCCGAAAACCGCGTTGTTCATAAGTTTAAACAGGTTTTTCTCGAACTCGTTTTTAGCCTGCTTACTAAGTTCAGTGTTTAAATCGATATATGACTTTAGCCAGTTGTTCTGCTTAAATTTCAAAATGTGGTGAATCTTGGTTAACTTCAACCCATTTTCCAAACATTGCTGTAAATTCCGGTAATGTATGATGTATTGCTTCTTATCAGTAAGCGTTGCCATTAATTTTGTCTCTTTTGAATTTGGCGGCGTGCGATGCTCAGCACAAAATGGAAAATCTGCATGGGCGTCGTGAATGGCTTGAGGGTATTCTAGATTAACCTCGAGAATGTATCCTTTAGGATTGTCTGCCGGTACATTGAAATTAAAGTTGTCTAAATCAAAATCATCTTCTACCCATTCAAATCCTCCATATGGCAGGTACTGAGACATCGCCCAACCGTATTGATTATTAATATCATCATAAATTAAAAATGTGGTTGGTTTTTGAGGATTATAATTAGGTAGAAATTTGTTGTTGGCTTCAGCATACCGTTTTGAGCATTGACATAGACCCATTAACGTTAACTTCAACCTATATTCCAAACATTGCTGTAAATTCCGGTAATGTATGATGTATTGCTTCTTATCAGTAAGCGTTGCCATTAATTTTGTCTCTTTTGAATTTGGCGGCGTGCGATGCTCAGCACAAAATGGAAAATCTGCATGGGCGTCGTGAATGGCTTGAGGGTATTCTAGATTAACCTCGAGAATGTATCCTTTAGGATTGTCTGCCGGTACATTGAAATTAAAGTTGTCTAAATCAAAATCATCTTCTACCCATTCAAATCCTCCATATGGCAGGTACTGAGACATCGCCCAACCGTATTGATTATTAATATCATCATAAATTAAAAATGTTGTTGGTTTTTGAGGATTATAATTAGGTAGAAATTTGTTGTTGGCTTCAGCATACCGTTTTGAGCATTGACATAGACCCATTAACGTTAACTTCAACCCATTTTTCAAGCATTGCTGTAAATTCCGGTAATGTATGATGTATTGCTTCTTATCAGTAAGCGTTGCCATTAATTTTGTCTCTTTTGAATTTGGCAGCGTGCGATGCTCAGCACAAAATAAAAAATCTGCATGGGCGTCGTGAATGGCTTGAGGGTATTCTAGATTAACCTCGAGAATGTATCCTTTAGGATTGTCTGCCGGTACATTGAAATTAAAGTTGTCTAAATCAAAATCATCTTCTACCCATTCAAATCCTCCATATGGCAGGTACTGAGACATCGCCCAACCGTATTGATTATTAATATCATCATAAATTAAAAATGTTGTTGGTTTTTGAGGATTATAATTAGGTAGAAATTTGTTGTTGGCTTCAGCATACCGTTTTGAGCATTGAGATAGACCCCGCGAATACCGCGCTCGATAAATAAAACTTTATCGATATCCATAAGTAGTTCGAGATTAATTTTGGTTGACTTAAGCATACAATCCCAGGTGTATCCGGGTAGAGTATAGTAATGCGCAGGGTCTAAGCTGTACGTTTTCAAACTGCTTGACCGAAACTGCTCAAACACATCGGCTAGAAGCAATACATCTGTTTTCAGATATAAATAATAATAATAATAATAATAATAATAATAATAATAATAATAATAATAATAATAATGTCTTTATTTACAAGAAAATAAATTATATACATAATAGGTTATCCAATTGCTGGGCGAAGTTCAGTTAAAATCTAGGATTCAACTGCTCTACCACTTAACCCAGCATATTACGTGATCTGATATAGTTTAATTAAATTAGTTGATTGTAATACATATTTATTAAATTATACTAAGCCATTACTATATACAAGTTTAGTACTGTAGTGCTCACACATCCAACGAACTATATTACTAATTGTAAAATTAGTGATGATAGTTTATTTATTAAGTATTTTCGGAATTCTGTCAGAGATTGGGTTTTTATGTCACTAGATAAAGAATTGTACCATAAGGCAATATTATAAGAAAAAGACCGTTTAAACATCTCCGTTTTACGCCTGGGAGTTGTCAGCAAACCTCTGTGCCTTAAATTCAAATTATGAACATCTGTACGATATCGAATTTTATAATATAGATAGGCAGGAGTTTGCATAAAAATAACATTATAAAATAAGCAGGAGGTATGTATATACCTACGTTGCTGCATGTTAAGCACCTAATCTCTTGCAATTTATGAGAGATTGGTTCATATTTTCTAATACCAAATATTAAACGTAAACATGCATTTTGAAGTACTTGCATTTTCCTTGAGTCCTTCTGCAAAAGACAAGGCCCATAAACTACATCACAATAATTTAAAGATGACAAAACAAAAGTATTACAAAGGTTTTTCTTGACATTTTGAGAAAATATGTGCCGGTTACTAAAAATAATCTTTAGTTTTCCATATCCAATATTAATACATTTATTTACATACTCACTGAATCGCAGTGATTGGTCAATGAGAAGTCCTAAACTCTTTACTGTTTGAGATAGTTGCAGATTTTCCCCATCTATTTTAATGTTTACTGATTGTGAAGCATCATCTACCATATTAGGCCTTCCAAACATAATAGCAGCTGATTTAGCACCATTAATAGTCAAGCAGTGTTGCTTAGATATGTTGTAAATACGTTGCAAATCATTGTTGATTAGACCACAAGCTTCATCTAATTCTGAACTATAAAAAGAACAGTATATTTGGGTGTCATCTGCATATAAATGACATTGACAATTTTGCAACACAGATGGAAAGGAAGAGGTGTAGGTAATATATAAAATAGGACCTAATATTGACCCTTGCGGTACACCGGATGTAATAGTTTTAAAAGAAGATATGTTTTCCATATACTTTACAGCTTGTTGACGATTAATTAAGTAATTTTTAAATAAATTAATAGAAGACGTTGACAGACCTATATAATGTAGAATTGCAATTAAAAGATTATGATTTAACGTATCGAAAGCTTTTGAATAATCTAATAATACTAATATTGTAATCTTACCATCATCTGTAGCTTTTAAAATGTCATCAGTTACCTTTAAAAGAGCCGTACAGCAGCTATGCTTAGATCTGAAACCAGATTGAACATCAGGTAAAATAAAATTTTTATCAAGATGCAGTCTTAACTGCTTCTCTAATATTTTTTCGATTATTTTTGATAATACAGGAAGGATACTAATAGGCCACAAATCACTGTACTCGCCTAAATTTTGACAACCGAAAGAGTCCCATACATTCTCGGCATGTGTATAGCATTCATCCGTTATAGCTGTATCTGTTAAATTATTGTAGAATTTGGATTTGTCTGGTAATTGTGTCTCATCAAGTTTCGTTCAGCCATTAATGTAATCATAAGGGAAGACCCCCTTCCTAGTCAGAATATTGAATTTTGATTTGTCTAAGTCTAGGAATTGTGATTTTAAATTTGAGTATACATCTAAATAGGATGCCAAAATTTCTAGACCGCTAGCCAAAAATCTAAAAGAGTCTATAAATCTGAATTTTACTAAATTGTGCTCTACATTCTTAGTGAAAGATATATAGCGCTCTTTATTGATTGGAAGGAGATCTACTCGTCCGTCAAAGTCTGAAGCTAGGTTCTTAATAATAAAATGACTGTCATACCCGCTTAAGTTATGGAAAATTAAGGGTATGGTATAGTTGTCCTTGTAGTTGATGTTACAATTTGTATGGGCGGGGCCACGATACTTACCGGTAAGATGACAATGATCCCTCACTTTGTTGCTATCTACAGAAAATGGCTCCAAACATATATGACATTCTAAAGCGGTACGGAATTCAGCGTCTTGATCAGGCGATAGGGTGTCCATAGGTAGAGGGCAAAGAAACACCGTCTCAACATCTTCAGCAAACTGCTGCATCTCTCGAGCAAACCATCCTTGACAGTCCTCGCCACGATAAGCCCGGTAAAAGGACAAGGTATCATCATAAGAGCATTTAACGTAGTATGCTATACTATGGGGGATATGATCTTGTACCTTATCCTTTTCACTAGTCGGTATCAGTAGACACTCTAAATCGGTATATATGATGAATGGCGTTGATTCTTTATGCTTATGATTTTTAAACAGTACTTTTACGTGCTCAGCTGTTGGCAGCCTTACTCGACAATCATTCATTTTAACACAGTCTTCAGAATGAAGTTGTAATTTTTTTGTGAACGGAAGTAGTGGAGGCATCTATCACAGAAGAATTTACTATGTTGCTCATTGCTGAGCTGTGATGATAGTAACCGGCTTAGATTCTTGATATAAACATAATGGAAGCGTAGCTTACAATCATCATCAGCTATCTGTTCATCATCATCGTAATATACATCCTGGAGAAGCAAGAGGTTGATATGTTTGTCCTGTTTATCTTTTGTTAAATACGTGGGGTGCACGCTGAACTTTATCTTACCCTTCTGCTTCTTCAGGATGTATACATGACTTGATACACATGGAATGATACACAACTTTACTATTACTTTCGTAAAGAGGATAATATAAAAATTTAACAGTTGAACAAAATAAATAATCTCATAGCCACTAGGCTGCTGACCTTTTTTAATTGTCAATGATCCAACTTTGGACTTATGTAAGAAGCTTATGCTTCACCGAATTCTCGCCAATGGTTTATGTTTTGCCCTGTTTTGAATTTGTGGTCGTCCACTCGTTCTGTGTCTGTGAATAATAGTGTTCCACCTTTCATTTTGTTGTCATGCCTTGTGTTGTGTTCTGTTTCATTTTAATGTTGTGATGTTTTCTTCAGCTTCATGAACTCTTGTACTGTTTCTGATCCATGTGTTTATTTTCCTTTCAGTTAACTTTATTCCTAAAACTGATCTTTTCACGAATCTTTGCGTTGTAATGATTTTATCCATGTTAACATTAATGACTGTGACAATAAAATACATACACAAATAAATAGAGGAGTTGAACATTCAACCTTTAAATATTGTGACATTTTGGGATTTCTAAAAATCAATTTTAGTTTGCTAAACATTACCCATTCCAATCGTGTTCTTCTAGTTATTTTGGTTGATTGTTTTCTTTATTCAAGGCTTCAGGATTTTCAGGATTTAGATATACGTACTCATTCACCCACTCTAAGATGCAGTCGTTTTTCGTTTTACACTTTTTAATTGGTTACTACTAGTCTTTAGTGCCAATTGTATTTTCATTGCGGGTCTTCCATAGATGTTACGGATTAATTGTCTGTGTTGAGAATCTATTTTACAGTTATTCATGGCTTGTTCCACAACCCAAACTTCAACGCAGTAGAATGCCTTTAAGGAGAGGATTTGACGTGCTATATTACTTCTTGAATCCAGCTCGTTCGACCGGTTGATACGAATCTACTTTAGCTATTAATCTGTTATTTATTCACTTTTATAAAAGAACATGTAGATTTAAGATGCATAGGAGACGATTTGACGTCCTATATTACTTCCTAAATCCAGCTTGATTGAAGGTTGATACGAAACCATTTTAGGTGTTAATCGGTTATTAATGATTTTTATGAAAAACTTGTCGATTAAGAAATACCTCGATAGTTTTTTAATTCGTCGCTATTTCCCTTCTTGTTTAATAAAACATCTATACTTTCACGTCAATCACTCTGCTTTATGGAGACATTTATTAAACATAATTAAACATAATAATAATTAATTATTAAACATAAACAATAAGGATCTTTAATATAAAATTTTTGTCTGAGTTTCTAGAATCCCATCTAGGGCGGGTGCTTTGTTGTTTTTTATTTGTGTTATAGATATTTCCTAGATTTCTATGTCGGTATTTCTTTGGAATTTACGTTTCTGTTTCTTGTGAGTTGTTTCCTGTATATTAAGCTCCTGGTGCTTTTTGGATGCATACAATTTTTTTGTAGTTGTGTATAACTATCTCCGATATTTTACTTTTATCTCTTTCTTCCTTTCCGTTTTCATTTTTTATGGAAATTATGCTAGTTCTTCCTGACGTTCATCTAAGGCACTTCATACCTCTATTATTTTCGATTACTTCTTCATCTCCAATCTTTACTTCTTATATTTCCTTATGTCTTCTCTGATATTTTTCTTTATAATTCTATTCTGCTTTCCGCATCAACAGATTCCTTTTACTAGTAAGTTCTCATCTTTTATACGTTAATTTCTTTGTTTCATCGCTTATCCTGTCTTCCCTAAGTTTAGCTTTTCATGCTAGATATTTTTATACTTGCATCTAAAAGCTATTTTGCCTGTTGTTAGTTTTGTTGATGTTTTTTCTAGTTTTTTCTTGTTGGGCACTTTCCTCTAGAGCTTTTATAAAATTATTAGCTTTCATTCTTATTTTATATGGATCCACCTATACTGACTTTCTAAACAGTTTAAAAGTTTTGAGATTTCAATGTGATTTATCCGAAACATTGAATTGGAATACACCGCCTGGCGAGGGACACAAGCTCACGTTCTGACTTGTAGGAATATACCCATATTTCATATGTTACGTAGATTCCTTTACGTAAAATTCCTTATTCGCGAGATGCGAACAATATTTTATAGAATGCATATGACGGTCGTTGTTAAAATACAATACAATTGTATGTGATATGTCCTTATCAAAGCACGGCGTTTGAGTTTTGTTGCGGATCTACTTTTTATCATGTCGCCGCAGTAAGAGTAACATAGTATAACATAACAGACTACTGATTAAAACCAAAATAGCTATTTGTGCAACAAGCTAAGAAATTGGGATATTTTCCATTCTGGACGAGATCGAGAGAGTGGCGGAGCACAGATCAAAAACACTTCGTGAATGGAAAAAACACTTTTTCCTAGAGAGTTAACGCAAAATAAACGTACCTACTTGATGTTTAATACAATTAATGAAACTAATGATTAAATTGGTTTAAAGTTTAAAACCCATTTTTTAACAAAATTAGAAACAAATCTTGTAGGATACACGTTAGGAAATGCGATTTTGTATAACTCCTGTAATTTTGAATATACGACTTTCATAATAACCGTAATTATCGTTCGACCAATAGAAATCAGTTTTCGTGACCTTTGACCTTGTATTACTTTCGAACCCAACATGATATCGATGGCGACTTTTTGCACGTTACTTATAAAACCTATATAAAGGTGTGCGCGAAAATTTACATTGGTGCAAATCTCTCGGAAGTAAAATGCTAATGTTACTGGGCTAATTAGAAATTCCATTCCTGCGCATTATGTAGATTCTTTTAGTGCATCATCAATTTCTTCTATAACATTTTTCTCTACTTAGAGCCAAAGGGGGTCCACAAACGAGACTGTCTAGACCGCTCGAGGGCGCCAAGAAAATTAAACAAGAATTTGGTGAAGTTTGTTTTCACATTGTTCTTGACAATGCACTGTTAGTATGTGATACAATGCCAAAAGTTTTTGGATTAGGAAAAGGTAAACTCACACTTTCAACAACAACAAGCAGTCGTTTTCAAACTAGGACAATCAAAGAAATTAGGAGGAAATCAGAGAAGAATTCTGGAAAACGTGGAGCTGTAGAGTCTCTGGACGGTGGATACGAGTAATAGCATAATAATATACTAAATGAGATTCGGCTTTGAAAAGTTCAAGTGTAATCTGAAGTACTGCTCCCACAAAAGACGCATGCACATTTCGCTGCTTAACTCTTGTGTAATCAGGTTCAACAGTAAATGGGTACCCAAATGAATTTACTTAGTTGGGATTACTGTGTTCATCCGACGTTGGTGGTCCCAAAAATGACAAACACGCTTTAGAGGACTCTAAAAATTCAAATAAGATCGGCCCGTTGATAAAAGAATTACAGGTGTACACTTTACAGTAGTATTCAAGGAGATAGTGGGCGATTGTAAATAAAATGTATGTCGCATTTTTACTCTAATATTATTATGTATAGTTTTGGTTATCGATAAAATGCTAGGGGCTGGGTTTTTGATTAACAATTCAGAGAATCATTAAAAAACTGTCATGTCAAAAAACTTTTATATAACATGTCACATAGGTTTATTATTTATTGTATATGCATTTGTTTATAATAAAATATACTTACACTAATTTTTAATTTATCTATTAGAATTTAGAATCAATTTAAGATGCTACAATACGCGTAAGAACAAATGAAAGAAATAGCGAGTCTTACTTTTCATTCTTGTGTTCCCGGGTAAGGCGTTTAAAAAAATGTTTTATTTCAGTATGGTATATCTATAGTGAACCCTGAAAAAAATAGTATTATTAATGTACTGATTTTGTTATTAGCTCTGATTATTAGATGATATTATTATTATGTGATAATATTATAAAATGTGATTTATTTTAAAATTCTAAAAGTTCGCTTGAAGAAATGTGTGAAAGGTAATAAATACATGTCAGAAAGGTTGTAAAACGATTTCGAGGGTTTATATTTGTTCTGACCTCTAAAGAGTAGTTGTTGCTTTCAATTTTACCCGCCTTTTCTCGTTAAGTATTATAAAGAACTATTTGAACCATGAAAATATTAATGGCATTTGATTTTTGACTTTTTATTATATTAGGGACTGTTGTTTTATATTATAAGCATAAAATAATACTTAATTATGTTGCTATTATGTTTACTAAAAGTATAGTAAATTTCTGTTTCTTACTAAGATGTAATAAATAATTATTTTAGTTTTGTATGAAATTTTATGTCATTTACACGTTAAACAATTCATATACCTACCTTCCAATCTAAAATAAGTTTTATTGCAAGCAAACATTTTAAAATTATATGAATTGTGTTTGAATTAATTTGTACTTACTTGGTTATTTAATATTAAATAATAGAGAGAAAAAAGGACTAGTTTAAATAGTCTTACCATAGTTTAATTTATAATATACCGTTTATTACTTATGTACATTACTCATCTTTAGTTTTAAATTTAAATTACATTTTTTCCTTGTCTTGATTAAAGGAGAAATAAGTTAAACAAATTCTTGAATTGCAATCAAATTTTCTTCAGTGATTTAATTTACTTACTCAAATAAAATAAAATATACAATTCTTTTAAATAGGTCCATGAACCAATTTATTACGGATGTAAACTTGGTATCAATTGAAGCAATTGAGATCTATGGTCCATTAGCAATTAATAATATATTTCCAAATATTGAGAAATTTAATTTATATCATATGAATATTCGTAGCATAAATAAAAATTTCGACGAATTAAAAATATATTTAAGTCAATTACAAACAGAATTAGATTGTTTAATTTTAACGGAAACGTGGAAAATACATCTTACGGAATTACTAGATTAATTAATTATTCCAGGATTGATTAATTTGGGTTAATAATTACGTAAAACAATTTCAAATCATTCAAAAAAATTTGTGCGTATTATTTTAAATAAAGAACCCACTTGCTCATGAGAATGTTTTTACCAAGAAGCTAAAATACTACATTCTCGTCAGATATTTTTTTAATAGTAGTCTTATATACATATCAAAATAAACAAAACTTGATCATAATTGATCATAACTATGAAACTAGAACAAAACTATTTACTTTTAAGACTCCATTATCAACTAAATCCGGAGGACAAAGAACTTATACTTATCTCACTCCTAGACTTTTATAATTACCTACCGCTAGAGATTATATAGATACATAATATTAGGAATAACGAAAAAAAAATTTGTTTGAAATTGGCGTAAGAGAAATAAAAAAATTATTTTGTTGAATGAGTCATTTTGGCTGCAACATATTCTATTTAATTTAATTGGATATCAATACTTCAGATTGATACATGTATCTACTTATATTTAATAAGTACTTCTTATACATGTAGTTAATAATACAGGCGTGCAATATTATAATTTAAAAAAAATACATTTGTGTTCTTGTATTCTTGTGTATTGTTTTTAAAATGCTAAAGTAAAGATGTTTTTAAGTTCTCTAAGTGATTTAAATTTCAGGTAAATTAATATTTCTTTCTTAATAATGTATCAATCAAAAAGTTTACACTTTTATTTTACAATGATTTTTTACAAACTAAATAAATGAATTATTAAGAATCAAGACTTTTTCAGGATTAACTTGAAATATAATAAGATAAGAAAGGAATTCTAACGTTTCTTCCCTACTTCCATAACAATATTACGAACATCAGATTTTTAAAGCGTCATAAATATGTCTAACGATTCGTTTCGCCTTAAATTCAATATCAGCGAAAAAGAATAAGACAACATACAGTACAACAGAGTAAGAAAGAGCCAGATGTTTCTTTCACAGCGACAACGTTGCAGGACGTCAAAATACCGAATTCCACATTAGCGTATATCTCTGGGACGTCCTTTAGTCGGAAATACTTATATGGATATACAGTGGACGTTGTAAGACTGTATTATGTGCGGACGTCGAATGGCGGTGTATATTAACTTCTTTATTTTTGATTTTATTCAAAATCTAACTCGCACACGTAACACTACAATGTGAGATAGTGTATATACACGAACTAAATCTTCTCTAACGTTATTAGTTGTGGTGGACGTCCAATTACTTAGATATGAAAGGACGTCCATTTGTTAGACTGATGTAAATATATATATATATATATATATATATATATATATATATATATATATATATATATATATATATATATATATATATATATATATATATAATCATAACCTTATCTACCGTTAGGTGTTAAGGTGAATTTTACAAAATTCGTATTCCTAATAAACAAACTAAATAAATCAAAATACATTGGTTAAAATATCAAAAATAACGCATTATGTAAAACAGTGTTAATACAATAATATAGTAATGCAAAAAATAACTCTCAGTATTCTTCTCTATTTTATTCTGCTCCATATACCCGTCTTGCCCATTCTTTCCTGTTTCGTGCCATTCTTTTCCCCTCGTTCCATGTGATTCCCTTGTCTTTTAGAGCCTCCTCTACTTGTCTGTCCCAAGTTTTCCTTGGTCTGCCAACAGGTCTTCTCAGTTGTGTTCTTGCTTGCCATATTTTCTTTACTGTTCTATCGTCCCCCATTCTTACTAGGTGCCCGAACCATCTTAATTGTCGTTGTTGTATATCTTCTTTTATTGTACCCACTTCCAGATCTGCTCTTAATTTACTGTTTCTTACTCTATCTCTCTTAGTTATTCCCATTATTCCTCTTAAGAACTTCATTTCTAATGCTTGTAGCTTACTTTCCATACGTTTCTTTAATGTCCAACTTTCACTTCCATATAGTAGTACAGATTTAAATATGGTTTTAAACACTATTATCTTGGTTTTTCTTGACACTTCTTTTTTCCTTATAAAAGTATTATTTAAGGCATAGTATAGTTTGGTCGCCGCTTCTAATCTGTCATTTAATTCAGCCTCCATAGTTCCACTTTTCTGAATTTTCACTCCTAGATATTTAAATATTTCTACTTGTTCTATTTCAATTCCATCTACTTTTACCCTTACTTGCTCCTCATCTTTTCCTATCACCATAATTTTTGTTTTTTCTATGTTTATTTTTAAATTTCTAGCTTCTAAAGCCTTTGTCCATATATCTAAATTATATTGCAGGTTGTCTTTATTTTTCGCATAGACTACTAGATCATCTGCAAATGCACTCACAGCTATCTCCACAGATTCCATCTTCCAATATCCTACCTTCATTTTTTTAACTTTCTCTTTTACCTCTTTCATTACATCATCCATTATTACATTGAATAGTACAGGGCTGAGTACTCCTCCTTGTCTTAACCCCTCCGTAGTTACGAATTCTTCGGATATTATATTTCTTGTTCTGACATAATTCCTTGTATTTTTGTAAACGGATTTAATACAATTTATTAATTTGTCTCCTACTCCTTTTCTTCTTAGACTGTTCCATATTAACTCTCTGGGTATGCTGTCAAACGCTTTCTTTATATCAATGAAGGCTACATATATTTTGTTATTAGCGTGTTTTTCTATCAGCTGCTTCAGCGAGAATATATGATCCTGTACTCCTCTACCCTTTCTGAAACCACATTGTGCATCCTCGAATTGTCTTTCTAGTGCTTTTTCTAGTCTTTTAGCCAGGATCCATTCATATATTTTGGCTATTATACACAACAAAGTGATACCTCTGTAGTTATTGCAGTCTCTCTTGTCTCCTTTCTTATATATTGGCATTAATATTCCTATCTCCCAGTCTTGTGGTATTTGTTCTTCTTTCCAAACTTTACTTATTAGCTTTGCTAGTGTCTCCGTAGCCTTTGTTCCTAGATTCATGACCATCTCTGCACATATATCATCATGGCCTGCTGCTTTACCTCTTTTTACTTTTTTCACTGCCTCTGTCATTTCTTCTGTTGTTATATCTTCATCTTGTTCCCTATTCTCTATAATGGTCTCCTGCCCTCCTTCGTTGATCGTGTTTTTGTACTTTTCTGGCCTTAAGAGTTCTTCGAAATACTCCTTCCACCTCCTTATGATGTCTTCATCTTCGTCTAGTATTTTCCCATCTTTCCCTTTAATATGTTTTGCATTATGTGTTTTACCTTGTTTGAGGGTTTTCAGTACCTTATAGAATAGTTTTTGATTTCCTAGATAATCACTCTCCATTCTGTCCCCAAATTCTTCCCATGATTTCTGCTTTGCTATTTTCACCATCGTTTTTACTTTATTTCTTTGTTCTTTGTATTTTACGTATTTTTCACTTATTCTATCATTCAGATAGTCTTTCCATCTCTCTTTCTTGATTTTTATTTCTTCTTTAATTTCTTCATTCCACCACCTAGTTTGTTTTTGGTGTTCCTTAGTTTTTATTACTCCACATACCACTTTTGCTGTTTTATTTAGCACTTCCTTTATACATTTCCACAACTCTTCTGCATTTAACGTTTCTATCTTATCCTTTATTTTATCAATTTCGGATTCCACCATTGCGCTGTACTCCTTTGCCGTGTTTCTTTCTTTCAACTTGAACGTTTTGGTTTTTTCTATGCACAAATTCGTCTTTTCTCCATTTCTTCTTACTTGGTTTTGTTCTACTGTCTGCATCTTTACTTTGGACACCACTAAAAAGTGGTCTGAGTATATTTCTGGTCCTCTTTTCACTCTTGTGTCTTTAATTTCATATCTATGTTTCTTATTTACTAATACATAGTCGATTAAGGACCTTTCGTTTCTGCTGCTTACTTCTCTTGTATATTTATGTATTTCTTTGTGTTTGTAGAAAGTGTTGGTTACTATCAGGTTATTTAATACGCAGAAATCAATTAATCTTATTCCGTTGTTATTTTTACAGTTTTCCCCATATTGACCAATTACTTCGCCTGCTTCTTCCTTTTGAATGCCTACCCTTGCGTTAAAATCTCCTATCATTATCAGTCTTCCTCTACCATTTTCTATTGATTCTGCTAGCATTTCCCAAAAGTCGTCTTTCTTTTCTGTTGACTCATCCTCATTGGGTCCATACGCCACTATTATTGTTGTGTTTGTTTTCGTGTCCATATTCATTTCTATTTTTAATATCCTTTCCGATATTCCCCTCCATTTGAGTATGAATTTAGCTTTCTCTTTCTTAATTATGCATCCTACTCCTTCCTTGGCTCGCTGTCTGTTATCTACTCCACTATAGATTAATATATGCCCTCCTTCCAATTATATTTCCCCAATTCCTTTCTTTTTGGTTTCCGTTATTCCTAGTATATCTAACCCTGCTTTCTCGAATTCCTCTTCTAATTCCTTCTCTTTTCCCTTTAAGCTCCTAATGTTCCATGTACCTATTTTCCAATTTTCTTCTTTTCTTTCTACTACTCGCTTACTATTCCTCTTTTTCTTTTCCATAGTTTTATTTTTATCGTAGTCCAGCTTCATTGCCGTGTTCGTCTTCCAATGACAGTCCTCTTTATTTCTTAGTTTTTTGATTCATTATTAGTATTGGTTACTTTATATTCTATTTGTTCTAGCGTACCTTTTTCCTTATTCCATTTCCATATTTGCCCATCTATGAATAATTTTTGATATCCATTTTTTACTGATTTGCCTTGTTTTCTTTCTTCTTCTGCTCTTTTCCTAATTTGTTTCTCAATGTCTCTTTCTTGTTTAGTTAGATCATTATTTATATAAATCCTGTCGCTTTTAATTTTAGCTAATTTCGCCTTGTTCTTCAATATTTCCATTTTCTCTTCAAAACTCTCTAGTTTCACTAGGTACGTTTTCAGTCCCACTTTATGCGCAATTTTGATCTTAGCCTCAATATCAAGTTTATCTTTAAGAAAATCTTTCACCTCCTCCTTTAACTCCTCCTGTTTATTTGCATTCAGCATTAATCCTTGTATTATTATGTTCTCTCTACGCCTCTCTTTCTCTAGATGTTCTAATCTCTCGTTTGTTTCCCCAAGCTGCTTTTTAATCTCTACGTAATCATTTACTAATATCTGATTTTCTAACTTTAATAATCCGTTTTCCTTCTTTAGACCCTTCAATTCTTCATTATACTTGCTCTGATCCAGCTTTATTTGGCTGACGTCTACTGTTAATTGTTGCAGTAAATCTAGTATCTTGTCAATTTTATCCTCTTTTTTCGGATGATTTTTTGTTGGGGTTCTGGTCAGTTTTTTGCTTCTGTTAAAAGCTTCAGCCTCCTCCTCACTGTCAGCCCCACCGGATCTTTTCCTTTTTTCTCCCTCCGTTGAATCATCCGTACTGTCTATTTTATCTGACTTCATTATTTATGTTACTAGTAAATTCTCTCGTTACCTTCTTTTTACTATAATGGCGATATTTCTGTTCGCTCCCTCTTACTATAAATCTTCTAATTCTTGTTATTTCTTTATTCCATTTATACTCAATTTCTTTACCCTAACAATTACTGATCTTACTGCTACGCACAGCGATAAGGTCTGTCTCCCGGTTCGACACCTCGGAAGATATTCCCTTCTTTGTGTATATACTATTTAACTTTACGGTTTTTGTATATGCTGCTACACTTCCGTGTATAATGTGTTGCCTAATCTGTGAAACACTGCGCAGCCCTGTCTTTAACTTGTTTATTATTCTTATCTCTTATCTATTTAATGCATTCAATTCTCAGCTTTATTTATCTATTTCCTAACCTAAACAATTTTAATTGTATGTAAACTTTACTCACTGTTTAGCTAAATTTGCTCTATTCTTTAACATCTACTATTTATTATTCTTGTTCACTTGCACCTTATAATTTTATCTTGCGTTTTAAAGTGCTCGGTATGGCCTAAACTAGACTTTAATACCGGAGCTTTCAAAACACGTTCTACTGTAAATAATATACTTTAGCAAATACAATTTAATGATAATTTAGAAACAATTGTTTTAAGCACTTTCACTACACAATTATTAATAAACAATTGAAACGCTTTCACAGTATAATAATGAAGTCACTTCACTACAAAGACCAATTTAATAATGGTTAAAAAACATGGGAGACCGCTCCTTATATACCACACACACACACACACACACCGGTTATGATATTACGTCATAGGACCGAGAGTCGATCGACTCGACCACGAAGGGCTGTTAATTAAATTCTTTTGTTAGAAATGATAATTATTTTCTGGAATATGCTTTTAAAAACGATGCAACTGTTGTATATATTACATACAGACCGACCCCCTTTTATACATATATCTTAATTACCTATTGAGCTGGGGTGAAAAAAGGGTCCCCTAGAAAATCAATGCTCTTAACAAAGGAGGGTTGATTGTATACTAATGCTTTTACAATGGGGTCGATTTAATTATTACATTACATCTAATGAAGGAAAAAAATATTAGTTGATAAAACTTGTACGTTTGGATTTATATTTCAGCCTGGAAGCAAAATTTTTAAAAAAGGCCTTAATAAAAAGTGTTATTTTACTTTTAAAAGTGTTCATTCATCTGGAATATACGAGATTTAACACGCTGACGCGTGAATGAACTCCCTTTTTTACGAATGGATTTCCGATAATATATAAATTTAAACGTAAAAAAGGGAAATACTAGTTGTTCTGATATCGATTCCTGTCGAGCGTAATTTAAAGTTGACACGTGTATGTGAATTTTTTCTTAATTCGTTGTTAATGTAAATATACATAGCAAAATCCCATGTATTTTTAAAACGTATCTGAAGTTAACGATGATATATGCTTACACGGTATACGCTGTCGCGAGCCGCCGCCATCTTGGATTTGTGGTATTTTCGCTAACTTTAAGGCCCCTTTAAAATATCATGGGATTTTGCCGCCGAATCGTTGTTGCCTAACTAATTCCGGGGTGTCACAGGCGTTGGTCGATGCTATTCTCACGACCAGCAGGAAGGTCCAGTCACAGATTTTTAACTGCCACATGACTGCCCTCGCTTTCTCAAAAAAGCAGTAATACAGGGAGTTTGTATAACGATCGCTTTCCAACTGGCTCATTTCCCTTTCTCGAAGAATATAAACTCTGGACTGAATTGAAGACGAAAGATTTTCAAAGGATTTCTGTACTGTTGAAATAATTTATCTTATATGTAAATCATTTTTAAAAAGAATTTTGGATACTAAAAGTCATTTTTAAACCAACACTCTAATATATACAGCATGTCTCATTGGAAAATCGAATCAGAATTATTTTTGACTAGAGAAGCGGTTCCAAATATTCCAGATATATGTACAAATAGTAATTGTATGGTAGATGTACCCAGAAGTGTATTTTTTGCTTAAACAAAGCCGGCGTGTATACATTATATAGCATACACTTAATGCTTTAATAAAAACAGGTTTTCGAAAATCAAAGCAAAACAGATTTATAAAATTATCAAAGTTAATAACATGACGTCCGGTATTTTTTCCAAATATTTCTAATCTTAAAATAAACAAATTAATGATGTCTTTCACTCAGTCACTTCAAAAATGTTTAATTTTAAATGGCTGGAAATTTGACCAAACGTGCATTTTAATTATTCGACCAATAGCAATTGTTCTTTGATATATTCGTAAAACTAGAAATTCTCGAGAATCACTGACATGCGCTACATACTTTCCAAAAGTATTTAGTAAACACATTAATTACCTTAAGACCGCTTTCATATTTGTGACGTATCTAATTTATAAGTAAATGATATTTTTAAAAATGGTTTAAAATGTTAAATTGAGGATTTTAACAGTATTTAATAAACAGATTAATTACCTTAAGAACGCTTTGGTATTTATAACAATATGGGAATTCCATTGCAATTAAAAAAAAATTCTTTTTCAAACATTTTCAAAACATTTTTAAAATCATAAAAGTTCATAACATGACGGCAGGATATTTTTCCAAAGATTTCCGAAAAATATTTTTTGTATTCTAGTATAAACAGGACACACAATTAACGTTATATCCTTTCTTGCACGAGTTTTTTTACGTCGCCATCACCAACAGTATTACGGTAAGTTATTTTATTTTTATATATTTTATTTATCTTTGTTTTATTTTTTAACTTATATTGTTTTTATTTTTTGCTAAGTTGGATATAGCCATCTACAATGGCCCTAGACAATTCAGCAAATGTTCACGAAAAGAGAACTAGATGGGAACTTTACCCCGATTCAAAAAACCGTAGTCCGACTACAATAAGACAGACAACTTTACCAATATTTCAACCCAATGGTGGAGATTGACAGAGATTTCAGGACTAAATAAGAAATAAGAAAAGAATACTGCATAGCCGATAAAAAAACACTCTGTCTATCACAACCTACTCCGTCAGAAAAAAAAACAAATCCCAGCCAGCACACTGACGCCATTATGTCGCCCTTTTTTCGGTAGTAACGACGTCAAATGACGTATTAAAATTATGTCAAATTGTCATAAAACTAACAGCATTATGTCACAGTCCAAGGACGTCAATATAAGACGTCATTAAAACGTCCTATATAATGCTAGGACTAGGAAAGGAATTATAAATAAATAGTTGAATATTGGAAATAACATTTATTATATAATATTTCATACATAATTATTAAACAAAAGTTTAATAAAACTGTAAAACCTTCAGTAACAGAAAACACATCTCTTCTACTAACTCAGTCTCATAATTATTAAATAAAAGTAAGAATTTACTAACTGAAAAGCTGCTAAAACAATATGCAAAATAATTAATGATATTAAAATAAAAAATAATATTAGTAAGTACTAGAAGCAACCTTTACATTTACATTAGTATTTTTTATCCTTTAATATATTTATAATCTGCTTTGTTGAACATAAGAATACTAATCTTACAAAACGGGTAAGATTGTATAGGTTGTGATCAAGTAATCATTATACTCACCCTTTGTGACAAACCACACACCTATTATATGCAGTAGTTGCACACATACACTATAAATGTACGTCAACAACTATAATAATAAGTAGGAACGTTACTAATTAAAGAGCAAAACAAATATACGAAAGATATTGTTGCTGTTTGTATTGTAGCATGTGTTCACGTGCGGTTCAGTAAAAAAATAAATTGAAACAGTATTGCCAGATTTGTCTTTCGTACATCAGTGGACCTGACAATACAAAAATAGTGTATTTATTATAATGAATAATATTAAAAGTCTAAAAACGACCTTATTGTACGTCTAAAACACGACGTTTTAAAGACGTCTAAGTACGGCCCGTAATATGACACCTTATGGACATCATTTATTAGTTATATGACGTCGTCGACAAATAATCACTTTAAAATAACGTAATTTTAACGCCAGTGTGCTGGCTGGGATACCCCCATGAAGACTGTAATAAGGAGGATAAACTCCGAAGGTGGGGGGTATGTACCAAAAGCATGCACAGTTGAGCGGCCCCCTAGAATATACAGCGACTTCTCGTGGTAGTCTAATGTACAACCAATTCTCTCTCATTTTGGATCCTGCGAAAGATTATTTTATTTTATTTGAAAAATAATATCATTAATAGATGCAAAGTTATGTAAATTATCCTTGGTTACATGTAATAAAGATGATTTGTATATTTTTATTCTGATAATAGCACGAGTAACGTTATTTTATCGTTCCGTTTAATGTTAAATTAAAATTCATTTAACGTTGATAATATATCAAAACAATGTTAAAATAGACTGTAAGAACGCGGTATTAATTAGGTATGAAATGCAAGATATTTTTAAATATATTATTTTAACATTATGATGCAATTAAAATATAATCTACAAAATTATTGTTCTCTGAAATAGGTATGTAATATAAAGTTTGTTATAACAAACAGTAAATTTGAATAATAAATCTAAAGAGACGAATATCTACGAGTTAACATGAAATTTAATATGAAATCTAATGCACTATTCATTGTCTATATTTAATTTTAATGTCAATTTTAATTTTATTCGGCAATTATAATTTTAACAATATTGTTCTCTAATTGATTGCTGTATTGATTTATTTGAAACGACGACTTTGGTCGACATGCTCCGAAGATGGTCGAAAAAGGTACCTTAAAGTACCACGAGAAGGCGCTGAAAATCATAGGGGGCCGTTAAGCTGTGCACGCTTTTCTCATATAAAATTTTAGCCCTTCCACTGGAGTTTACTCTCCTCTATACAGTCTTCATGGATACCCCTTTTGTCTGGTAAAAATTACTACGCAGTGCCCTCTAACGTAGGTTTTAGAAAAAAATAAAAATCAAAAATGAATGCTTCAACCTCAAAAGTCTACAAGTGCATTTCCCTCCGAAAAAATAAATTGGATAATTTCTCATTTTACGTATTCATTTGATGCCATACCTATACCTGTGAATCGACCAACTTCAGAAATTGATAAATCAATTTTCTGCAATAACCTAATGATATCCTTTTGGGATTTTGCTATTGGGCCTGTTACCTTTCAAGTGCTTTTGGTTTCATCTCATTTTAAAATTTGAACCTGCAAAATGTACAACTGTATTTACCTATGTACAGTGTAGGACTTTAAAAATGATTTGGTCGAATTTTAGCTATATGCAACACATCTTACAAAATTAGACGAAACACAATTTTACGATATTATAAAGAATATAAATAATATAAAAATTATATACGAAAACAATATTATAAAATAAAAGAAAGAGTTATCTATTAAAAAAAACAAAATTAGTTGAAATTAAGTGTAAAAAAATGAATGTAAAGTAGACAGTAAGAAAATATACAGTATCTGTAATCTCTTCAGTCATGTGTCTCCATAGCGCAATGGGAATAATGCAGTAAACTCTTCGATCGAATCCCAGATCCGGAAGTTTTTTTAAAATTTTTTATATATATCTACATATTGATACATGTATATTGCAGATTAATATTTTAATTATTCTTTCTTC
Source organism: Agrypnus murinus (assembly GCA_929113105.1). Classification (NCBI taxonomy): domain Eukaryota; kingdom Metazoa; phylum Arthropoda; class Insecta; order Coleoptera; family Elateridae; genus Agrypnus; species Agrypnus murinus. Next base: position 44,913,535 of record OV816023.1, on the reverse strand, counting down.
TATTTCTTTGCAATTAAGTCACTTCCGGCTTATCTATTTTCTTTGCCGCCTCAAAATTGTTATGAAACTTTTCTGTAATCCATATTTGTAACTTGTTTTAAAAAGAGATGGGATCCTATACCTGAACTATGTAGTTGTAAATCATTTGACGGATATACTTGAAAGGAATTTTTCTATTATGTTGTACAACATAATAGAAAAATTCTATTCAAATATAGCACGCTTTTGTAGGGAGTGGCTTAAATCTGTTACTGTTGGTTGAACAAGACATAATCCTCTTCAATTTTCTAGAGTTGTAATTATAGTCAGTTAGAATGAACAAATGTTCTAGAACATACAAAGTCATGGCAATTATACAAGTTCTACTTAAAGATATTTACAATTATTGAATTTTAAATTGTTTAAACATACCAATTACACTGGTCTACAGTGTTTTTGCATCTGACGTATGATTATGTTTTTCTGAAAGTACTCTAAAAATGATGAATTTTGGTATATTAGACACATCTGTATCACATCAGGTTCTTGAGATATTCGCCAAATTGTAATTTCAATTTTAACCAAAATCCAATATTACCTCTCTATTACATGTAATTGTGTCACTGAAGACGCATGTCTGGCAGTGATGCTAATCTGCAATCTGGTTCTGCGCCCATCCCTAGCTGTAGCCAAGCATAAAACAACTATACATTCCCGCTGAAGACGAACAACCAAAGTTATTTTCACAAGGTTTAAAACCTGTGCTTCTCTATAACGATAACATAATAGTTGCATGACTTCCAATTGCGCACTACGTTACTCTAAAAGAAACTTATGAGACGTTAAAAACACTGTTAACATTTATGTGATGACCATAAATGGCTGATCTGTGGAGATCTGAGAGTCATTGCGATAATGCTTGGTCTCCAAAGCGAATATTCAAAGTTCTCCTGCTTCCTTTGTTTGAGGGACAGTCGAGCGGACTCGGAACATTACGTCAGAAAAGAGTGACCTACAAAAGATCAATTTCTTGCCGAGAAATTTCCAGAAATTAGCATTCAAGAGGGCATTTTCATAGGCCCTCAAATTCAACAGCTAATAAAAGACAGATAATTTTCGTCTCGGATGTATCAGTTGAACTTACAGCTTGGAATTCTTTTGTTCGAGTTGTGCATAACTTTCTGGGAAACCACAAGTCTGACGATTATGAAAATCTTGTTAGACAGAAACTTTCAAGCTCTAAAATGCAGAATGAGTATAAAGCTGCACCTTTTAGACACACATCTGGATTATTCTCCCGCGAATCTCGGAGCCTATAGCGAGGAGCAGGGTCAAAGGTTCCACTAGGACATCACCAGCATGGAGAAGAGGTATCAAGGCCGATGGAACATCAACATGATGGCAGACTACTGCTGGTCCTTAAAGCGTAGCTATACGGCAGTATACCATCGTAGAAAACCTCTTGAGAAAACCATTAAAGCGTGCTAATTAAGAACATTTTTACAGTATTTGTGTCGTTCGTAATATTTATTACAAATTTCAACAGTTTGCACTGTTTGGAGTAACGTGGTTTGGTGTATAAAATATATTGTTGTCTCAATTTTGGTCTATAGCTGTATTATTTTAAAACTGAAATTTTGGCTAAACCCGATGTGATAGAGAAAAATGGCTTGTATATTTGTGTTCAGCGACCCAAAATTAAGTAAAATTAGCTAATAAATCCTCAGTAGTTTTTACAGTCAAATTTTGTAGACGAGGTGTTATCCAAACTAATTTGAATTTAAGTTTTGACAAAATTCATTTGCATGTATTTGTAAATCTGCTTTTATTAGATTAAAAATGCTATTTCAAGACAGAAAAACTTTCACTCTTAACATGTCTAGGCATCTCATGCCGGGCATTTCTGTGTATGGGTTCATCTATTATCCAGACAAGTTGTGTAGTTTTTCTTTTTGTCGTTTTCTCCTTTTGACCTATAGGGCATCGGAGCAAGTTGTGTACACATTGCAAAAAACACGATTCAAATCAGACAATAAAAAGTTGAACCAAAAACAAAAACAAATTTCTTTAATACTTCAATCGATATACTTACCGACATAAGTTGCTCAATTTCAGCACAAAAACAATTCTCAAGTGTTTCAAAGTAATTATACAGGAGTATCATATGCGGCATCACAGTGCACCAGCAGACTCACTCTTGAGTGTCACATATGTTAACTTGTAACTATAATTATTTATTTATGCAACTCGCTACAGTTAGAATAGATTAGATATTCTTATGTTACTTGAGAAAGGTGTTAGTTAAGTTAACAACCTATGCAATGTAAATTCTAGTCATTAAGTAAAATATGTGTGCAATATACAAAATACAGTAAATAGATGTTTGAGAAAATTCTTACTCGAAAGATTACGTTTAAAATTATAATAATAAAGAATATAGTCAGTTAGCTTAATGGTGTAATTTATTTATTTATTAAATCACAGTATTATTAGAAAAGGTCTTACAACAAAAAAGCAAAACTAAAACGAGCATTTAAAAAGTGAAAGTGAGGTTTCTAAAACAAATTACACTTAAAATAGTATCACTACTACATTTTTAAAAAGGTTTGACAGATTCAATTTTGTGAATTTGTAATTTCAAAAAATATTTTTATCACTTTCACTTTTCATGTTTTCGTAACAAGAAATAATAATGGTTGCTTTGAAGCTTTCTTTCAACACATGAAAATTACAATTTAAAAATATTTTTGATTTACACTGATATATATCTACTTAGAAAATTCCTAACTTTGCTGTTATATGATGTTAATAAATACTGTTACTTCTAGCTACTAGATATTCACCTCATATGGTCGAACATATTAGTGAAGACCAGCAGTTTACTGATGGTAGTAGATCATGATATATGACGTTGCAAAGAGATTGTGATTGTCCAACGAAACCACATGTGGCTTTGAAAACCATAAAGGTGAGTACACATCTAAGAGCACATGAGAAGAGAACGTACACATATGCTAATTTGGACTGTGCATTCGTTTCGTCTCGGACCATGTACCTGACTCACACGAGGCTATGAAGACGCATGATGTGAGTGATTTCTTATCGGTTTTTGGTAGCTTCTCAAAGCAAATATGCAGCGCATGTGCCTTCAATGTGGACGCTTTTTGACTTTCATGTATATGTTTACCGGTACGTGTATTTTGCTTAGTTTATTTAATGATTTGTAAAGTATGAATGTACTTTCACTCTGTTGCTGATTATTATTATTAACAAAAACATTTATTCTTTAGTTTTATTGACCCCCCTTATTATTCTAATTTGTAATCTACTAATCTTAATTTGACCAAGAATTTTAGTTCGACTAAAAGTATATTTGTGTTTTATAAAGATGAACTGGAGCAAAGTTTTTAAAATGCTCCGAAGATTCTTCCAATCGCAATCCATTAATAAATCGGAACCCGTACACTGCCTTCTGTTTTTATAGAATTGGGTAATCCACCACAACCTTTTCTGTTTTTTTTTTATTTTTTTAATTAAGAATAAATGGTATAAAATGCAGCAGCACTTATCACCACTTCCTCACCAGATGACATTGCTATTATTGCTGATTAAGAAGACACGCATACGCATAAAATAAACTGACTGCACATAACTTGAGAACACATAAGTTGAGTAAACACGCAAATTCGTTCGTACTCAACTCATATCCGCTCAGATGTGTACCACCTTAATGTTAACTCATGAAGTGTATGCATTAAAGTTTAGATGAGAACTGTAAGAAATACCAGTCTATGTCAAATTTGTTTGGATGTGTTAACCCAATTACATTTTTTATCTTACACAAAATCCTAGTATGCTAATTAAAAATGCTATTGGAGAACATCTGCATTAATTAGTAAGAATATATTTTTAACCAAAGATTGTAAAAGTCTACAATTTCCAATTTGTAATGCTCAAGAATAGTTTGGAGACCTGTTGGTTTGTGCTTACTTATGTTCTCCAAACATACAGCATAAGATGAAATATATACATAATACATTCCCCTTATACTGCATTTGCAGTATCCGGGTTCCACACAAACTCTTTATGGAGTGCAGTAGAGGTTATGAAGTACAACATATACTCTCTCATACTTTATCACTGATATAACTTTCATACCTTATCCTAATGAGCTCAAATACGATTGTACTAAATTTCTTAAATTCAGTCGCAACCGAGATTTGAACCCATGTTCCTCTGTTCTAGAAGCAGGATCTCTACCACTTGACCATGCAGGATCTTAAAATAAAATATATATGCAAGAGGAATTATAACTGTAGATGGCAGAGGCGGTATTTTCCCACAGCATTCCCCTAGCATACATACTTGTCTGCAAAATAAGTGAAAGATATTTTTTACCTTATTTAGATGTTATTAAAGAGTAATATAAAATATTTAAATATTCGCAGGAGAGGTCAATTAAAATGAAGGAAAAGCAGATTATAGAGATATTTTCCCCCTAATTAAGCACTTATTTTGCAGGATTTTGTATAGATCAGCTTTAGGTACTGCTAACAACAATAGCGCTTGTTTTTCTTATTTCTCTTTTTTACTAAATTATACACTATTTAATTAGTATTCTTTATAACTGCAGTTTTCAGCAACAACATTTTTCTTCACATTTGTTATTGATTTTGAAAATCCAAGGAAGATTACTTGTTTTTAGCTGTTTATAATATTATTCATTTTATAAATCTAAAGCTTTAAAAAGAAAATCATAGATTCATAAGGTGAACAACTTTATTTTTGTGCTACAGTTTCTTATTTATATTAAAAATCAGTAAATATAAGGACACTGAGCATGCATCATTGCTTTATAGCTTGCAGTTTTTTGAAGAAAAACAAAAATAATATTAGTAACAAACTTTTTAATAGGCAAAATTGCTTTTTTCAATAGAAAAATTACGTTTATATAATTTAGGTTTCTTTGATACATAAAAATGCAGATTAAATTTATAACAGTTGATAGTACCACATATAAAGTGCCATTGCAACTTAAAAATCACACTCAAGAGCTCTTTTTTAACATTAACACAGGCAAAGGCTACATCAGACTGTTTTCAACTAAAGATGATTTTTGGAACAACTATAGTGTTAGTGATTTCAGCACATGCAGCCACCCTCTGAATCTTGTTGATGATTCTGCAGTTGTGGTTGTGTTTGTAAATCGACAGCTGAATTACAGTCAAGAAAATATTTGTATCAAATAATACAGTATCAATGTACTTGACTATCCTAGTTGACTATAAACAAGTGCGACTGACTAAAATTTATGTTATTACACTTTTGAATGTAGATGTGGATTTGATAAATACCATTACAATATTGGCTTTTTAAAGAAACAGTAATAATTTTAACGTTTCGTACAAATAGTTTTTCAGAAAACTATAATATTATAATTTCTTTCATTTAAAATATACACTAACTTACTCTTCTATAGTTAAAAATTCCAACTACAAGCTACTCGAGACCAGTGCAATTTTAGGCTGGATTTGGGAAAAGATATTTTCAGCACTGGTATCAAACTAACAGTCATGTGACCTCAAAGAAAATAAATGCTCATAATGGAAATAAAAGAAATACAAGTTTTACTGAATACTTGATTCTGTTAATACTTTAAATTCCAACCAACAATTTACACAGCAATTTAAAATACTCTTATTTATTAAATTAAGTTTTTTGATTAATAAACTCCTACAATGCTGATAAGCTTGACAAACATTTACTTTATAAAAAAAGTTAGTACCTACATTGTTATATAAAAATAAATACGTTTGGTTTACTTCTTATGAATAAAATGCATTGTTTTTCTTAATTTATACCTACACTACCAGACAGTCAACTACTGCCACTGTTTCATATGCACTGCACGCTGTTGATATATGCAAAGACACAGATACATCATGAACCCTAAGGCAAAGAGGATTGAAGCCTACAACCATTTCTACCAAAAGCTTGAATCTTATTCATTCAGACATAACATTATTAAGTAGAACACTGATATAGAACATTAATATGTTGAAAAATATTAAATGCCAAATTTATGGATAACTAATGTGGATAGATACATTTTTCAAAGATTAATTATAACTAGGTGCATTTATTTATTTTCTTTATACTTTATCTAATAAAGCATGGATTAAAAGTAAGTATACTAGATGCTTTATTAATAACTTACAACTCATCGATTTATACAAAACTTGTACAACAAATCGCCAGCACGGGTCAATAATTACAAAACATTAAATAACTGATGCATTCTTCATCTTTGATATCTTTTATTTAGCAGCAATTTTCCTTTGTGATAGACCAGTTTTAATAATTCTTTTACTTTTGAACTTATCTGTTGTCGCTTGTTGTTAATGGACCATCCACTCAATGGCAGGTAATCAATGTTTTCACGAGTGTTATATCTTCGAATTATCATATGTCTAATCTAATTTCACTTGCTCTTTATCATAATAGTAAAGTTCTTGTTACCATGTGCAACATTAATAATAAATTAAATACAATTTTTAGCAAGCAGTTCTTTTTCAATTCTCTTCATTGCACCGTTTTCAACTGGACCTATGCGGATTTACTAATGAATGACAGTTCAAGTGTCAAAAAATAGTAAACAACAAAATCCATGCCACTGTGACTTTACTGTGAACCTACACCTGTTTTGAACTTAATGTACTTACTTTTAAGTCCATGTATTATTGAAACAAATGTGCGTTATATATGCATGGTACATTTCATAGAAATGGAATTAAGGCTTTGATTATATGAATATATAGATCATATGTATTATTGAACAAGTAATAACACGATTCCTAAGGTATCAGTCTTCTTTGGATTCCTTAAATGTTTGATTATATTTAAAAGTTATCTAATCAATAACTTTAACAAGTTCAATTAAGAACTCCTTGTTTCAATATAATAAATCAAGCTTTGAACGAACTATAATTTAATAACAGATTACTGCTAAATTGTGAAATTGTTTAATAATAATAATCTTACGATTATTATTATTAAACATATGATTTACCAAGATTTTATGTCAAACCTGGTAATTTTAACTGTCACCAACATAGTTTGTGTCTTCACTCCACATGTTAAACAATAGCTGTAACTTTGGACCTGTTTAATATTAACTAAAGCTTTGCTGCTAATGCATAAAGTTTGCAATTATCAAGACACAATGTGTTCAACTGGCGGTCATGTTTGTAATTTGGACTAAATCCATTGGAATACAGTTAGTGACACAAGAATATTCAATTGATTTCTCAAAAGACATATACAACAACAATTTGGCATGCTGGTTACAAGATTTATAGCACACGAGGTAAGGGAGCATTATATTTCCTAAATCTATTGCGATGACCTTTTTGTGGGTAACATATGCCTTTACCCTTTGGTATACTTGATATAGAACTCGGCACTTTTAATTTAGTGTGGCAACCATTCCAACCTGTCGATACTTCTTTTCTTTCTAGTCTCTACATAATCAGCTCGCTATTTTCTTGTACTAACCAGGATTCGTCATTTGCAACATACTACCTTCGAGTAGTTGGTAGCAAAACTTTTGATACATTTTTACTACCTTTTCTGCATTTAATATCTCTAAAGAAGTATAATGTTCCAAACCGCCTTTCTCTAAAAAACCCCAAACATGCAGCTTAATGGAGCGATGAACTAGTTTCTTGCCATGTACAGACCAAGCGCACTTCAAATGAGACTAAATTTAAAAAGAAACCTTAGCTATTAAATCATGTTACTCCAATCTCGCTCTATGCTTTCCTCTGCCCATGAACGTTGGGTTTTTTATTTCGTTACGGTTTCAGCTTAATATTATGCACTTAATCTTGTAGTCTTCTAAGCAGCGTTTCTTGCCATAACTCTTATATTAATCTCTTTTCTAGTGTAATTAGATTTTCATTAGTTTAGGGTTTCCTTTAAATCTTGTTTATTGTTTCCAGCCTTATTTTGTGGAACTCCATAATCATGAAATAAATAAAGATTATTAAAAGTTTCACAGTTTTATTAAAATATACCTGACAATATTGTTTCGACAGCTATGCTGTCATTATCAAAGGTAATATAATTATAAACAAACACGTCGCTAAGGTAGATACAAAATAGGTAACTAGATAAAATAATAATAATAAAAATTAATAATAAAAATCATAATTAAACATCTAATACTTCCAGTAACGGAGAATTACTGAGCTCAAGTTGTTCATTCATTAAAGGTACCCTGAGTTTGTGTTTGTATATCTCAAAGGCTTCTAAAATGTCTAATTTGCGTTTGTTATTACAAAAATGTAGGAATTTAATATTATTTTGAGGAGTCATTGTGTGATTTTGTTCTAAAAGGTGTTTGGCGTAATTCGATTTTTCAGGATGTTTATTTTTGTAATGACGTACGTGTTCTTTATATCTTATGTCAAAATTTCGAAGTGTTTGTCCAATATATACCGAACTACAAAAAGAACAATTTAAACGGTAAATGCCCGATTTCATGATATCATGTGTTCTGTCTTTAGCATTAAATAAAAATTTAAACACTGCAAACTTTTATCCTCGTTTCATAAACTTGTCAAATATAACATTCAATGACAGAGAAACACGATTTCTTAACAAAGGTTTCAAATTTTGTCCTTTTCCAAAATTTACCAACAAAATTAAAGAAATTTTGGCCGTTGAATGCGAAACTATACTTAAGAAAGATCATAATAACTATGCAAAATTCCAAATTTCGAATTTGTTAAAAGAGATGTCTTTGAAACAGGACAAAATGTACAACACATCTAACATATCACTTCTTCAATCTATAAAACAGAAAATCACAGAGAACAATCTAATTTCTGTTAAAGCAGATAAGGGTAGCACTTTGGTAATTCTTTCTAAAGATATTTACATACAAAAAGTTAATGAATTTATTAATAAAGAAAATTTTGAAACGTTAAACAAAAACCCAACCACAAAATTCCAAAAAGAAATAAAACAAGGTTTAGAAAACTGCAATATCTGCTTTTCAGAATTAGAAAAGCAACAAATCATTAATAAAAACCCACAAATACCTAAACTGTATGGATTAGTGAAGACCCACAAACAGAATATGCCAATAAGACCAGTTGTATCATACATCAATGCACCTAATCACATTTTATCCAAAAAACTGAACCAGATTATTAACACGATAGGTTACAAATCGAAATACTCTGTTAGAAATTCATTAGAATTAGTAGATAAGCTGCAAAACATACATCTTCCACCACATTCAAAACTTGTTAGTTTTGATATTTGCAACATGTTCTCCAGAATACCCCCACAAGAATGTATTCCTCTATTAGATAGTTTCTTGATCAATAGTAATATAGAATTAGTTAAAAGGTTAGAGTTAATTCAATTATTTGACCTTTGTATAAGTCAAAATTATTTCACTTTTAATAACATAATTTATTTACAAAAGGATGGTTTACCTATGGGTAATTCTCTAAGTCCCCTATTAGCTAACATATTTATGGACAAGTTTGAAGATCGAATATTTGAATTAAACCTCTCTAAACACATTATCTTCTGGTTTCGTTATGTTGATGACATTTTAGCTTGTTTTGACAGTTCTTTTGAGGTTATCAATGAATTTTTAATTCTTATAAACAATATCCATCCTAATATAAAATTTACACTAGAAACAGAACAAAACAGGGCTATAAACTTTCTAGACTTAAATATCAAGATTAACGCAGACAATCTTTTTGAATTTTCCATATACAGAAAACCAACACAAACAGACATAACAATACCAAATGAATCTTGTCACCACAATACACATAAAATAGCAGCATACAGATCATTAGTACACAGAGCTTTAACTATTCCACTAACAAAATCAGATTTTAGCAAAGAGATATCAACCATTAAACAACTAGCACATGCAAATCATTATAATCCGAACATGATTGACACTTTAATTAAACAAAAAGATTATAGGTTAGCTATCAAAAGAATATATCCCATTGACAATCAAACAGAAGACACAAATTACATATCTATACCATATTTTGGCAAAATATCAGAAAAAATTGCACATATACTAAGAAAAACCAACAATTATAAAATAACATTTAAAACCAACACTAACACTTTTTCATTTTTATTTAATGCTAAAGACAGAACACATGATATCATGAAATCGGGCATTTACCGTTTAAATTGTTCTTTTTGTAGTTCGGTATATATTGGACAAACACTTCGAAATTTTGACATAAGATATAAAGAACACGTACGTCATTACAAAAATAAACATCCTAAAAAATCGAATTACGCCAAACACCTTTTAGAACAAAATCACACAATGACTCCTCAAAATAATATTAAATTCCTACATTTTTGTAATAACAAACGCAAATTAGACATTTTAGAAGCCTTTGAGATATACAAACACAAACTCAGGGTACCTTTAATGAATGAACAACTTAAGCTCAGTAATTCTCCGTTACTGGAAGTATTAGATGTTTAATTATGATTTTTATTATTAATTTTTATTATTATTATTTTATCTAGTTACCTATTTTGTATCTACCTTAGCGACGTGTTTGTTTATAATTATATTACCTTTGATAATGACAGCATAGCTGTCGAAACAATATTGTCAGGTATATTTTAATAAAACTGTGAAACTTTTAATAATCTTTATTTATTTCATTTCCTTTAAATAGTTATATGATTGCCCGATCTTCCTTCTTTGTTGCCGCATGTTTCATTTCTCAATTTGGCAACTCATCCACAGTTTTCGTGTCACAATGTTTTCACACAAAAATTATGAAACTTTGATATATAACAGGCTACAGTAGCAACATCCATTTGCAGCCCTTTTGAGTAGATGTACCTACAGTGTGTTTCACTTATCACATTCACACCTCTGTATCGTCTTTATTTATTTTCTAACTGATTTCAAATTTTGATCAATTATACTAATCTTTACAAGAGCTATTTTTACAATTTTTAAATAATTTTACTGCAAACTAACAGCTACTACAACCAGAAATAAATGCAAAAAATCACCTAAAAAGTTTATTGAAGAAGTTACACAAAATGACAAAAATCCTCGAAATTCAAATTGCGATCAAAAAATTGTAATTTTAATTATTTATGTTATAATGTAATTGTACTACCAAAACTTCATGTTGCCTTGATAGTGATATGGAAAACACAAAGTTTATGAATTGTCAATTAAGTGTCCTGTGAACAAGTTATAATGGCTGTAACCTAACCTTTGCTAAAAAATGTAACCGGATAAAAACGTTTGTCTATTCATTAAAGTTTTAACTTGCAGTATCATTAAATGCAAAGCATATTAGAATTCCAAGGAACTTGTTTGTCATCGCCCAAGGTATAGGTACATGTCTTGCCGCCCTTCTAAAAAATTGACCAGACACTCTTGTGGCACTAACTGTAAAATGTTTCGAGAAAAATAAACTTTGAGTCTCGAGTGTTTTCGTATATGCATTTGGTTTGTTTAAAAACATAAAATAGTTATAATGTATCATTTTATATAAATAAAAAAAGGTCCAATTAAAGTAGTTCTTATAGTATTGAACAATCCAAAATAAAAATTTGCTAAAATTAAATGTACATTTACAGAAAGACTGCCTAGAAATGCTATTGGTGTTACAATGATGTCTGAATTTGACTTCTATCAGTACATGTACTGTTACTACAACACTAGTAAATGTGATGCATAGATTACATTAATGAGACAGAAGGAATCAGTGCTGATGCATCGGAAGAAATTAATTACTTAACTCATTTTGTAGATCTCAATGAGCTTAATCCTGAGGCCATAATTTAAAAAAGCAACCACATGAAAATTGTACTCAAAAGTTGCCATAGATTTTTATGGAAAAAATGAATGCTTTACTCCTTCATGGAATAATATAAAAGACCTAAAAATTACTTAAAGGAGTATTAGCTATCTGATAAATTCAATCTTTATTTAGATTTTACTCATTTTTAATTTTTTTCCGTAGAAGTTTATGGGAACCTTAATCTCGATTTATCATTAATTTTTAATAATCCAAGAGTGGGAGCTTTTACCATTGCTGTCAGCACTGATTCTTTAATAAATAAATTATATTTAAGCGTGACAAATCAAATTTGAACAAAAAAGTTCTAGAGTAAATTGCAATTCAGAAAGTTCTATTTTTGACAAGATACCAGCTAATATGATTAAGAATTTGAATCCTGTTCATGAAGAGTGTAAGTTTTGACTTCCCCTGCAAGTGTTCCTCCTTGATCTCTTCCATGTTATATGACGTATAATCCTGAATGTTTTCTCCGGAGTATTGACAAATAAAAAAAAGCACGCATTAAAAGAATTGCAATTTTTGAAGTGGAAATACAAAGAAGGCTTATCAGAGAATGACAGATATTTGAGAAGAATCAACAACATGAAAATTTTATTGATGTAGAAAAAACTTGTAAAATACTAAATAAAATCATCATCGTTTAATTAATTTATTAACTTTATTTGTTGTTAATAGTAAATGAATATCCCTTTAAGATAGTTTTTATTTAACAATTTGTTTAGAAAATCACAGAAAATTAACAGCCTTGAAGGACCAATCGTATCTCTTGACCTTAGTCTAGGTTGATGCTTGTGATTGTCTAGGTCAGGCCCGTGCAACCTTTTAAGTGAAAGGGCCAATTGCAAGTTTTGCAAAATTGTAAAGGGCCGCACCAATTTAAGCGAATATGGAGTATCCTCCTGATGTGGAGGGTCTGGGGAAATTTTCAAAAATTTCATCTGAAAATGATTTATTTTAGTCTTTTAGTACACAGTCTAATACATTATTACACAAAAATTTTAATACTAAATAGTTATTTCATGGAAAACCACACAAAAGTAAATATTTTATTTGTGGAAAAATTGTACAAAAATAAATACAATATCTATCATTGAAAAAACTTAAAAATACACAAATTATTTGGCAACAAAAGTAAATATTTAAGTTTTGAAAGAATTGTTATACAAAATTTGTGTTTTTAAGAAAACAACACAATAAACAAATAGTACCTAATAATAAAAAAGTTCCAATACACTAATGAGATTTTTAATATATTGGTGCCTATTCCCCATTTGAGTGAATACAATTGGTGTTAATACAAGTGATTTTTTTTTAAATGATCATCTACCAACTACTTGACCAATTCGTTAAATAAGTCACAAGTCAAGACTGGTTTCAGCATTCAATTAGTGGACCGCAGGTTGCACAGACCTGGTCTAGGTGGTCTTGAATGTGTCTTTCCATGCTCTAGACAAAGGGAACCTACAGTTTAATGTGGACACCAAACCACTAAAACCATATTTCTATATAAACCCAAATCTAGAAGCTGTCCCAAACATCACGATTGCTTGGGCTGCATTATTAACTCACAAATGTGGTTGGCTTTGGTGGGGTGTATAGCATATTTTTAACGATTTTCACCTTGACGCTGCTACGAATCAAACCTGCCTTATTCAGTTAGAGGAAACCACTTAATCCACTGAGCAGATGTGGTGACATCACCAAGGGTTAGAACACAACTCTGAAGAATGCTTAAATAATTTGCAAGTATTGCCACTTTGAGATCATCTATTTCTTCCTTCCAACAAATTCACAATTTAAGAATTTTTTTTATTTAAAACAAAGAAAGGTGAATATTATTAGGCAATTTGGCAAAATGAACAGTGCTTAGTCTTTAATATGCACAAGATTTGCTGTGTCCATACATTTGAAAACTGTTGGCTATACCTATGGTTTAAAATCAATTACCTACTGCAATACTGATTTTTAGTTCTAAAAACCTAGCAAACGTTGATCTAATAAAACTGATTTTAATATGAAAAACTCAATCATGCACATTTTGGTAGCTACAACTTTAATTTTTGGAAAAAGAATACAAGCTATAGCTTTTATAAGATATGTTTAAAATTATTTTAGTAAATCACAAAATCTATAATTATAAGCTTCGATTGAAGCAACACTAAGTTTTTTATATTTTATTTAGTTAATTCAGTACTTACAAAGTTTTTGCTGTATAAGTTTTCCTGATATGCGATATTTAGCTACAACTAGGATCTGCTTCCAAGCTTAAGGGAATTTAAAAGGACTGTTCTGTTAACCTATATATTATAGCAGAAATGAACAAATAAGTGACCAATATAAGCTTCCCGCTATTAAAGAAAATTAAGGTGCTAAAAAGACGAACCTTTCTTTACAAAGAACTATAAATTGTCACTTTATATATAGCATAGAAAATATCACCATCTTGCTGTATCTCGGAAATAAAGACCTGTTGAGCCTACGTTCATAATAACGGTTATGTAGTCTTGATTGGTAATTTACATATTTACATACTACATATATGTATTTCTTGCATTTTCAATACATTTTATAGATTTAGTTAGTTGCATCATAAAAGCAAGATTTAAAAATCAATTAATGATTTTTTCTGAACTCCACACTTCTTATTTGTATTTGATTTTTATTCACAATCAACCAATAGATAATGTATTATAATAGCAGAAGCTACAAAAACTTGACAGTAAACAATACATTTTTGAAATAATGGCATGATTAGGTCAAAATCATACATATTCACAATACCAATTAAATGAATGTTATAGATGTTAATTTTAGCAGTCGTACTTGTTTATCAGCTAAATATATAGAGTAAGCAAAATCAAATGTACTACAAATAGCTACAAACACCATGCATATAACATAAATAAAAACAATTAAAAAAGAACAAAAATTTATTGCATAAATATGTTTTCTACAATTAATAGTTAGAATTAAATATAATTAAAATTCACAATTGTCTAGATTCTTGCCTTTATTATTCTGCCGTGCTTAGCAATAATGCAATATCTACAAAACAGCAACTTAAGAAATATACCATATTTTTTAGTAGCATTTAAGATTCCACATAGTATATTTTTAGATAGCAGTTTTTGCAGATACTGTGTTCTTGCTAAGCACGGCAGTATTGTAGTGATATACTAAATAAAATTTCTAGAATATAGAAAGACCTACTATTCTTAAAAATACATATTTATAATTTAGGCACTTCACTATCATAACAAAACGTCTTAAAAAAAGGCAAGACAACACTGGTTTTGTTTATCAAACATGTGCAAATTTGTGAAGTAATATCATATTTCTTATACAACAACAATTAAATTAATCCCGTGTATTATTTGCGTACTGTTTTCCTATAAGATTCATATTAGATAAAATTAATGAAAGCAGCTACACATATTGCACATTTAATTGAGTAGGTTTCATTTTGATCATTTCAGTACCAAGCCAAAAATTAGTCAGATAAATAAATTATTTTTTCAATTATGTATCTACCTAAAAATTACCCCAAAAAACCTATTATACAAGTCTTATATAGAGCTAGTAAAAATTAATTTAAAATAATAAATACAAATTAACATTCATCATACCATACATAAATGACTTGATCAATTATAAAGATAAAATTAATATAGTTGGCATAAAAAATTTAAATATCAATTTATACTAAGTCTCTACTAATACTATTATGCATGGGACTCTGAAGTTTTATATATATATATATATATATATATATATATATATATATATATATATATATATATATATATATATATATATATATATATATATATATATATATATATATATATATATATATATATATATATATATATATATATATATATATATATATATATATATATATATATATATATATATATATATATATATATATATATATATATATATATATATATATATATATATATATATATATATATATATATATATATATATATATATATATATATATATATATATATATATATATATATATATATATATATATATATATATATATATATATATATATATATATATATATATATATATATATATATATATATATATATATATATATATATATATATATATATATATATATATATATATATATATATATATATATATATATATATATATATATATATATATATATATATATATATATATATATATATATATATATATATATATATATATATATATATATATATATATATATATATATATATATATATATATATATATATATATATATATATATATATATATATATATATATATATATATATGAGCAGCTGGTGAAAAACTATCAGAATAAGCTTAACGACAAAACTTTATTGTTTATATACTTTTGTCTTTGTAATAATAGTCCTATATGATTATTTAAAAAATGTTATGACATATTAATGAACCTAATATTTACATCAAAAATTAATTTTACAAAAGTAAAAAAATTAATATATATGTAGCAAAAAACATTCAAAATCCCATCGATATTAGCACGCGCAACCGCCATCTGGATCTTTAACTTCGTTAGGAGTATCTTTTAATACAACTTCTTGCACTGAACACAAACATTAAGGAAAACAACAAAAATAAAAAATAAGCAAAAAAAGTAATGCAAAAAATAATTTTTGACTACGTAAGTAATGGCATATCCAATTTTTACAGATATGTACATCATGCACATGCAATTTCTCACGTAATTAGAAAAAAGGATACTGTCTTCTGGTGGTTTATTTTCCGTTGAATCCATACCTGGAAGTGCAGCAGCAACACGCCTAAATAACTGTTAAAAAAACAAAAATCTTCTTTAAAACTGTTACTGAAATAACTCACAAATTGTTATTTGTTGGTTACTGATAATAATAGATAAAACTAGGGTACCTAGAAAAGATGGTACCAATGCTAGAATGTAGTTTCTTGTTAGAAGTAATAGCATTGCTATTAAAACAACAAACAAATGAATACATCAAAACAGTAGGTAATTGTATCTTAATAGGTAAAGGACAACTAATGTTTAGTTTAACATGGAAAAAGAACAAAACTTGTATACTTATAGATATTGATCTCCTAAATAATGTTAAAGTACCTATAAAGCAATCCAATTAGATTGTTTGACCTCCAAAAATTATCAAAGGTCAAATTAATTAAAATATAAACTTCTTATAATTGCTTCAAACTTTACAGACTTTAGAATTCGGCCTCCTTAACAGTAGCGGTGGGTGCATACGACAAACCCAGGATACTCGCACTGCAACACATGATGATATACTGCTTTAATGTGTGCGTACAGCATGATAGCAATATACCAGTTTGTCGTGTGCCCCGAGTTTGACTCATACATCCACCGCCACTGCTCCTTAACAATGTTTAAATTACCCTCAAAGCAATCCGATGAATCATTTAACCTCCAAAGGTCATCAAAGATCAAGTATATTAAAATATAGCGTTCAGTAGAATGTGATCTAGGACTTCTGGAGGTTGTAATTTTATCATCTGAAGGATATTATAATTAAGGGGCCCAGTGCAAATACCGGGTTTTCCACTTTTTTAAATTTTACTGGATGTAAAAAAAATTGTTATAATTGCACACTAATTCTGAGAAAAGCAAAGTTCTGCTGTAGGCATTGCATTAAAAGATTAAAACATTTTAATAAATATTTTACAGACAATTTTTCAAGTGGTCTTAGAGATTTGTAGATGTGATAACTCAAATTTGCAAAAAATCGTTTGGCCAAAAATTTATGTTTCCAAGAATCTGAATGAAAAGTTTTTGCAGTATATTTATTCTTACTTATAGTAGTTCTTACTAACCTTACTCAGTTGACTGATCACCGAATACAGCCTTGGAGATAAATCATAGAATAAAAAATATAAGGTTATGTTAAAGTGTTCTGTAAATTATTATTAAGATAGAATTTTTTATTTTGTCTGTAGAATGCTATTCTTGAGATAAACCATTGAACAAAACATCTAAAGTGGTAGAGTCGTTTAAAAATATGTATACAGTAAAACCTTGGATTACGAGTAACTTGGTTTGCGAGTGTTTAGCAGAACGAGCAAAAATTTTTAATAAATTTTAACTTGATTAACGAGCGATGTCTTGCATTACGAGTAAAACTTTTAATACATATACGCTTTGTCTACCGACCGTCACTTCATCACAACTACATATTATCCTTAACAATTGAAGAATTCGGGCCAACACGTCATCAACATCTGTGTAAACATATACGATAAGATAAGAGTGTAAACAGCATCCAATGTTACCTCGACTGTTAAAAATGTCAGCAGATTTTACATTTTAACATTTTATTTGTCATCGATGAATACCTACACCCTAATAACGGGTTATAATTAAAAATTTGATTATGTTAAGTGTCATAGTGTAAGGACATTATTTAAAGAAAAATAATTATGCAAATTTTTAGTTATAACCCGTTAGAAGTACAAAATAGGGAAAATTAAATCAATCTAATCGAATATGACATGTTAAGCATCATGTTAGCTCTTAAATAAAATCAATTTGTGACTACTGAACCTTTCAAACTCCTCTGCTGTTTATCTCAACAGTTAAATTACAGAGACGAGCGCGTGATCGTTTGTTTTATTTTTACATATACATATAGTATATGTATTTTGTATCATTTTTATATGAATAATAAATAGCTGTGGAACGAATCATCTGAGTTTCCATTATTTCTTATGGGGAAATTTGCTTTGATTTACGATTGCTTTGAATTACGAGTACATGTCCGGAACGAATTATGCTCGTAAAACAAGGTACCACTGTCTACTGTTCTGCCAAACAAGATATATTACTGCTTTAGTTTTCTCTATACTTGTGGGACCTCTAAAGCAATGATGCCATTAGATCGAGGGATGTGGGATATTTTCAATGTGTGCGTGAGTATCTGTGTGTATCGGTAACGCTCGGCTCAATGGTGCAGCATTGAGCCGAGCGCTATCAATACACACAGAAACTCACTCACACATTGAAAATATCCCACGTCCCTCGATCTAATGGCATCACTGCTCTAAGGGCAAAAATTACCTAACTATAAAATATTTAAGATTAGAACATTTCTACTAGTCTTGTGTAACAATTTAATTTATCTTAAATGAGAAATTTAACTTTAAACTGGTCTGAAATGGATTTTAGAATTTCAGTTTAAATACACGATAAAGACAGTCATGTAAGATAATTAGCTTTGGAAGATTTAAAATTGGAAAATCATGTTTTATACATCAAGCATCCACTCAAAATGATTTAACTTTGCATTTTTAAAACTTTGAGGTTAGAACATCTAAGACTACAAAGAAATGATAGTGACGATTGCCGAATAAACAGTGTGCACAGCATTGGTGGGGAAACTCATCGATGTAATTCATTTGCGTAAATGCCCAGTTCCTGTGATTGCAAAAGTTGCTCAATGTTCCAGCTGTGCCCAAATAAAATGCAAATATTAAGTTTTTTAACAAACTGTTATATAGAAAAAATTCAGTCTAGAACCCGGATGAAAATGTTATAGTGAAATTCAGTTATTAAAAATCTCAGTACTGCATTTTTTCTGGGTATGAATCTTTGAGTGACCTTTCAGGGCACAGGAAGCAGACAAATGACTTGCACCGATCAATTTGTCCCACCAAGGTACATATTAGTCATAAATTTCAAAATATAAAAAACAAAATCTTAATTTTAGTTAATTTTCAATTAGACAGGCAGGTACTGAAGAATTTTTTACACTTTTTAAAATTTGAAGCTTTAATTTATAAATTTATAATATAGCATTGTACATAAAACCACTTCAAAATAAAGAAATTTTGTGCTGCACTAGGTGAGCATGCCGGTATGCTGTGTATTTAATAGCCGACCTATGTATCACTTCAGAATGAAGAGCTGTAGTAGGACTAATTAATGTTAGCGGAATGTGTGTGAATTAGTGCATCCAATCCCCAAATATATTTTCAATCCTGGCACAAATTAGCAACTCCAATTTTGAATTTTCTGGCATTATACATAAAATTGTAATAGTTAAGATTGTGAAAGAACCAGACTCGGATGTCCAAAATATGCATTTTTGCAATAATCTTAAAACATGTTGTTTAAACTATAAACTGGTATGTATGTAACATAACTCAAACATCTTTTTGGTGAATCAACTACATATAATGTCTCATTATTCATTTTCAAATTACGTTTTTTTTTGCACAAGTGTGATGCGATTAATATTACCAAACAATAATAAAAGTGATTGCTATTTAGCTTTAGATATGTGCAGAAGTGGATCTATTGTATTCAGATCTTTGTAGATGTTCTTTTTGAAAAACTAAAAATTTAATGCATATTATTAGTACTTTGCAATATTTTATAAATTTTAGAATTTCAGAAGTGGTTTCTTATCCACTTTTTTTAAAGAACTAGTAAACAACCATAAAAACTATTTACAACCTGTCTGTAGATAATCAATAAAGGTGAAGGGGATTAGTTTCAGAAAGAAACTGCCGTTAGATGATCATTCATTAAGTAAACTTGTACTTTCTATTCAATTATATTCAAAAAGGGCCTATCTTATTTATAAACCGGTACTAATATTTTTAAATTCTTAAACAGAATGTTTTTACTTCAACATCCATATTAAAGTATGGTTTTGATAATGTTAAGAGGTAGTCATTTTCAAAAGAAAAAGAGTTCTGTTGAAAATGTTGATAGTTTTTACAAATTATCTATTGTTGAGGTGCTCTTGTTTTTCGTAGGTTTTATTACACTGTATTACAAACTTATCGTTAAGACAACAGTGTGCTTTAAAATTATTTAAGCGTGTTTTGAAAGTTGATAATTACGTCGACAAATATTTATAATCACTCGATAATAAAAGTTGTAGGTGCAATTGTGGGACGCTACCTCTTCCAGGCAGTAACAAAAGTGGCAAATGTATTTAAAACTTTATTATGAACTTCAAAACTTCTTTTACACAGATTTTTGAAATAATACTTGCTCGGCTGAACACTAACCAGGAAGAGTTAAAAATGACAAAAAAAAATCTGATAATAGAAGAATATGTACACTGTGGCCGTATTTTTGCTTGTTATTATGAGGGAACTAGGTTACTATAAGAGATAGAGAAAAATGGGTTGCACAGTTTTTCTTCGAGACTCAATGTTAAAAATCAGTATTTGCTATTGTCTTTTGTTTGGAGCCATAACCAATAATTGGATTTTTCGACTTTTCGATACTTGGCGATATCTTGGTTATTTGTAAACCTAGAGAAGAGTTACTGATTACTAGTTAGAGAAGTTATAGAAAAAAACAGTATTAACAGAATTTGGATAGGTTTATTAAATTTAAAGTTATGATATATAGATTTTGAAATAAAAGATTAGTAAAAGTTGCACAAGTTTATTATAATCTACCTGACAATATTGTTTAGACAGCTAAGCTGCCATTATCAAAAGTAATATAAATATAAAAAACATGTCGCTAAGGTAACTGCAAAAAATAGATAACTAGATAAAAATTATAAGAATTAAATATTTAACACTTTCAGTAATGAAGAATTACTGAGCTCAATCTGTTCATTCCTTAAAGGTACCCTGAGTTTGTGTTTGTATATCTCAAAAGCTTCTAAGATGTCTAATTTGCATTTGTTATTACAAAAATTTTGGAATTCACTATTATTTTAGGGAGTCATTGTGTGATTTTGTTCTAAAAGGTGTTGACTGGTTTGAAACCAGTCAAAATCGCGAACGTAATAGGTGTGAAGGGCCAAGATAAACTTCTGAAAACGAAGATCACTTTGTGGTTTTGTTAAGCAAGCAAACCCAGATCAAAACCGCAGAGATGTTCAACAAGAACTGAATCTAACTCGGCCTAATCAAATTACCACACTATTGTGAAGCGTCACTTGTTAGAAGAAGGTCTAAAAGGGTGTATTGTGGCAAAGAAACTCCTTATAAGATTACAAAATAAGAAGAGGCTGCAGTGGGCAAGTGAACATTAAAATTGAAATCCTGTAGAGTGGTAAAAAGTGCTATTTACAGACGAGAGTCTGAAATATTCTCCAATAAACAGCGGACTTTTGTTAGACGATTCCCTGGTGAAAGAATGAAAGGAAAAATGTATGGTACCTACAGTCAAGCATGGTGAAGGTTCCATCATGGTGTGGGGTTGCTTTGGTGGCGGAAAGGTTGGATATCTTGTGAAGGTGGAGGGCAAGATACGGAAGGAGTCCCAAAGCAGTCCTCAAAAGTGTGCAAAAATATTTGGTGAGAATGGAGGGTTGTAGAAGTAGGAAGTGAAAAACATGGTGTAAGCACCACAAAGTCCTGACTGCAACCCACTAGAGTTGCTGTGGGATGAGTTAGACCGGGACATCCATAAACGGTGCCCAGTGTCAGCGAGAGAGTTGTAGAAAGCGGCACAGGATGCCTGGAAGCAGATAAATTCCAATATCCTTAAAAAACTGATAGAAAGAATGCTGCATGTATGTGCAGCTGTTATAGCCATTAAGGGCGGGTACTTCGAGGAGTCCAAAATTTAATGAAAAAAAAGAATTCGTTAAAAATAATATTTTGCGTATCATGGGCAGAAGATCAGGAACTCCGAATTTGTATTAACAGAATTATAATTTACTAATAAATGTAAACAATGATAATTGAATATTATTATAATTTCAAACTTATTAAATATCAATTTTGGATATAGTTAAATAGGAACTTAATGGACCAGTGAGGTGGCAATGGCATTCGCCCAATTGATCCCACTGAACTTCTTCTTTTGTGTCGTATTAAAAATAATTTATACAAGAACACTCACAATAACATCAATAAATTAAGGCAAGATTTTATACAGTGCGTTGACTCAGTCTCGAATATCCACATTCAGAACTTAACTAGGAGTGTCGTAGGTGTAATTTATGCGTCGCCAGAAATAGACAATTTGAAATTTACTTTAAATGATTTTTATTTCTATTCAATGTTGTAATTTTTTTTGTAATTATTTGGTTTATTAGATCATCCATGATTTGCTATTATTCTAAATAAAACATTCTAATAGAATATCATATTTGATTTGTTCGGTTGTCATAAACCTTAAATAATACATGCCTACTAATAGAAAGATATGAAAAAAAAAAAAAAAAAAGACTGTGATAAAAATAAGAAATTTTACCTTAAATGATATCATAGAAAAGTGGAGTAAAGGCTCTATTTGACTCTAAGGCTAAAAAGGCTCTAAATAGGTCACAGTTAACTATGATTTTTATTTAAACGAGAAGGGTATGAAAAACCATTTTATAGCAAATTTTTAAAAGATTGTGATAAAAATAAAAGATTTGGCCCTTCATATACATGATATATATTTTTAAAAAGGTAAAAAAGGCTCTATTTAAATAGGTTACAGCCAACTATGATTTATATTTAAAGAAACAAATTTATGTATCATAACTCCAAATCCAATAAACCTATACAAATTCTGTTAACACTGTTCTCTCCTGCTCAAAAAAGTCCCTACAGAACGTATCAGTAACATTTATCTAGCTTCACCAATAACCAAGTATAAAAAAAATTGAAAAAATCTAATTATTGGTTATAACTTGAAAACAAAAGACAATATAGAAACAAGCAAATTTGGCATTTGGCAAGCAAATGCTTTTCATTAAATTTAGCTATTTTTCAATGGGAACTTTTGTGGGAAAAAGATTAAAAGATAGGTTAAAGTGGTTTTTTAAAAAGGAACATTTGAATCTTTGTAGGTTGCTGGTTGCTACATAAAACTACTACTCGAGATTCCTGAGACTTTTATGAATAGAGCATTCGGATGTGCTCTTTTTTTACGTTACTAAATTGCTTAGATTTTTATATTTTGATTCGGCAATCGTCACCCGATGGTCTTTTCTTATGAGTTAATTATGATAGCACTCCTCTCCAAGCAAAACTGATAGAAATATATATTTGTTTTATTTCCACATTTATAAGACATGAGAGCGGATGCTAGATGCTGATATCCTATATCCTTCAAGAAGCCATTGCAAAAATACTATAAAGCGTTATAAATGTCACTGACATAATTTTGAAATGTACATTTTTATTATGAATAGCAAAATTATTTTTGGTTACACTTACAATACCTAGTTAAGGGTCGAGCTGACATGCCAGGAAATTGGTACATTTCCTCTATGACCTGCTTTACTGATTATTATCTGCCTAATACTGACATTATTGCCTTGTTGCTATCCTTAGAATAATCTTGACACCTGACATCTGTGGAAGAAGGATGTTGCATTCAGCCGATTTCAGACTGGGAAGTCAATTCACATCATCAACTATCAAATTAAAGTTCTCGAAGAGATGATGATGATAAGCTGCTTAGATCAGGGCGAACTCAGAGGAAAATCAAGCTGAAAGACAATTATTATAATTGTAAGATGCTTTTTGGTGATGTTTATGCTTAAACTTTAACATCATCTTTTTGCTGGTTTCCTCCTAGGTTAGAATCAGAAGAGCTTACAGCTCTTCAATAGCTTTAATTTGATACCTCAATGATTAGTGTATTGGTTTCCGAGTTTAAAATCTGCTCGAATGTAACATCCTTGGTTAACCACAATGTAAATCAAAAGCCTATCCAATCTGACCTGCGTAGGCCAAAGCTGAAGGCTATTCGTATATTCCAATTTACCTGTTTAATTTTCAAATTACAGCAGCCATCTGAAATGTTGACTAAGACCAAAGATTTTATATTGCTTTTAACAACTATCAGCTCTTGGTGTACATTTTTGATATGATTTGACTACTTTGTAATCAAATCATAGTATTGAAGGACTCAGTGCAATAGTGATAAATTTGATATATTATTTAAAGGCTTAGTATAGATATTATTACTATTTATTCTTCTTCAAAGATCTCTTCAGCTTTAGAAATTAAAATTTAATAATCAAATAAATATTTTGCCTCAATTTTACAGTTGTGGGTTAGCCCACTATTGCACCCGGCCCTCAATTTGTACTAGTCTATATGTATTCTATTAGCAGTTTCATTATGGCCAGACAAAACATGATGGATTTAAATGAAACTTGGTAAACAGGTTGTCCTGTAATGAACTTACAGTTGGATTTTAATGTATCTAAACTGACTAATTAACTAGGATCGGATGCATCCAGAATCCCACCACTAATAACTCTAATATTGTGTTCATCCAATACAAAAATTGTAGGTAAAACCTAGAGAAACCATTTGGGTCATAATCAATTCTTACAAAGGAGCCTGAGCTAAATTATACCGAGTGGGGCAATCGTGTGGGGAAGTCTGATCCTAAACGGTAACAGCTAGAAAAATCGTTCTAATAAGGATGTAAACAGTGAATAGTGGCGCATCTAGAGAAATTATTTTCAAATATACAGGGTGTTGCAGAAAAGTGTGGCACGCTTAAGGTAATTTTTTTTAAATAGAATGCCCCAAATATTTTTGCACATTTAACACCTCTCTTGGCAGGTTTATTCATATCTAAAGTTTTAGCGCCATCTAATGACCGGTTTAGAAGTTAGAGTTTTACATCATCCCACTCAACAGTTTACCGCTTTCACGGCCGCAACTGTGAAGACGAATTTAAGTAGGGATTTTGTTGCAGGGGCTTGTAGGGTGCTCTTCTTTGAAAGAAAATGGACCCACTATGAACAGGGTGTTCAAAATTAATTTTTAAATTTAGAGAACTTCAAAGCTAAAATTCATAATTTTTTCAAATGGAACATCCTGTATATTTTGTACCTTTGTGATGCAGAATTAAATAACTAACATTTTTTTGCATGTACGTTCCTATAGCTATCTGTAACCACTTTTGATTTATTGAGAAAAAACTGCAAGAAGTACACAATTAAAAACAATTATTTATTTAGTTGTCAAGTGTGTTGGTTGTTTTTGTTCAACAAAACATTAAAGCATCTAGCAATTGTTGTGCACGTATGCAAAACGTACATTTCTCGCAGTTATCGACCATCAGTGTTTAGTTCTAGTAGGTGTTTTAGTTTTTCAAAATGAATTTTAGTAATGAAGAACTTGTAGACATGACTTTTGTTTTGGGCGAGTCTGAAAGAAATTGTTTGCTTGCCCGCAGAATTTACCACCAACAGTATCCTGAAGAGAGGCTCCCTAAAGTTCACAGCTTTCAAAACCTGCTCAATAGATTTGTGAGGACCGGCAATGTACAGTATGAAAAAAGTGAACGAATTAACAGTACAGTATGAAAAAAGTGAACGAATTAACAATGTTGTGAACGAAGAAAATGAGTTATCTGTTGTGCTTGCAACAATTGAGAATCCCCATGTTAGTCAGAGAAAAGTGAGTTCATCTGTAGGAATCAGTAGACGTTCTGTTGGTCGAATCTTAAAGAAAAATAAGTTTCATGCAGATCACATTCAAATGCACCAGGAATTAACTGATGACGATTTTCTAAAATGTTTACAGTTTTGTAATTGGGCCATAGTTAAAATGCAAGACGATGTTACATTCTTCAACAATGTTTTGTTCACTGATGAGGCAACGTTTCATAAAAATGGATTTGTTAACAGGCACAATTTCCATTATTATGCTACAGAAAATCCCCACTTTTCCAGACAACTTGATAACCAGCACAGATAGTCCATAAACGTTTGGGGGGGGGGAATTATTGGAGAACATGTAATAGGGCCACATTTTTTTGTTGGTACATTAACTGGAGCTATTTATCTTCATTTTTTGGAGAACTATCTGCCACAATTATTGGCGAACCTTCCTCAAAGGATCCGAAATGGAATGTGGCTTCAGCAAGACGGTGCTCCACCGCATTATTTACATACAGTAAGAGACCTCCTAAATAACATCTACCCACATCAATGGATTGGAAGGAATGGATCCACTAAATGGCCTGCGAGATCTCCTGATCCACTCTTTTTATGGGGATATGTGAAAGAAATTGTTTATACAGAGACACCAACCACAATCCAAAATATGAAGGATAGAATAATACATGCTTTTAGAAGTATCATGCCGGCAATGTTAAGAAACGTACAAAGATCGTTCCAAAGGCGCATCGAAATGTGTGTCCATGCAAATGGGCAACATATGGAGCATTTGTTATAGTTTTTTCTTTTGTTTTATTTGTAAAACCTTGATCTTTTAAATAAATAATTTTTTAATTGTGTACTTCTTGCGGTTTTTTCTCAATAAATCAAAAGTGGTTACAGATAGCTATAGGGACGTACCTACAAAAAATGTTCGTTATTTAATTCTGCATCACAAAGGTACAAAATATACAGGATGTTCCGTTTGAAAAAGTTATGAATTTTAGCTTTGAAATTCTCTAAATTTAAAAATTAATTTTGAACACCCTGTACATGGAGGGTCCATTTTCTTTTAAAGAAGAGCACCCTACAAGCCCCTGCAACAAAATCCCTACTTAAATTCGTCTTCACAGTTGAGGCCGTAAAAGCGGTAAACTGTTAAGAGGGATAATGTAAAACTCAATTTTTTTGAAAAAATATTTATAACTTCTAAACCGGTCATTAAATGGCGCTAAAATTTTAGATATGAATAAACCTGCCAAGAGAGGTGTTAAATATGCAAATTATTTGGGGCATTCTATTTAAAAAAAAATTACCTTAAGCGTGCCACACTTTTCTGCCACACCCTGTATATTTGAAAATAATTTCTCTAGATGCGCTTCTATCCACTGTTTACATCCGTATTAGAACGATTTTTCTAGCTGTTACCGTTTAGGAGCTATCGGACTTCCCCACATTATTGCCCCACCCGGTATATAAAAAACTGGACTTTGGATATGGTATACAAATTCATGAAAATAATGTAGCATAAGTATGAAAATTAGTTGAATTTAGCAAAGTTCGATTTTTTACACACAAAGTGTGTAGTCAGTCGTTTGTCAATTGTCAATATCCTAGTTTGTGTTGGCCAATCAGAACAGTATATGCTTCCATAGTTGGTAATAAAAAAAGAAAGACTGTTTACTACTTGTAGCCAATTCTATAGTTACTAGGGAAATGTAGCCTATACATATTTTAAAATCTTATGACAAATATTAACAATAATAGCTCGATATTCCTCTTATTAAAAAATAAATAAACCAAAAAATTACCTGTTTTACATTATAGCCAGCTTTAGCACTAGTTTCAATAAACATAACATTAAGCTCTTTTGCTTTCCTTTCACCTTCTTCCGTGCTGACTTGTCTTTTATCAGAAAGATCAGTTTTATTACCAACAAGCATTATTATCACATCACTGCCTCTCTCCGTCCGTACATCATCAATCCATTTTGATGTTTGATGAAAAGAATTAGCATCTAATAATTATAAAATTTATATTAAAGAATTTATTAGAAACTAATTTACAACTTACTAGTGATATCATAAACGACAACTGCAACAGTTGAATCTCGAATGTATGAGGGAATAAGAGATCTAAATCTTTCTTGACCTGCTGTGTCCCACAACTGAAGTCGAACAGTTCTATCTTCAAGGTACATTGTTTTCGATAAGAAATCAATTCCTATAGTTGCCTATTAAAAAAACGAGTATATTTTAATTTACTTTCTTTTTAAAAAAGAAATTTATTTACCTGATACGTATTATCGAAACTATCATACATAAATCTCGTTATTAAGGATGTTTTCCCAACTGCAATAAAAAGTGAATTTACGCACACACACACACATATATATATATATATATATATATAAGACTCTACAACATAAATAATAAATTGACAGAGGGACTTGGAAAGGGATGGATAATAAAATTTTCAATATGTTATATACGAGTCTTTCATTGAATTTGACAAAAAGCCTTTCATTTTTCTTTCAGAGACATGACATTCATTGATTTTTTTTAGAGTGTACTATTCAAACCTTTCATTTGTTTTTCGCACTATCTACACTAAAATTAATCTTAAAACAAAAGCTAATCTACCCAAAATACGTGAATAAATGATCGATCTTGAATTATTTAAAACAGATGATAAAACCTAACCTAGAACATTGACACTTAAAACAATCGAATAAATTTCTTAATTTTTCATTTTTTGAACGGCTATTCAACTAGTGACCCATACAAGATTATTTAGGGTGTTTATTTATTAATCTTTTATTCAAAATTACGGCTAAATTATCAATAATACGTGTCATTTTATCGATCTTGGACTACGCCTGGTATTAAAAGAACGATCGACTTACCACTTTGTTCTCCTAGAAATACTAATTTAAACTTCCGTAGAGGATTACCAAAATCGCCCGAAGTTGACATTCCGAATCTAAATATAAAATACTTTTAAGAAAATCGACAAACTATAAACTTCACGATAAAATATCACAAAAAATCACTCCAAGTAAAAAGTGACAGATCTGTATAAATGGTAAACGCCACGGCGGCGCAAATGATACGCCTGCGTATTACTGACCTGAATCCTATTTCATTAGCATTTAAATTTAACCCGCTAAAATAATAAAAATTGTTTTTATAAATACATCTATCGATTCCAAATGACATAAACGAAACATATCGTTTATATTAAAATAAAATCATAAATATTTAACAAATAATTTTATACAAAATGTTTATTGTTTAATTTGCATATCTACATAAAAATATTTTTTTCTCATTGTTACCTAAAACTCTGTTTACACATAACCTACTAAAATCTGTTTTACACTACTGGCAATCCAGTTATATCTAATCTAACTTCCAGTATTGGTCTGAGCTGCCAGAAAATAGGGCATTTGCCCAGTGGGCCCTACTGTGATAAAAAAATAGTTTTTCTACGACCCCATAGGAAACCAAACAATATCGCACAATAAGGTAGGCTTGAAAGTTGGCAATATCAATCATCCGCTAAAAACAATTGATAAATGACGTTTGCGTGTGACATGAATAGTTTCTGCACACAAATGTCATTAGTTTCCGCACACTAATCGCAATAATACTACACATCGCAAACTTTAAATTATTCCATATTTTATTAAACATTTATCTTGTAAATGAACTTTTTTTTTTACTAAATATTAACTAATAATAAAACATTAGAGCCGGCAAAGCAAGGGCAGCAGGCAGCTAAGGACTGCAAATGATTTCCTGTCAGTGATATACAAGTTTTTCGCCTACCTGCCGGATTCTTTAAAAATGAACACCAAAAGTTAAACAGTAACGTAAAATATTAATAAATTAAAATAAGAATGTGTTGGAATGACTGAAATAATGAATGGAAACGAAAATAACACCAGATTGTTTTCCATAATTTATTATTAAATTAATATAAAGATAAATAATTATACCATATATAGGTGGAATACAGGCCAATGCTGCTTGAGTAGACGTAGGATGCTGGCTATGTTAATTGTCAAGAAGGCGTTACGTGAAACCTAACATGCGTGTGGTCGAGTTCCAGTTATTTAAAAGAGGGGAGTTAGGTTCATATGTCATGTATGCGTCTGCTGCGGTTGACATAATGCGGTAAATGTAAACAGTAATAAATATTAAAGAAATTCTATATCACGTATTTATTAACAAACCATTACTATAAGTGCTATAAATAAAAAAATTTAAAAATTACTTAAAAAATTGTTACTCTATAATAATTTCACTTCGTTGTAATTTAAGTTAAAAATCGAGATCATGACGGAAATTATCGTTTTTTGGGGGTCGTAGGAAAAATAGTGTACATAACTCGCTATAAATAAGTGTCTTTTGCACCCTCATGTGATTTCAGCGCAAAAGCATTTTTGCGATTTTTAGCTATTAAAAGAAACATTTTCTCATTCTCATATTTTTAAAACTATGAATACCTGCCTAGTGTCATGCCATAAGTTCTGCCCCTAAAGCAAACCTTATTAAAATACTTAAGCTCTAGTATATACCTAGTAGGCGGTTTTGTTTTGATTATTTGATTAGTTTTTGTTTGCTTACAAAATAAACAGTTTTGACACCAAACGTCAAGTAATTGACATGGAGTGGGGTATCAAAGAAAATTGTGTTGCAATGATTGCTCTGCATAAATGCAACAGGTCACTAATGAGTAAAATTCCCAATCTTCTCAAACCTTTAGGAATC
This sequence comes from Agrypnus murinus, assembly GCA_929113105.1. Lineage (NCBI taxonomy): Eukaryota > Metazoa > Arthropoda > Insecta > Coleoptera > Elateridae > Agrypnus > Agrypnus murinus. The sequence continues at coordinate 44,882,527 of OV816023.1, read as the reverse complement.
TCGAAGAAATTTATTTATCGGACCATTAAGAGATGCAATGAGGTGTCTTTTGTCGATGATAAGCAAGGGAGTGTTTGGCCACGTGTGAGATGAACTCTAGCTGTCTCAAAGCTGTTGCGGAGAGAATTCAAAGAAATTCCTTTTCGTATGCAGAAAATAATGACACGGGAGATGAACATTACTCCAAAACCCATGTCCCGCATTATTAAAGAAAATTCTAAACTTGGGACCTACCGAAGAACTACTAGCCATTGACATACAGCAGCTTTACGACTCAAGAGAGCCGCAAGAGCAGAAATCTTGTTGCAGCGGATTGCAAATGGTGGTCATAGTTAAATTCTGTTTTCTGACAAAAAAGTCTGCACTGAGGAAGAAAAACTCAACCGCTAATATGATGTATGCTTAGGTATAATTCTCGAAAAGTTGTAGAGAAGATTGCAAAGATAGAAAGAGGGCATCATCCAGCTTCGGTGATGGTTTGGAAGGGAATAGCGTATGATGGTGTAAACGCAACTGCATTTTTGGGAGCAGGGTGTAAAAACTAAAGCTGCTAACTACCAAAGCGATATTCTGGAGAAGGTAGTGAAACCTCTAAACCATACTTAATTTGAAAGAGAAAAATTGGATATTTCAACAACGCCTCCAGCACGTGAAGCTAAAACAACATAGCGCTGGCTGAAGGTCAATTTACCAATGTTCAACGCTGCTGAAGATTTGCCTTCAGGAAGTTCCTGAATCCAATAGACTATCGTTTGTGGAGTTCAAAGTTGGTTAAGTGGAGTTAAAACAGACCTTCTCTTCTAACCTCTCTGTTTTAAACCTTTTAAACCTTTTGTTTAAACCGAAATATACAATCAATAAAAGCAGCAGAGTGAGTAAAAGCCATTAAACGCTAGTAGTATACTATACTTTTTCTACGACTATTCAATAAGAAATTGCACTTTGCGGTCCAAGACAATTAATTATTTGTTTCGCGCTTTATTTGGTGAAACTCGATAATTATGAAATAAATAAATCAGATTAATAAAAATTAATGAATTGTCAGGTATATTATAATAAATTTGTACAGTGTTGAATAATTTTCTATATTGATGTTATTTATGTTTAGTGTGCTTCAAGACATAAAATAAAGCAACCATGATGATGAAGATTTCTATATTATATATCTCCGATAATTCTCCAAAATAAGCTAACAGGACGTTCTCCGAGAATGAATTGACATTTTTGAGGGTTCGTCAATCTATAAGGGTCTTTTACACCACTTCGTTTTTTTTTTATTTTTCCGGCAGTAAATGTATATATACGCCATGTATACATATTGCCCATTATGTATGGAATATAGTATATATCTCGGTAAATATCGACTTTATAAAAAAAATTGTTATATAAAAGTTGTTTAACATTTTATTTTCCATAATAAGATAGCATTCAATTGTTTTTATTTCAGAAAACAAATGAGTAATGAATAACACTTTAATTTTTTTAAATAGCAATTATTTTTGCTTTTTTGCTCTTTTCGATGACCTAAAATCTTAGTACCCTTATATCAAAAAATTTTTGAAAAAAACGTAAAAAATGTTTATTAAGTTAATTTCACCAATAACATGAATCTAGATATCCGAGATCTGTTTCATTTGCTTTAACAATTGATTGTAGGCTTTTATTGTGACAGAAGTTTGTTTATTTAATTAAGTTGTTGGTACATGGAAAAATAAAAATGATTCATTTAACAGAAACTGAACGTATAGAAATTTTAATTATGGTCGGTTATGGGGATCGAACACAATTAGAAGTATGTGAAATTTTTAATGAGCGTTATCCACATCGAGAACCAATCACCCAGTCAGTAGTTAGCAAAACCTTGAAACGGTTTAGGGAAACTGGCAATGTTAAAGATCTGGTGGAGACTGGTCCGCAGAGGTCTGCGACAAATGAAGATAAAAAACTCGATGTTTTAATAGAAATCGAAGAAAATTCAAACATTTCAACTCGTCAGTTAAGTTTAAACCATGCCGTAAGTAATGGTTCAATACAGAAAATATTACATTCACAAAAATTACATCCGTACAAACCGACTTTATTGCAAGAATTATCCGAAGATGACTACGATCGACGTGTTGAATTTTGTGAATTTATGATGGAGCGAATCAACAACAATCCAAATTTTCTTAATAATATTGTTTTTTCTGACGAGGCTACGTTTTGTTTAAATGGAAATGTAAATAGTAGTGATGGGAACTTGGGTGTCGAGTGTCGTGATACTGTTCGTGTCGTGACACTTGAAGTGTCGCGACACTTCGTGTCGAACAGTATCGCTCTTATTAGAGTGTAATTCGAAGTTGCTTTATCATTCTTACAAAGAAATTAAAGGCAGATTTGTTGAACTGGCCAACAATTATTGAATAAGACGTACATATAAAACTATTTTGTTGTAGATTTTTTAGTTAAAATTATAAATTCATGAATTATTTGCAAAACATTAATTTAAAAGCCGAAACCTGAAAAGTTGACGCAACGCCTCCGTGGTTCGATGGCAAACCGTGGCTTCCTAAACTTCACGGGCTGGTGGAATGCAGGATCGAACCCCGTTACAAGCATAACTTTTTTTAAATTTTATTTGTTATTATTCTTTTATTCGAAAAACGTACAAGAAATAATACATTACAAATAAAAAATAAAGATACCCAATTAATAAGACATTGTCTTATTAATTGGGTATCTTTATTTTTTATTTGTAATGTATTATTTCTTGTACGTTTTTCGAATAAAAGAATAATAACAAATTATTTAAATTGTTTTGCAACTATTAATCTCACCGACTTTTATTCGAGAACGAACTATTTGGCATATTTCAGATTTCCCATACTAATTTTCTATAGCAAATGTTAGAACGAATGCGGTGTATAAATAATTTAATGTCTTTTAATGTACCTACTTAATGCATAAATATATAACCATAACAGAATTTACTCATAAACCTAATTGTTTTTTAATCCCTAGTTTATGATTTACGTATTAGCTATGAATCTTGACTGCTCGTTTCAATTATATTATATGAACTAGCGCATGCATGATGTGTAAATGCGAAGTATCGTTAAAGAGTCGTGAAGGAGTCGACACTTCACACGGCTAATGGTTTCGACTCGCAAGTGTCGTGATACGCGGGTGGTATCGCGAACCCAACACTAGTAAATAGGCATAATTGTCGATATTGGGCCGCTGAAAATCCCCATTGGATGATCCAAAATCATACCCAAACACCACAAAAATTAAACGTATGGGTGGGAATTTGTGCAGATTACATAATTAGACCTTTCTTTATTCGTGGTACTCTAACTGGTGACCGTTATTTGCAATATTGCAACAGCAAATTATTCCAGCTAGCCAAGCAAATCTTGATGATCTTTGGTTTCAACAAGATGGAGCACCGCCCCACTATCATTTAGATGTACGCCGATATTTAAACGTGGTATTTCCGGCCCGTTGGATAGGCAGAAGAGGGTCTGTGGAGTGGCCTCCCCGATCTCCGGATCTTACACCTTGCGATTTCTTCTTCTGGGGATATTTAAAATCAAAAGTGTATACAAACCGACCCCAGAATCTGGCCGAATTAGAGCAACGAATACAAAATGAAGGTGCAGCAATTTCTCCCAGATCGCTCAGAAATTCTTTTCAAGCTTTTCGTGATAAGTTGGGCCACTGCCTTGCAGTTAATGGTGAGCATTTTGAACACTTATTGCCATGAAAACCATTTTATTGCTAATTTCGTTTTGTCTTCAAGTTTTATAAAAGACGTACATAATTTTCTGTTCATTTGTTTTATTTTGTTTTTTGTTAATTTGTTTTGTTTTGTACATTATGTAGATGCACATCTGTTTATTTTAGGGTAATAATTCGAGATATTTTACGATCTCGGATATCTAGATTCATGTTATTGGTGAAATTAACTTAATAAACATTTTTTACGTTTTTTTTCAAAAATTTTCTGATATAAGGGTACTAAGATTTTAGGTCATCAAAAAGAGAAAAAAAATCTCTATCAAATGAGCCTAATGAAAAGGTACATTGCTATTTAAAAAAATTAAAGTGTTATTCATTACTCATTTGTTTTCTGAAATAAAAAGAATTGAAGGCTATCTTATTATGGAAAATAAAATGTTAAACACCTTTTATATAACAATTTTTTTTATAAAGTCGATATTTACCGAAATATATACTATATTCCATACATAATGGGCACCCTGTATATATATGTATGTATATATGTATGTATGTATGTATGTATGTATGTATGTATGTATGTATGTATGTATGTATGTATGTATGTATGTATGTATGTATGTATGTATGTATGTATGTATGTATGTACGTATGTATGTACGTATGTATGTCAGGCCACCCACATTATTCCCTGGGCCCCGTTGCTAAAAGTCATGATGGGCTCCCCTCTTACTACCAAAAAAAGAAATTTTGGCCTTTTTTTACAATATACATTTCTTAACCTTTATTACAATTATTTTTCATCAAACACACATTTAAACTAGTTTTAAGAGTTTAGACAGTGTTTAGTTACTCACAGCTGTTGTAGATTCAGACACATTTTGTACGCAACGCACTGCATATCCAATGAACCAATTTATATTACTCTGATGTAATATTTGATTGATACACATAAATCTAGTCCTAGTGATTTAATTTTTGTTTTCTTTCTATGATTTATTAAAAATGTTCTACTTTTTTCCCCGTCCTTGCGGGCCCCTTGGCCCACGGGCTCCGTTGCCGTAGCAACGGTAGCACCGGACATGTGGGGGACCTGATGTATGTACGTATGTAGTATATATATATATATATATATATATATATATATATATATATACAGGGTGTCTCAAAAATAACGAACAATAACGCAGAGGGTTAAAAAGCGTCCGAGGTAGAATCTAAAACTAAAGAAAAAAAAACTCTACCTTCAAAAATTTTTTTTTGTAAATTTGTTAAAAATTGTTTGCAATACTTTTTGCTAATACGGTCCTGTTATATTTTGCATCAATTTGATAATAAATAATAAGTCATCCAGCATTGGGATAGTCAAAACATTGTAAAGTGATATGTGTAGAGTTAAGCAAAAATTCGGAGAAGTCGATTTAAAAACACGTATATTGGTCAAGGTTACGTCTTTAGTTGCAAAAAAGTCCCAAACGTTTGATGATAGTTCATCAAACTAATAATTTTTATTATCAAGAGTTTATTTGAAGGTGTTTTCCGTTTTAAATAAAATAGATTAATGGTAAAAATTGCTCTTATTTAATAAATTGCGACCCTTGTAGTTTTTTGAGTAAACCACAATCGGGCCGCAAATTCAACCTGGCGGCTCCCTAATTATGAAAGTGTTCTTTTTAAAAGTTTATCTTATCTTCTGTTTATTTTCGAATGTTATTACAGAACGTAAAAATATATTTATGCTTTGTATCCTTTTTTTAAATTGCGTTTTGTTTATTTTACATAGATCAAATTTCACTATGTGTATTTTTGCGGAATGTTTAGTCCAAAATTTTATTTACAAGCACAGAATACGAAAGAAAGAATTGCTATAAATAAGGAAAGTCTGGGAAAGGGGATGTTTATAACAAAGAGAGTTTTTGATTATTGACTTACGTTCAATGAGAAATTTCGAGCCCAAGATCATTTTTGTAAAATTTTATTTCAGTTTTAATGAAAAGGTTTACTATTAGTTTTAAATATTAATGCTTCAGATTCTAGTAAAATGTATTAGCATCGCATTTTTTAAATTACGTTCAACGCCACCACACACAACTTTAACTTATTTAACTTATTGAAATATGATATCAGATGCTCTCTTTAAAGTAAGATGTTTTAAGCTGTTATTAGACCTTGAATTTATTTTAAAATAAACAAACCATAACATGGCAAAACGGAACGTGTCTTATTTACGAGTGTTTTCAAGATCAACTCATTTGGGTATTTTGCGGCATTGACAAAATTGTGCTGTATTGACAAATGCTGTAAAGTTCAACAAACTACAGTCCTCAGCATTATGCGACATCAGGAGATTGTGGAGCAGAACGTGCAGGACCGGACTCAAAACTTGAACCTTAAATAACTCTGAAAGTAAATATTTTAGAAAAAAAAGTTATGGGAAAAACTTTCTCTACACATCATCAACTATCTCGTATTCACGTATTGTCCGTTATTTTTCAGACATGCTGTATATATATAGATGTTTCTTTTGACTCTTGTAAATATCTGGCGGCGTACAATTTTTATTGCTTTCATCGGAATCCATTTTTAATTCTTTATATTGATTAGAAAATGTAAGATACTGAGAATTGTAAATGCGACTTATCATTATTATACAAATTGTATACATATGTATATCTTTTCTCTCTCATATATGAAAGCGAAGCGTTTGGATTAAATAAATGAACTTGTGGCTTTTGTATTCGTGGTACTCTAACTGGTGACCGTTATTTGCAATATTGCAACAGCAAATTATTCCAGCTAGCCAAGCAAATCTTGATGATCTTTGGTTTCAACAAGATGGAGCACCGCCCCACTATCATTTAGATGTACGCCGATATTTAAACGTGGTATTTCCGGCCCGTTGGATAGGCAGAAGAGGGTCTGTGGAGTGGCCTCCCCGATCTCCGGATCTTACACCTTGCGATTTCTTCTTCTGGGGATATTTAAAATCAAAAGTGTATACAAACCGACCCCAGAATCTGGCCGAATTAGAGCAACGAATACAAAATGAAGGTGCAGCAATTTCTCCCAGATCGCTCAGAAATTCTTTTCAAGCTTTTCGTGATAAGTTGGGCCACTGCCTTGCAGTTAATGGTGAGCATTTTGAACACTTATTGCCATGAAAACCATTTTATTGCTAATTTCGTTTTGTCTTCAAGTTTTATAAAAGACGTACATAATTTTCTGTTCATTTGTTTTATTTTGTTTTTTGTTAATTTGTTTTGTTTTGTACATTATGTAGATGCACATCTGTTTATTTTAGGGTAATAATTCGAGATATTTTACGATCTCGGATATCTAGATTCATGTTATTGGTGAAATTAACTTAATAAACATTTTTTACGTTTTTTTTCAAAAATTTTCTGATATAAGGGTACTAAGATTTTAGGTCATCAAAAAGAGAAAAAAAATCTCTATCAAATGAGCCTAATGAAAAGGTACATTGCTATTTAAAAAAATTAAAGTGTTATTCATTACTCATTTGTTTTCTGAAATAAAAAGAATTGAAGGCTATCTTATTATGGAAAATAAAATGTTAAACACCTTTTATATAACAATTTTTTTTATAAAGTCGATATTTACCGAAATATATACTATATTCCATACATAATGGGCACCCTGTATATATATGTATGTATATATGTATGTATGTATGTATGTATGTATGTATGTATGTATGTATGTATGTATGTATGTATGTATGTATGTATGTATGTATGTATGTATGTATGTATGTATGTATGTACGTATGTATGTACGTATGTATGTCAGGCCACCCACATTATTCCCTGGGCCCCGTTGCTAAAAGTCATGATGGGCTCCCCTCTTACTACCAAAAAAAGAAATTTTGGCCTTTTTTTACAATATACATTTCTTAACCTTTATTACAATTATTTTTCATCAAACACACATTTAAACTAGTTTTAAGAGTTTAGACAGTGTTTAGTTACTCACAGCTGTTGTAGATTCAGACACATTTTGTACGCAACGCACTGCATATCCAATGAACCAATTTATATTACTCTGATGTAATATTTGATTGATACACATAAATCTAGTCCTAGTGATTTAATTTTTGTTTTCTTTCTATGATTTATTAAAAATGTTCTACTTTTTTCCCCGTCCTTGCGGGCCCCTTGGCCCACGGGCTCCGTTGCCGTAGCAACGGTAGCACCGGACATGTGGGGGACCTGATGTATGTACGTATGTACGTATATATATATATATATATATATATATATATATATATATACAGGGTGTCTCAAAAATAACGAACAATAACGCAGAGGGTTAAAAAGCGTCCGAGGTAGAATCTAAAACTAAAGAAAAAAAAACTCTACCTTCAAAAATTTTTTTTTGTAAATTTGTTAAAAATTGTTTGCAATACTTTTTGCTAATACGGTCCTGTTATATTTTGCATCAATTTGATAATAAATAATAAGTCATCCAGCATTGGGATAGTCAAAACATTGTAAAGTGATATGTGTAGAGTTAAGCAAAAATTCGGAGAAGTCGATTTAAAAACACGTATATTGGTCAAGGTTACGTCTTTAGTTGCAAAAAAGTCCCAAACGTTTGATGATAGTTCATCAAACTAATAATTTTTATTATCAAGAGTTTATTTGAAGGTGTTTTCCGTTTTAAATAAAATAGATTAATGGTAAAAATTGCTCTTATTTAATAAATTGCGACCCTTGTAGTTTTTTGAGTAAACCACAATCGGGCCGCAAATTCAACCTGGCGGCTCCCTAATTATGAAAGTGTTCTTTTTAAAAGTTTATCTTATCTTCTGTTTATTTTCGAATGTTATTACAGAACGTAAAAATATATTTATGCTTTGTATCCTTTTTTTAAATTGCGTTTTGTTTATTTTACATAGATCAAATTTCACTATGTGTATTTTTGCGGAATGTTTAGTCCAAAATTTTATTTACAAGCACAGAATACGAAAGAAAGAATTGCTATAAATAAGGAAAGTCTGGGAAAGGGGATGTTTATAACAAAGAGAGTTTTTGATTATTGACTTACGTTCAATGAGAAATTTCGAGCCCAAGATCATTTTTGTAAAATTTTATTTCAGTTTTAATGAAAAGGTTTACTATTAGTTTTAAATATTAATGCTTCAGATTCTAGTAAAATGTATTAGCATCGCATTTTTTAAATTACGTTCAACGCCACCACACACAACTTTAACTTATTTAACTTATTGAAATATGATATCAGATGCTCTCTTTAAAGTAAGATGTTTTAAGCTGTTATTAGACCTTGAATTTATTTTAAAATAAACAAACCATAACATGGCAAAACGGAACGTGTCTTATTTACGAGTGTTTTCAAGATCAACTCATTTGGGTATTTTGCGGCATTGACAAAATTGTGCTGTATTGACAAATGCTGTAAAGTTCAACAAACTACAGTCCTCAGCATTATGCGACATCAGGAGATTGTGGAGCAGAACGTGCAGGACCGGACTCAAAACTTGAACCTTAAATAACTCTGAAAGTAAATATTTTAGAAAAAAAAGTTATGGGAAAAACTTTCTCTACACATCATCAACTATCTCGTATTCACGTATTGTCCGTTATTTTTCAGACATGCTGTATATATATAGATGTTTCTTTTGACTCTTGTAAATATCTGGCGGCGTACAATTTTTATTGCTTTCATCGGAATCCATTTTTAATTCTTTATATTGATTAGAAAATGTAAGATACTGAGAATTGTAAATGCGACTTATCATTATTATACAAATTGTATACATATGTATATCTTTTCTCTCTCATATATGAAAGCGAAGCGTTTGGATTAAATAAATGAACTTGTGGCTTTTGTAGGCGTAGCTTTTTTCACCGATCACAGCCCGTGGGCAATAAGTCATTACTCACGGACCGTGGGTAATGAATACTATTACTCATTAAGAAACGTATTTATAATTAATATATTATTTAATAAGAGTAGAAAAAATAGTTAACGATACGATCAAACACAGTGGCGTGTTTAGAAATATTTTTCAGGAGAGGGGGGCTACTCTATAAAAATTCCGAATCACAATATACTTAGATTTCCACATAACATAGATTTTGACACTATTAAAAAAAATTCAGGGGACCCGGGCATCAGTCCGATAGCCCCCCTAAATACGTTACTGATCATACATCAACCTACAGACAACGCCAAGGAATTCGTGCCGAAATAGCAAATATTCGCTTTATAAGTTTCAGAAAAAAAAAGATTGATTTTTAATAGTGATAAATGGGTTAAAAAACTTTTCAAAGAAGATTTATCAACTCGTACCGTGAACGTGATTTTTGTTAATACTTTTAATAATAATACGTACTTTTTAAAAATGTTAGAATCTATATGATGGTTTGTTGGAAATCTAAAGATGATATTTACCACAAAACCGTTTGTTTGTAAAATTCTTCTCAACTGTTCAAACCCTGTTCTTAAAAGTTCAAAAGTGTTCTAGTGGTGTCATTAAAAACATCTGAGAGCACACAAACAGACAAACCTAATTGATCATTGAATTTGTACAGGTTAAAATGGCAAGCTGTACAGTGAAGAACTGTCAACTTCCAAGATACACACAGCACCGGATTACCCAATAAGCCTGAGAGAGCCTGAACTAGGGCGGCATATTTTGTAGGGCGCAAACTTCGGAGCGATCGCCCTCTTGATTAAGGTATTTAAATATAAAATAGATTTGTTGAATGAGATTGCATGAGATTTATTGAAATTTTATTATTATTAGAAAGTATCAATATTCATATTTCACAAAGGGCTTTGTACTGAAACTAACAAAATAAATTTCATCAAATGTTAAATAAGTACACATCTGGATAGACGTTAAGGTTATCAATAAAACCGAAACACAGATCTAGATTATTTTATTGCTTTTTACAGGAACTAATAGCCTCTTTGGGCCATTCAGTAAAATAAACACGTGTTTCACTGTGAAAGTGCAAAATCTTTTCAACATTTTAGATAATTCCTTTGTTCGTTTGTTAATCTTTGTTTAGTTATCTCAGTTTGTGTGCAATTTTACTTTCGCTGGATTAGTGACTTTTGGAAATTTTTGTTTTTGACATTAGGTAAGTTTTTGACTTTTGCATAAGTTATACTTGCGTGTGTAGTAAATCTATAAAATTAAATATTAATTTGATATTTAAAAAGGGTGAAATAATTATTGGAACTATTTATAGTAGAAGTAGTATTCTTTGAAATAATTTAACCCACATTTTTACTTACTAACTTTTATTCATTGTCCTTGAATATTACAATGAATTCGTGGAAATTTAAAAATAGGGGAAAATTCTTTGAAATTTTTTTTTGTTTAACTATTTTATAGTACTATTTCTATTGAAAGAAATTTACCTACATTGTCCTGGAATATTAAAATAAATTCTTGTGAAATTTAAAAAGGGTGAAATAATTTTTGGAACTGTTTTATAGTAGTATTCATTGAAAGAATTTAACCCACATTTTTACTTACTAATCTTCATTTATTGTCCTCGAATATTAAAATGAATTCGTGGAAATTTAAAAAGGTGAAAATAATACTTGGAACACTTTCTTTTTCTATTAAAAAGTTCTATAAGGTTTATACTTGAACTATTTTATAGTAGTAGCAAGGCAGATGGGTAGCTGGCCCCTAAAAGAAAAATAAAAGAGGATAAAGCCCTCTTTAAATTGATGTGAATGTGTGGAGGGGCGGGATGCAATCAGTAGGCATTTTTTAGCAGGTACTGGAACCTTTTACAAATATAGGTTCCGCTTCCAGTTCCGGTTCTTGTAAATTCAAAATAAGGGTTTCGGTTCGGTTCCAATTTGAATTTTCTAAACATTAAGGTTTCGGTTCCAGAGTTTCTTTAGGTTCCATAAGGGTTCTGGAAGCAAAAGTAATGACGTCACATTTTATGTTGGTATATAGCTCCAAATATTTCCAAACAAATATGACCTTGATAACTGATAGTCGATGCATGTTAGGTTAAAGTATTGTCTATAACATGGGTGATAAATATATTTGCTCTTCTGTATTTCAACTCTTTTTACTCTGAAAGCTTTACTGCTATAGCTACAATTATTTACAACATTGGATACCATAGAAACTGAGCTCTTGGAGTAAACAGATGTGAAATACCGAACGCAGCGAATATTGTAGATTTTTTCAAGATGAGATTTGCTTGGAAATATTCAGAGCTACCAATATAAACTGTGACGTACACTTTTCTAGTCAATTCACAGACTATTGGTTAGTAGTGAAAGTAGATCTAGTATCAACCTACTCACTAAGAAATGGTTATGGTAGTGTTGTTGGGAGAACGTCTGGAGAATGTTTTTGTTTACTATTGTTTTATTTTTTTGATTTACCAGTAGAACCGAAATGTGGAACAGAAAAATACCGGTTCCTTCGAAAATTTATAACGGTTCAGGTTCTCATTTTAACATTAACACGGATTTTAGTAATGGTTCCGATTTCGGTTTCGGTTCCATAAAAGTAATCGGTTCCGGTTCCGATTCCGGTTCGTTTGGGTTCTTGTTCCAGTACCTACATGTTTTTTAGTAACTAATAAAAACAGTTTTGGATTTTATTTTGTAAGAAATCGTTGTGTTTCACTTTGTCCTCTTTCCTCAAAACTAATATGAGTTGTCCCTCTCTAGTTCAGATCCTGAGTACGGCCTTGGCTTCAGCCCCATGAGTTTTGTGCTAATCCAACCTGTTCTAATTTTAAATTTTTAAACTTTTGACGCACGTTTCGGTACATGTAAGTGTGGTACATTCACAAAATAACTAATTCATAGTTAACTTGGACGTCAAAATTAAAAAAATACCTTTTATATACAATGTGCTTCCTCATTTATTTAATAAATTACATGCAATCATAACAATAACGTCTTTTTATTAAGGGCGTAAATATGAGTGGGCCTATAGGCGACAAAACGACATAATGCGGCCCTGGATACACAGGTGTCATCTTGAAGGGGAGCTATGTATATCTTATATTCTTTACACGGTTATAATAAATTAAAACGAGGTTACAAAATAATGATGTATATTCTTATGTAAAAGATGCACGTGAAAACGTAGCCTATACAGTTCAATGTGCACACACCTTTACAGTAAGTAGTGTTTTGGCGATAAAGACAAACTTCCCTAGATTTTTTCGTACCGTCGTTGCCACACGCTAGAAAGACACGGCCCAAATATTTGTAATAGGAAGCAGACGTCACTAGTTGCATTTTTTGATAAATTTTATAAAGGTATTATATTTTAAATGTGTGTTTGCAGCGGATTGTTGTTTGTGTTGTCGTAGTTATGTAGTGTAGCGCTCCTTAGAAGTGTATCATACTTCCTTTTCGAAAAATCGTGATTCTTGTTTATCTTGCAGGAGTTCTGTAAATTTCATATTTCCAAGAAAATACATGTGAGTATTGAATTCTGTTTAAAAATAATGTATTTATGAGTAACCACCAATTGTGAATCGACAATAATTCATGAGTGGTTGTGCTTAAATCAAATTTGAGGGTTATAATGTACAGGGTTTTCCAAAAGATAGAATAAAATTCGTATATTATAAACAGTATGATTTTAATAAAGGTACTCGAGTGTAGTAATTTAAGACAGACTTATTAAGTAGTGCTGGGGAAATGACGGAGACAGGGGGCATTAGAAGAAAGATAAATTGGGAATCGATGTATACATCTGATAGTTCTGGATTTTCTGCAAGGACATCTCATAATATGCGATACGAGAATTATAAAAAACTTGCATCATTATCTGTTTCAATGTTGTAAACTCTAAATGTGTGTGTGCATGGGCCTTACTTTTCCAAAAATTGTCTGTATATTTTCCTTAATTTGGAAGTAGGAAGTCTTGTGAAGGCTTTAGCATGTAGGAAGCAGCAAATGCAATTTGAAGAAATATAACCCTAGTATTTGCCTCCCCCTGTAGTGTACTACACATAAATTAAAAAAAAGGACAGTCTGTACTATTGTAATTTATTTTATACAGCCTGTCCCTGAAGTTATTACTTTAGTTCTACAGGAAGTACAATTAGTACCATCTGTTAAAATGGTGTGTAACTCTTCTGTAGGGTTGCTAACTACACTTTTTTTTCGGAAGGACAGTCCTTCTTTCTAAGAGTGTGCCCTCCGTTCTTTCTTGTTATAGGAAAGGACGGCATCAAATTTGTTATGAGCTGTATTAAGTTACGTAATTTAGTGCATTATTGTTGTTAAAAACGATTAAAATGTGTGAAACTACAGATTATAATTTGCCGGACGATGAAGAAAACGTATGTGTGTATAAAAACAAAATATTTGTATTATTAAAATTCAAAGTGGGAAATGAAGTCGGTGTGACAATATTAAAACTCGCATTTAAAAATGATATGTGTATCATTCACAGGAAACACTCTAGGACATTTAAATAATTTCCCACCACTTTGAATTTTAATAATACAAATATTTTGTATTATATTTTGTTTTTAAGGGCAAAGTAGTTTTGAAAACTAAATCTGCTATAGGGGTGCCACTTATATCAATATACAATTTTTACTAAAGCACTATCCTTTTCTGCAACAGATCATAAATCAATCAAGTAAGGGTAGACTCAGGTCAGTTATAGTCATGCTCCTTTCTTGTGACACATTACATTTGTATGATGGCATAGCAGGTAGAAAACCATTCTAAGCAAAAAATAAATGTTTCTTAACAATTTTAATGCTGTACTATCTAGCCACTGCAAATTTTCTGCCTAATAATTGAGACAGAATGTGCATAAAAGGAAAGATATGAATATTTTAATAATAATACTAATAATTCTTTATTTCCCAACAGGTTACATATACCCAATAAACGGGAAAAAATAAGTACATATATAAAAAAAAAGTTACAATCAAAAAAACAATAATACTTTTACTAACTAAATATAGTTTACATAAGATTCTCCTGGTTATTAATAATTGTAACATGTAATATTGCTGATAAGTTATTCATTCAATATATCACAATCTGTACATATAAAATTAAAATTATGGCACATTATTGTTATCGGACTGCTTACCATAACATTTTCGGTTCTCGCAAATGGAATATAAAAAAATAAAGACTTTCTGGCATTTGCTCTTGGAATATTAAACTTAATCTCCTCTAAGAGGTAGGAACAGTCTAATAAGTTGTTATGGAATAAATTATAAAGAAATTTTATGCTACTTTGAATTCTCGTTATTTGTAAAGTATCCGTTTTAAACATACTCAGCGCACTGCAATAATCAAAATCATGAGTAGGATATACAGCAGTCATAACATAAGTAGCAAAGTTTAAAAATCGACGTTGAACTGATTCCACATGTTTAACATGGGTATTGTAAATGGGGTACCAAATAATCGAGCAATATTCTAATTGAGATCGCTCAAAGGTAATATATAACGTTCCTAAGCAGAGTGGTTCTGAGAAGTGTCAACAGTTTCGATAAATGAAGCCAAAAGCTTTACTGGCTTTAAGCACCATTTGATTGACATGTTCAACAAAACAAAGATCTTTAGCTGTATCTGATCGCTTTAAAATCTCATTGTTAATAGTATAGTCGTAAGTTATAGGTTTCAATTTTTTTGTGAAAGACATTACACAGCATTTCCCTACATTTAGATTCAATCGATTGGCACTACACCAATTACATAAAATATCAATGTTACTTTGAAGCTATAAACAATCAGACGTATCAAGTAGTCTATGAAATATTTTTAAATCGTCAGCAAAAAGTAACTTATCGCAATGTAAAGTTGAAGGAAGATCATTAATAAATATTAAGAAGAGAAGAGGCCCTAAATTTGAGCCCTGTGGTACACCTGAACCTGGGATAAAGGAAATGGAGCGTACATCTTTATATTCAACTTGTAAATTGCCATTAAACAAATATGACGAAAATGTTTGAATTAAAGAGTCCGATAAACCTATATATTTTAATTTATGAAGTAGATATAAATCAATTTGATCAAACGCTTTTGAGATGTCTGTGTATATAACATCAATTTGCCCCTTCAAATCTAACGCTTCAGAGACATACTGCGTAAAGCAAGCCAAGTTAGTTGTAGTAGATCTTTGTGACATAAAGCCATGTTGGTAAGGCGAGATATAAGGTTTAACATTTGTATAAATGGTATTATAAATGATTGTTTCAAATACCTTTGCAAAATTACACAAAATAGATATTGGACGATAGTTATTAATAAGCTTTGGATCGCCACTTTTCAATACTGGACAAATACGTGCTTGCTTTCAAATTTCTGGAAACGCTTTTGTACTTAACATAAGATTAAACAGATTGTGCAAAGGTTTAGCAAAAATGGGACAACAATCACGTACTAGAAAACTAGGAATCAGATCAACTCTGGCAGATTGTTTGCTTTTTAATTTTTTAATAGCAGCAATGACGCTACACAGAGAAAAATGCTATAGCGTACTTTTGCACAACGTTGGTTAGTTGTGACTGTATTATTTTTTTGTACAATTGGGTTCAATTGTTTTAAAGCGTTGCGTATTCTTACTTAATACGATTGTTTGAAGAGGTTGTAAGATTTAGTTTAACAAATTGTGCAAAGCAAATTGAAGTAACAAGAAATTAATAGTTTACAATATTGTGCTGTGTTTTTCCACAATCTTGTTGTATCTTTTGATACAAGTTGTTTAACTGTAATCATGCACAGTGCAGCTTTTTAAATTGTATATGCAGAAAAAATACAAATAAAATTGCAAACTGTAAAACAATTTGAGCGAAACCTGTTAAGGTTATTTTTAATGTGGGATTGACCAATTGCATCTATTCCCTCTCAGAGCAGACTCCAGACATAAACAAACTGCAATAAACGCTGTGCTAAGTGGAAATGGAACATATTTGTTTAGTACATTCATGATAGTAGTTACGGATGTAACGTAGGTGAATAAAAAATTAATTAATGTATGTAAGTATTTTTAATTTTTACTCTATGTTTTAAATCATTATTATTGTGATTGGGGACGCATTCAATGTATCCATTTATTTTAGTGCAAGTGCTATGTAATAAATAACTTATTTATACATTCATTTTCCAGACGTAATTGGGTGCCCAGTTTTTTCGTCTTTTTGGGTCAACCACTTTTAGGAACGTTTTACAAACCAAATTTTCCATTAATTCGAAAAGGGACCGACCGATAATCTTCCAGTGTTTGGCATTATTGAGAAAATAGAATAATAAAGTATTGCCTACTCCATTGTTATGCTCTTGAGGTTGATGTATAGAATCAGATGAAAGTCCATGTTTCCAACTTGAAATTTGCACATATGCCATGGTTTGTTAGTGATTTAAATAGTAAATCGTTTATTTCAGTTAGATCTTTTGTTTAATTTGTATTTTTTCTTTATATGAATATATTCTCTTTGTATTTTTGCGTTTAAATTAAATATACATATAACTTTTTGATAAAATTATGCACAATTTGTATCATTAAATCACCCAGTGTTTAGCGTTTCTTTCAGCAATATTAAAGGTTAAAGAAAAATAAGCACAATATTGTGCAAATAATCACTAAACTACTATAGACACATTACTCCAATATTCATAAGTGTTTCCAACAACATTGTGCAAAAATTCAACACGAGAGTCGCAAGTGTTTAATACAGCATTGTGCAAAACTATGCTACAAAATGTAGAAGATTTATTAAACAAATTGTTCTAGGTAGTAACCTATTTGGTATGGAGATATAAATAATAAGTTGTTTGGATAAACATTACAATTTGTTTTGCACAAACCAATGCAATTACATTGCACAAATTGTTCCTGTCACCGTTTTAGACCCAATTTGTTTTAATTTTCTCGACAATTGTGCACAAAATATACAAACATTTCTCCGTGTGTACATTCCGAAATATTGTCAATGCTTATTAATGGCAAGTTAGTATTTATTATCGGAGAATTCGATTAATAGTAACTTATAACTTAAAAAATTAAAATATATATGTATATTATGTATATAATTGTATAATATTAACTTACTTTTTACAAATGAAGCACTCTTTTTTTAGAACTTGTTTTACTTTTAAAATGCTATTGAATTTGATACTCCGGCTCTTGAAAGGTATATCCCTGGATATTCGAAGATCTACTAATATTTCAAGCAGTATAAACAAATAAAATACAAGCATTTTAATTTTCTTAGCATTTTGCTTCATTTGTCTTACGATTTTTGATACGCTTATTCGTTATTTAGGATTGTATTATTGATCTTAAATTTTAGTATGAATCGGTTTGTGCCTGATTGCCTATTGATCAGTTTGGAAGACAACTTTATGTCTATGTTAAAAAACTAATACGTCAATAAAGTTAGCACCCCCACTTTGTCAAATTTCAAAAATTTTAGTGTCATAATTTTGGACTAATTATAGACTAATTTTGTAAAAACCCTACCATAATTTTGGACCAACCCCTATTCATCAGAAATGAAGATTTTAGAGTGGGGGTGCTGACTTGAGCTCAAGCTAGCACCCTCATCATATAGATATAAATGACAAATCAGTTTAAACTAGGCTATAATTCTGAACTAATTAAAGACTAACCACGTTTTCTTCTCTGAATTATTTTTTTGGGTTACGCAGTAAAGTATTGCCCCTGCACTTACTCCATATTAAGTTTCATGACATCTCACTGAGTGGGGGCGTATCTCTTACCGCCCTTTTGCGTCCGTAGGTTCATCCGAGATTCTTTCAATCGGCAATTACCTCCCATGATCAATGTCGGATAATCAAATATGATTATAATCAAGAAAAACCCCTCTATATTGTTGTATTTGATTGATTTGACATGCTGTCTAGTTATATGCGTGAATAAATCTATGCAAATATTTTACTTACTCGAAAATAAACATTTATTTATAAAAATAATATATATGTATACTATATAGATAATTATAGAACTCAGAGTAAGATATAATTTTACATTGACATAAGAGTGCAATCAACATCCTCAATTCCTCACGAGGAGTTACTAAAAGTTAAAAATTAAGTTTAGGTATGTTAAAAAGTTTAAAGTAGGTAACTGTAATTTCTGCTATTGCGATCTAATTTAAAAATTACAGAAAAATGTTTCAACAACAGAACGACTGGCGTATCAAGACTAAGGTAATTTCTATGCTAAAGTTCATTATTTATCGCGAGTATATAGATAATTATAAATAATTACGTGAGTTCATCACATGAGTGACAAATAGAACTTTAGTGCATAGGTGCACATTTAAGTTTTTCCTGACATCGCGAAACATTTTGAAAAACAATTAATTTTTACATTAGGTGCACTGTGACATAATCGTTAAATTGATAATTTGGATTATCTGAATTCGGCAGTAAAGAACTCTGAAATAGGCAGTAAAGATCTCCGAAAACGTCAGTAAAGTAAATCATTATTGGGCGATTTTTTGTGTATGTTTGCTTGCATAATTAGTGGCAGTGTGACACTCATGTAGTTTACCGCAAAACATACGACTTTTAGTTGTATCGTGTTTTTAGTTGAAATTACCTAGACTTCACATTGTGTCTCATGCAGCACCGATTTCACTTTGACCAATTCAAACAGAGCAGAGCCTCTTATTATTTCTAATAACTTAATTAACATTCAAAAGCAAAATAAATAATTGCTCATAGTGGTTATTTGCCTTGGCTTCGCCTCCGCAACTAATTTCCACATTCGTGATGAAAAACTTAACTTTACTGCCTTGATTCACAAATAACTATTGTTTTAAATATTAACTGCTATGCAACGCAGCTATTACTAACTATTGCTTTTATTGTGCTGTTGGTTTCAGAAAACTAGCATGTAGCAAGGGTTGCTAGCGATGAGTTAACTATGAATCAATGGAGTGCAGAATTTTCTGTTTCTTGCTACAAAATACTCATTTGGTACTATTTTGGAACTTACGTCTTTCTGTTAAATCACCATTGATATGTTTATCTAATATTCATTTTACCTTTATTCGTTAAAAATTAAAAACATTCACTTAATGTATTTCAAAATAAAAGTACAAAATGGACCATAAATTAACCCTTACACACCTTGACCCTAAATATTTCTTTGTGGTCAGTATTGTGTATATTATACGTATAATGTTGTAATATTAACGTATAGTAAGAACGTAGTAAGAACTGCAAGGTTTTTTTGTTGGTGTTAATTTTTATGAGACCTAATATGGGGATTGCAGATCTTTCTAGGTTGTTGTACGGCGAACTTATCAATAGAGAATAATAGTAATAAGTGTCAACTCTTGGTCCCTGGTCTTTTTCTTCAATGGCTCAATATGAGATAGGGATGATTTTATTGTATGTCTTATAAAATATAGCAAATTTTATAATAGGGGTGTAGGTATTGCTATTTTATAATAGGTACATAATGTATGTATATTTTTACGTACATACGATATATACTGGCTTGAATGCGTCATCAGATAAAAAGATATACCAAACACGTGTATAAACAATATGCAGTTTCAGATACAAGGAAACTAGTATGGTTTCTAAAAATACAAAAAAATTTTTGTTGCAACCAATAAACAGGCATAGTTGTTATTTATGGTCCAACATGTCCAGGACTGGGAGGTACAAGGGTTTACAAAGTTTTATAATAATAGAGGGGCTGTGCTCCGATGAGAGGCGCGTACTGTTAAAAAAAACCTGGAGTTGTGCCCTTATTTATTTAAATAATTTTATGATGAACACACCCTGGTGATATTAACGTTCTTCTCCATGACTACTCGACTGGTATTTTCAAAAATATCTAAAGACTTTTATTTCAGGAAAAGTTGGGCTATTAAAGCACTCACATGAGCTATTAACGCACTGTTTTGTGTGCCTTAACAGCTTTATTATAAACGCAAAATAGAAAAAATATATTTAAGATACAAGTATAAAAAGTCATTTTTTATTGCGTGAACAGTTTAAGACACGTGCGAGTGTTTTAAAATACGTGAGTGCAATGAAGAGCCTTTTTATATGTGTATCTTACAACGTTTTATCTACGATCATAACGTTTTACTTAAAAGTTAAAAGAGTATTCATTTTAATTAATATTTTTTAAATTTGTTACTTATGTCATGTATATCAGCGTGTTTTGATTTTTACGTGCTAAGTTATTTAGCAACCAGTTTTTAAAATATTAATAAATCGTTTATTATATACATCTTTTGTTTACATTAGCGTGCAATACAAATTTTATAACACAAGTTCAATAAACGTTAACTTTTTATACGAAAATCAGTGTATAAAGTAGTCACTTTTTGTATGATTGTAGATAAAATATGTAGAATAAATGATATATTAATATTTTACAAACTGGTTGCTAAACAACTAAACTAAAAGTGAGAACCAAAAAAAGGGTCAACTGTCAAGATTTCTGTTACCAAATTTTCGGTGTTTTCAAATTATTGGTACCCTTTTTTACCCTCCTTCCAAGTGACGCCACTGACTTAGTGACCCACGGACTAGTATTAAAAAAAATAATGAACAAAATTTGACCCACTTCTCAAAATGGTTCGCCATCACTGCTATAGACCATACTCTAGTGCTAGATAAAATGGAAGGCATTGGTGTGAGGGGAATCCCATACAAGTAAACTGTTACCTATCTAGCAAATCGAACTCAAACTACCGTCATTGATGGTTTTAAATCAACAACTAAAAACGTAAGATTAGGTGTTCCTCAGGACTCTGTTTTGGAACCTCTATTTTCTATAATCTTTATTAATGACATAGCCACATTCTGAACTACATCAAATAGGAGGGGGCAACTACTTGCCGCAATACATGTACATTTTGGCAGCAATCGTGCTTAGCAATCCCAAGGAAATCATCAGAAATCGCGCAGTCTCTTTTGGCAATCAGCGAAATCTTACGCAATCATCATTGCAGTTGTCGAAATCCAATGTACTAGAGGTGATGCCATCATTCATTTGCAGGCTATTTGATGGTTACTTATACTTATTAGTCGGCGCTTTTGCCAAAAGCGGCATTTAGCACCTCCACTTTCATAAAAATGAAAATTTCCTACCACTGTCATTTCGTATTAATTAAAGACTAATTTGTACCACCAAAATCTTTATTTGTACCAAGATTAAAATTCGCGCCACCTTTTCGAGATTTGGCAAACCACGATATTAAAAATTGATTAAATATGTATTCTAACTGAATGAATACCAATGACTAGTTAAAGAATAATTTGTACCACCAACATCTTTATTTGTACCAAGATGTTTCAAGATTTGGTATTTTGGTAAACGTGGATATGTGTGATAGTTTATTTGTAACCGACTAGTTTTATAAGGTTTTTACAGTTTGTACCTGCTTATTGCACCTTCATAAATGAATAAATCTATTTCTATTTCTATATGGAAGAGAACACCGTTTAATGCGGTATATGACTACAGATGTCGTAACATTCAGCTCTCAATATTAATGTAATTTTTGGCTATGTATATAAGCCTGGCAGTGCCATATCTAAGCCATGTTTTGCCCGATATACATATTCTCTGAACTTCCAGACTCATGTTTTGTGTTAAAAGTGTGTAACTACCATACTTAACAAATTTTCTTTTCTGTTCCCAAAGGCTTCCCAAAATGAAACTTACACTAAAAAGAGTCTACACCTAGCTGTAACATATAACATACTGTATTTCGAAAGAAATTGAAGGTACACTTTCTTAGATATTCAAGGTCAAATATTGGAATGAAGAATTCAATATTTTTTATAAAACAAATCTTTATGAAAACTATGCGCTTTTAGCTTTAAAATAAGCCTAAGATAAAAGTTCTACTTTGATTAGAAGCAAAGTTATGAATTGTTTTTGTTCACCTTGTAAGCGTAAATTTAACATTTTTTATCTTATTTGCAACCCTGCTGTATGAATACCGTGTGTCACTGAGGACGATTATTTTACATATGTAAGTTACTTGATGTCCTCTACCATCCTACTAAATTTCACGAAAATCTGAGATGGTCTGGTTGAAAAGTTCATTTTTCTTGTGATGATTTGGCATGGAATGACCCGAATGACATCGAAACAACAGTATTTGACTTGACCCGAAAAAACGAATAGCAGATTCGTGATCTTCATACCAAAAAGCTGTAGAAAAACCATATAATATAAACCTGGAAATTTCTTTTGTGTTGTACAGTGTAATTAATGGAAATATAATTAAATTTAAAGTTAAAGTTATGTATTTAAACTCAAAATAAATATGATAAAATAGGTATGTTGTCACTTGTGACTTGAAGGTGAGTATTATCAAGGGTAATACCACAAGAATTGGATATAGTTATTGTTGATAAATATTTTGCCGTTTCCATGTAAATCATTGTGTCTAAATTTCACGAAATAAAATCACATCAAAAATATCACACTGACGTTCATAAATGTGATTTTGTTGAGTGAAATTTGCAATAATTTGTATGAAAATAGCAAAATATTTAAAAATATATATATTCTCTTCAAGTAGTATTTGGAAAGAATATTCAACTCTATAATATATAACGATATTTTAGCACATAACAATTAACTTTACTGAAAAACGTAGTTAAAAAATTAACATAATTAAGTAAATACTATAAACATGACATTTTTTGTATATTGTGAATGGTGCTAAATATTCAGATGTTCTTAAAAAAATGGAGTTAGGTAACCAGTCACAATAATCTAACCCTGCGAGTTTTACGTGGCATGAATCAATCAACTGTGGAATCGTAATCAAGTTGTCTTGCAATTGATGCTCTATAGACAAAATGGCTAAACTTGTCAGTCGCTGTTGCCCCTGTTACATACCCACTATAATATTACTAAGACTGCTACTAATATTTTTTTATCAATCATTTATTATCCTGCTTCATTATTAGATCTTATTACTCATTTGTGTATATTCATTTTCCATAGTTTACAAATTAACATTGTTTTTCTGATTCACCAACAAATATTTTTGAGTTTAATTGTCCAAGTAATTGTTTGCATTTAATATGCATCACGTACCAATAATAGTTTCCTTTATAATTATAATTAAATTAAATTTTATAGTCTCTAATTCACTTACAAATGTTCATATTTCAATGCAAAATCTGCAGCATGTTTTCTTTTGGTGTTACACCGTAGTCTGCATCTGCACTTTCATCCGTATCTTGTCTTTTTTACTTGTGACAAAGAAAAATCTGAATTTTTTTTCTTGGTCGGGTCCTTGTTCTACAAGAAAAGAATGAATTGAATCAGTGATAGAGAACCATTATTTTGGATCATTTACATCAACAGAGACGATTGTGTTTTCTGTATGCAAAGACACTTACAATGCATTATTTGCAGCCTGCGGAATAGAACCTACTAAGCCTGGTTCATTCAGTAAAGCTTCATCCACTTTGTTAACTCCAGAATTGACTACATTGCTAGTTTTGGAATTCTTATGAAGATTGTCATGGTTCCATACATTCGAATTCGGATTATTTTTTGTCCAATTAATCAAAACTTTAGACATATTTTGGGCCTCGTTTTCCTAGTGCGTTTTCCGGAACTCAGTACCAGATGGTCGTGCAGGAGGCACAATCTCAATGTCTTCTTATTTTTTACCCCTAAAAATGTATTTTTTTAAGTAAAATGGTATTTTATAGCTAATTTAAGCAAGTTTGTAAAAGCATTCAACAAATTGAATTAAAATATTACTTTCTTTGTTGGTGAAATAATCCTTCATTACTTCGAAAAATAACAAAAGTAAAATTGTCAGTTTTGTAATTGCAAGAAATCGATAACAACCGGCCACTAGGGTTTATCTCTACCCAAGTAGCAAAATCTGTCTATACCAGGAAAAGATTGCACACACGTGCTAATAAAAATATACATGATATTATTGATGAAATGTAAGCACGTGCACGCAGTCTGCATTTGGTATAGACAGATTTTGTTACTTGGGTAGGTACCTGGAAAACGAGACATTCAACAGATTTTATTTTTCAGTTTTATTAGTTTGCTTCTATAAAGACCTTGTTTTGTATTGTTATGGTTAAGCAATAAACATTCTTAGTAATGCAGTGTCGTACATTACTGTGAAACGCCAGTGCAACTTAGTTTGCTGCAGGGCTGGTATGATGTAACATTTAAATATGTTTTTTGTATCCATGTCATTTACATGCCTGCGAATTGCACCCTCTTTGAAGCTGCGCCCAGTGCAGGGACACAGACAGGCACTACCTTAGTTATGACACTGAAGCCTGGATGATGTGTGTATAATTCACTGGAGACTACATCTAGCTGATGAGGTCAAAAAGATCAAAACAACTGTCTTAGAGTGTCTCTTGTGAATTATACAGATCTTATTTTTAAATGTGGGTTTTAATATTGTCACACCAACTTAGTATGTGTGTGTATAGTATAATGTAGTAAACCGGACAATGTCATTAATGACCAGCCAATCTCAAAAATTGCATAGAAGCATATTTACTAAATATCTAATAAACTTTAACTAACACATAACAACTAATCTACGGCTTATTAATTACTAATTAAGCGGCATTAATTATTAATGGCAAGCTGCAGTTGAAGTTTTACATTATGAGACTGATTGACCTATAAGGCTATATTTAAACAGTCCTGAACCATTTGTTGAGACGCAGCGGGAAGGTGAACCTCTTGAACTAGGCCCTCACCACACATTATTTTTGCAGAGGGATAGATTCAGAGAAACTGAGATTTTTTTAGGCAGTGATACCAGAAAATAGCATGCGTAAATGAATTAATATTAATTGTTGATAAATTAAGATTAATCAATTAATAATAAGTGAATGTACTGTAATTAGTAATTGTAAAAAAATCATCAAAAAGTAATTAATAATAAAAAACAAACAGACAAAAAAAAGATGATAAATGACATTCATTAAAGAAGCAAAAGACATGAACAGACAGTATGGCCTACTGGAATAAAAAGGAATAACTTACGATTAAATACTAATATAGTATATATAAACATTTAGTTTTATTTTTATAGTTTAAACGACTATAAAATTAAGGGATAATTTTATGTAAGTATTTTTTTTTATAAATATTATAATTACAACAAAATGTTTATTTATGAGATATATTAAGTATTTTATTTTAAAAAAAAATTACCCGAACTGGGTATAGACCCGGGGTTTCGTAGTCGTAAATCCAGCAGGTTGATTAAGCTGGAAGTGCAAAGTGAGCAGAATCCCATGGGACCCCATTGGAAAATTAAGTGCTTTTTGAGTGCTATTTAACGACCCAACTGAAAATTTAAGCGCTCGTTAATTAAAAAAAAAACTAATGTTTTACTAGCTTAAGTTTAAGTTAAAGTGAAATCATTGCTCAACAACCTACAAAATCTGTGTATTTGGTTGGAAATCGGGATCCAGGATTTGAGTGCTCCAGCAAAATCGAATGAAATCGATTCCATTCTGCAGAGTATGGGGTGTGGAACCGCAAAATGTTCAGCTTGATTTAATTGTTGCAAGCAAATCACACGTAAACTTAAATCATTGATTGTGAAACTTCAGAATCTGCTTGTTTGACAGGAAATAGGGCTCCAAAATTTAAGTACTCCAGCAAAATTACACAAAATCTATTGAACAGTATAGAATAAGTTAATTATTCAAAATTTGATGTGTACTGTGGCAATATTTCTTATTTGATAAAAACCTAAAAGTTGCCCGCTATTACATTTGGTTTTACTAACTTGTGTTTTATAAAATTGGGAATTATCATATGTCTTACACATACAGTACTGAAATAGCAGTCACTTTTATTTTGCTTTGTACAGGGTTCAGTCTGATATTATGCAAAGTTATTATATCTCATCGATAACATGGTTCCAGTGATACGTTTCTGCGCAAAATATCCGCAAACATACATAGTGTTAATTTCAGTGAGCAACCAATTATTACCCGTACCTAACTTCTAATATTAAGGAAATCAGTAATCTCACTGTCATAGGAAAATGTGGCCAAATGATATAATTCTATGTAAGGTAACAGTAAATTCTTTAGATCAGTGTTTCTCAACTAAATTCATGCTGCGGATCAATAAAAATTTTAAGTTTATATTGCGGACCAGAGAAAAAGTTGCATAATAGATGGGAGGAAGTGCAGGTTTTTTATAGCAATTTCTGGACCAGTTGTATATTTTCAGTAAAGATCGACCGGGAAAGGGTTCAGGGGGGGAGAGAATATTTTTCAAAAAGTGCCCTTTGAAATAGTGTTTTTTGTACTTTTAACTTTTTAATTTATAAAAAAGCTAAACACTTTTTTTTCATGCATATCTACATATTTACATAATATTAATAAAACACAAATAAACTATAAACTTTCTTACCAAAGAAAACATATATAGGTAATACTATAAAAGTTTAAACACCAGTGGGCAATGCAAGTTAAAAAACAATAAGTTGTTAAAACAAAATAATAAACGACAAAATCTACGAGCGGCTATCTTCGACTGATGAGAGCTAACAAGCTCGAAACTCGAGTCTCGAAGTGCCGTTTGTGGGATTTTAGTGGGTTTGTCGTTTATTATTTTGTTTTAACAACTTGTTGTTTTTTAATATATAGGTAATATAAAATTATAAAGGTAAACATTTTAATAATATTTGTATATAAATGAAATAACATAATACTGGTATAGCATTTTAAAGTCCAAGTGTACCCAGAAAAACGTGTGTTGCTTGTTTCATAAATAATTTAATAATGTGATAACTTTGGTTTTAAGTTAATACTCTAGGAATGTTAAAAACTTGCTTACCTAACATGTTTTACGTGAAAAATTAATTTTAGAGAAACTGTACATTCAAAGTTAACAAAAAAAAATGCCACTTAAATTTCATAGTATTTGAACTATTTTCCCAAAATTTTAAGAAAATCGTATGTCTAGGGACTAAATCATTACCTGTTTTTTGCCAAAAAAGCAGGTTTTTGGCAGTAATTTAGTCACTATACATACGATTTTCTTAAATCACCCCAAGTTGACAAAACATTTAGTTTTTTGTTGAAAGAAAGTATATGTCATTGATAACTTGCAACGATTGTAGATGCGTTAATGTAATAACAAATAATGCGTCATTAAAATTAAACATTACATTCCCTGTATATAAATATCAACAGTAAGTGCATGTAAAATAGCCGAATAAATTTTGACGGTTTGTGTCAGAATGTTTTGCTCAGAAGTACGTCGAGTAAATTTATCCGCGTAACAAAATCCCGAGTGCGTAGTACAAGGGATTTTGGGCGGAACGATTTTTAAGTGTATTTCTTAAGAGCAAGACATTTTAACAAAAAATCGTCAAAATGTAATCAGGCTGTTTTATATGCACGTGGGGTATTCGGCGTGATTATGTCCTGCATAAATAGATATTGTTTGTAAATTATCTATTGGTATTTACATTAGTACAGTTAATAAAGAAATTACAATTTTTAAATGTTTCCGTTGTCTGCACATTCACTTGTCTAAGCACCTTTGATAACGAGTTCAAAATTAGTCAGGAGCGATAAAACTTTGACAGAAATTTAATCCGGTTAAATTTTGAGATTTCAATTTTTTTCATTATTAAAGTGACAGTATCCATGGTAAGTAGGCATTGTTAAGTGTATAAAGGAAATAATCAAAATTAAACATATAAATGCGTAATGTTTTAACGCCAAATACATCTGCAGAAAAAGAAACTTCGATCATGGTTCAAGAAGTGCGTTTAGATCTTCTTGAAATTAGTTTTGTTTTTCGAAGAAGTTTGTAAATAAATTTGTATACTTCTTAATAAAAAGGAAACATCATAGTGTACTGTTCTGTATCTAACAGTTGTTTTGAAGGTATTTTATTTTTTCGTTTTTAATAAACAAAATAAAAAGTCAGCATATCATAGCATTACGATACGCGTTAATTTTAAATTTGCCGCCATTTGCATGCCCATTCAATAGTGGAAATGTATGAGACGACCTACTTTTCTAAGCTTGCTTAGACATTTATGAACCTTGAATAATATGGAACTGATGCGAAACAATTTAATTGATTATCAATTTGTAAAAACATTAGAAAGTTAGACTCCGTTATGCCGCTACTTGATATTATGTATTCACGTGCAAATCTCCACAATAATAAAACTATTTTCTCTAATCTCTATTCCTATTTGTGCGGCAAATTTGACGAAACAATTTGGTTTTATGCCGCCTCCTTGCAATGGAACTAAAACGAACGATGCGACATATCTAGGTAAGGAATCAAAAAATTTAAAAAATCTGCCATCTTAATTAATGAGCACTTAAATTTTTGGTTGAGTAGTTAAATCGAACTCAAAAAGCACTTACTCTTCTAATAGGTCTCATGGGATTCTGCTCACTTTGCACTTCCAGCTTAATCGACCTAAATGCAGCGCGCCTTCCAGTCGGTCATGCTTTCTGTTCATGTTTTTTTTTAATGAATGTCACTTACCATCCTTTTTCGTTTGTTTCTTTAATTAATTGTTTATTTTATAAATAAACATTTTTTTTATTAATATAATATTTATAAAAAAATAATTACATAAAATTATTCCTTAACACTTCAAAACTTTCTGATGCAATTCCTCCCATTTTCACCTTGTTGGTACTTGTTAGTGTCATTTTTATCAAAACCTTAAGATCTTCGATATTCCTAGTTTTTCTGGTCCAACTTTTTAGTATCTTCTCCTTATTCCAAATTTCTGTTACTAATTCGTGGATTTGTTTTGTTAGTCTTTGTCTACCGTACTTGACTTGTTCTACTATGTTATTATCCCCATGGGTCTTGTTGTTTTTCATACTTTGAATTATACTTTCTACCTCTTCCAGTATTGGTGCTTCTTCCTCTGCTTCTCATTTCCTTTCCTGGGTCATTGGTTCGCTCTACTACCTCTTCCTTGTCTTCATTCTGACCTTTGTTCAGGAGATCTTTGAAATATTCTCGCCATTTTAATAGTATTAACTAACTAGTATACTCTTAGCTGTTGCTTTACCTCTTGTTTTCTTCACCTCCTGATAAAGATTTCTTATTTCTTTAGCCTTTTATTTCTCCTTTAACTTTCTTATCTTCCTTTCTTCATAACTTTTTTTTTGTTTCTTAATATCTTCTACAGCTTTGTTCTTGATATATTTTTATGTTTTCTTCTGTTCTTTCCCTTATCATATTCATCCTTGCTCTGTTTCTCTCCTTCAGTATGTTTTTCCAGTTCTGGTTGAACTATTTTTTTCTTTCTATATTTTTTAATGTAACGGTTGGATTTGTTCTGTGCTAACTTTATTTTTTTTTTCTATTTGGTCCCATTTTTCTTCTATGTTGATTTCCTTCTTTTGTTTTTTCCAGCTTTCTTCTATCTTCTTGCTGTATCTTTTCTTAATCTCCAGCTGGCCTTTCTTACTCCCATATAATCTTGTTTGCACTGGATCTTCACCATATAGTGGTCCAAGTCTGCATCCATTCCTTTGTAACTTCTTACTTTAGTAATGTATTGACCATGCTGTTTCTCAATCAGGATACGGTCCACTTGATTCTTTATGTTTCCTTCTGGGGATCTCGCAAGTTTATATATATTTTTCTTCTGGTATTGAGTGCCTTTTATTATCATTTTAATCCCTGTTGCGATACCAATTAGTCTCTTACCATTGTCGTTGCTATTTTCATGTTTGCTATGAGCTCACCTGAAATTTTATAGTCGTTATTTAAACTATGTATATTTATGTGTTAAATAAAAATAAAACTAAATGATTATGCATATCATATTAGTATTTAATTGTATTATTTCTTTTTATAAACATTATAATTATAAAAAAAATGTTTGAGATATATTAAATATTCTACAAAAAAAATACCCAAACCAGGAATAGAACGTGGGTTTTGAAATTATAAATCCAGCCCGTCTTCCAGTCAGTCATGCTCTCTATTTATTTTTTAATGAATGTCATTTTATCATCTTTTTTGTTTGTTTCTTTTTTATTATTAATTACTTTTTAATGGTTTTTTATAATTACTAATGACTGTGCGTTTACTTATTATTTGATTACAGTGCTTATCAAAGTATATTTACAAGGACGCCACAAAGTAAGTTGCCCTCAAATTCTGAGAATTGAGATTTTTGAAAATCTGTAATGTCGAGTATCGGTTTTTGAATTATTTTGATATTATTCACAATAACTGACAAAACTTGATGTATGACGATTCTTATAATATTAATAATGACTGGTGAGCACGTTTATCGCTCCGGTACTAGCCTGGAGAGCTAGTAGAGTATGGATAGTATCTCGCTCCCACCAGTGAGTTACTGGTAGCATTGTTTAGTGTAGTGACAATGCGCGCTAATTGAGCGTAACTCAATTATTCATGCTTCGGCATGTCTTAAAGGCGGGAAGGAACTCCCTAAAGTTCGTACAAAACAGTTAGTCATGTATCAAATACCTAATAGACAATTACTACGGCCTATTGTATATTTTAAAGGTAATAGGCTAATAGATCACTGTAGAGAAGGATTCAGTTCTTTTTCGCGGACAGTTAGCCTTACATGTCCTTACTTCCTATTTTCAAAAGTTGGCAACCCTACTATGCTGTGTATATTAAATAGAATGTTCATTCCATAATTATTGCACACTAAATTATGAGTAGGTATGCATATTTTAAAGAACTGTTAAAGAAAGTTACTGATAGTTGATTTTAACCATAAATGGTGAGTTATTTTAAAATATTTTCCCTTATAGTCTGTTCTTTCTGATCATCCTTATGGATTGCCATATAAGTTGCTATTATTTTTTAAACTTTCGTGAAGTAAGAAATTGGGACATTAAGCTGGATGACCTTGCTACGCGCTAACCAAAGGTTATAATATGACACTTCGAAAGCTTATAAAAATCTATTATGAAGATACGAATTTTATTTTAAACTTTTTGAAAAGTTTATATTAATGAATTTTTGTTGAGTACATATAGACACAGTTACGTTATCACATTGTTTATACACTTAGGTTAAACACATTTGCCTATCAGTTTGCATTTATTGGAATTAGAATTTTCATAATCTGTAACTAAACAAATGAAAAAAAATATAATAGTTCATTCAAAACACAATAATCAATTTAATCACAGTACAGTAGATTCCCGCTATTCCGAAAATCTGCCTATTCCGAACAAGAGAAAAATACCGATTTTTTTTAACTTAAAAACAGGAGAAATTAAAAAGACGTTCGTGAAAAAACGTACATTCGTACGCTCGTTCACCACGAGCCGATCGACGCTGTATAGAGCTGACACTAGCAGATGTCCCCGCACTTAATTTACGCCTTAAAAAATCAATATACGTTAATATTTTTCATGAAATCCGCCTATTCCGAATTCCCGCTAAACCGAACAGTGTTCGGTTCCAATTAGTTCGGAATAGGGGGTCTCTACTGTACTAATAAAAAATTGTTAGACAAGTTGAAAAAGATTTTTCTATACTGACTGTTTTAATCTTGTTTTAGAATATTCACCTGACAAGGCACATTGTGCCTACATTATTTTGTTAAGTAACACAGCAAGATTACATCCTGGCACTTTCAAATCCAGATATGGACGATGCTAGTGGTAGAAGGCAGGCAACTAGGTTTGTATGCTTTGAAATTTTATTTTTATAGTTTTAATGATGATGTAATGTAATTTGTTTCAGGGTGTTTAAGAAAAGCTCACCTAATGGCAAGGTAAGTTTGTTACTGGTATGAGTATACTAGCAATCTTAAAATTTTGGATTATATTGTAAGTTTCAAGATACTTTTCAATGTTTATTATATGATAAAAGAAGTTTAAAGAATTGACTGTTGTCCTGATTTAAATTAAAATCGTTATTTAAATCAATTTAACTATTTTTTAATACAAAACATTTTTATTTAATGAAAATAGAACAAAACTTAATAGTATATATGTACTTATTTTATAAAATAAACCCAATAAAAATATAGAAATAAAAAAAAACAAAAATAAGTAGGTACGAAAACTTTGTTTCAACCATATTTTCATTATAATATTTAAACAAAAAAAACTAATTTTCCTGTTTTTTCTACTTCCAATTTGTTTCATAAGTTGGAGTGCACAATTCCACTTACGTTTGTTGTTATTTTTTCTGAGAACATTAATATGTCTTTAAAGGGATTGGAACGAGCATTAAATTTTATTGCTCATGGTAGCAATCCAGTGTTTCCATACATCTTATGAATGGTTTCAAGAGCCAGGGCCTTTTCATCGGCTGTTAACTTGTATTTTTGCTTAGATGGATCCAGCATATAGGCTATTAAATGGTATGGTGTTTTTACCAGCTCATATCAGCGTTGAAATTTTTGATTTTGTTGTGATAATTCTAGCTTATTCTCGAAAATATATTGTAAATGTTTCCATTGTTCTACAGCATTTAAAAGAGAAGCATCTTTCTATGCAAATTATCAATTTAAAATTTTTAAATATTCTTCTGCACTGCGTTTAAGACCAATGTTGGAAACCTTTTGGAAGATTGCAACATTAGCTTTCCTCTTAGATTTTCAGTATTATATCCCATTGAGTGACATACTAGGTAAGCGCCATGAATTCTCGGCCCGCCAGGCTTCTACAGGTGCCAACATGTTCAAACTCGGTTGCGTCATAGTTGAACATGTAAGAGGCCTACAATATATATATATATTACGGCTAGAAGTGTAATAGATTTTAGTAGCCACTCAAGCATCGTGACAAGTGCATGAAAATGTCGCAGCTAACGAAAATTGAGTACCGCGCGGTCATTAAATTTTTAACAAAAGAAGGGCAAACGCCTAATCAAATCAAACAACGTTTAGACGGCGTTTATGGTGATTTATCTCTATATTCCACTGTAAAAAAGTGGTCAAAATGTTTCCGTTTGGGGCAAGACTCTCTTCAATATGATGAAGCGGTAACGCCTCAAAAAGTTGCAATCATTGAAGTGGTATTAGAAGATCGCCGTTTTAAAGTTAAGCAGTTACCAGTGATGTCTGACATTTCGGAAACAAGTGTTCGCCGATTTCTTCATGACCATTTGGGTATGAATAAAATTAGTAAAAGATGGGTACCACGTCTTCTTTCTGCTGTTCAACGTCAACGTCGCGTAGAATGCGCACGCTCGTTAGTGATACTGTAGTCAGTTATTACAGTTGCATCATCCCATGTCAAATCAACACAATTTAGGAGGTAGCCTTTATATACAGAGGTGTATTAAACAAGCCAGGCGCCCGACGCCCGCAACATTTTGCGCCCCCAGTTATGAATTTTTTGTTCTTATGTACACACTACATATAGTATAATTGCAAGTAGACACACATTTTATTGGAACACAAATATTTATTAGTAATAAATATTTTTTATACATTATTAAACACAAATACATATTAATAAACATTTTTTTCATTAAAAAAAGTGAATACGTAGGAACATAGTACTGGTGTAATATAGGAAAATCTAGTAAGTCTAGTTACTATGTTATGAAATATTATGGATATTTAAAATAAGCCCATACAAATCTTATGGGTATATTATTTTAAACATCCATAATATTTCATAATATAGTAACTAAGTTACTAGATTTTCCTATATTACGGCAGAGTAATAGTCAATAAAAAGGCACCAAACGAAAATATATATTTTAGCTAAAAGGTCCTTTTTTTAGATTTATTGGCTGCAAAAGTTTCAATAATCTCTGTAAAATCGAGATTTTTCATCTGTTCTGATTCTATGGTCATTATGGCTAAACTGCTTAATTTAGATTTGTATAATTTCGACCTTAAATAATTTTTAACTCTCTTAGGAGTTGAAAATGATCGCTCACCGGAACAGTTTGTCACAGCTTTACAGCTGAAGTTTCTTAATGCTATTTCTACATTGGGGAATATTCCAGTGATCAGATTCATTGTTATTGTTTTAAGTAAACTCGAGTGTACTGCTGATAAAATATCAGGTAGATCTTTCAGTTGAAGGATTTCATCTTCCAATTTGATCTTTGATAGTCTTTATTAATATGTTCTGACCAAGTTAGAGCAACTTCGTTGAAGTTCTGCATGATTTAATGTTGTCAGTTTTGTAAAGAATCCAAAGTCTCTAAATACGATTCTTGCCGCTTTGACAATTCGATCATTAAGTGATCATTCGTCATCGTCACTAAATTCGACTTTGTTCCTGGCTTCATTAAACTGTATTTTTCTTTTTTATCTTGTTACATCATGATGCTATATATTATTTTTGCAAAAAATATAGCGTTCAGATTCAAACGCTTCGAATTTATTCCGTATTCTGTCGAGATACCCATGCAACGAATCATAGAATGCAATCAGTGTTTCTACAGATCGATGTCAACCGCTTAAGGCGTTTTACTCGTCTGGTCAGGGCCTATTTTTAACTGAGTTGGGCCCTAGGCTCAGCTAGCAAATTTCGGGCCCCGTATTCGAGTGAAAGGGCTACCAAACAGGTGTAAAAAAACGAAATAAAATAAAAAGTATAATATTTAAAAACAAAACTCAATATATTTTGATTTAAAACTAAACAACTTCTCAAATTGGTGAAGCAACTAAAACCATAACACATTTTAAGTTTAACACAAGAATTTAATTTGTTCCTTTAATTTTTTATTTATTTTATTTTATTTTTTTATTGGTAACCGTAAATATTTTTACGTTTCCTAAAAAATATACAGCATATTATATCTACTGTCGAGGAAACGCACCAAAAATACCAAAATTTTAAACCGTCATAACTTAAGTTCAGTCCTTTTTCTGTAAATTCTTTAAAACTTCGAGCCTACGATAATTTGGCGCGAAGTCAAAGAGTAGATATTATAAGAGGCGAAAGTTGGTAGAGAAACCTCAATTCCGAGAGAGATAGAAGAGCATAATCAATTTAAAGGGCCCACCGTCGATTCTCGGTTACTTTCGGCTCGCTTTTAATTTGTTGCGATCCCATTGGACGGGAGCACAGCAATCTCAAATATGGATGCTTATTTTCATTTTTTTATACCTGTCAAGTCAATTCGTTATTCTGTATGTGTTCTGTGAAAGTGTACCCATATTGCGACAAACAGTTAATGTGTAGTGTGTTTTTTTTTTTGGTGATTATGAGAGTTAAATAAACAAACAATTGAACATTTGTAGTTGAACCAAAACATGAGTGGAGAAAAACGTAAACACCGTGGGTGTTTACAAGAACTGTAGGAATACATTTTATTTAGATAACAAAGACATTCACTTCTTTCGATTTTCAAAAGACGAAGTATTGTGTTATTTAAGTACCGTATTAGTTTAAGATTATTTTTTTTAATTCTTTAACCTCAAAAATAGATGTAATCTAATCTTAAAACACCTGTTAACTCATAGTGGCGAGAAACCATTTGAGTGTAATTTGTGTGACTACAAATGTTTTAATCTTAAAACACACATGTGTTGGTGAGAACCATTTGAGTGTATTCTATGTGATTGTAAATGTTTACTGTTTAAAAGACATGTTAACTCACACTGGTGAAAAACCATTCAATAAGTAATTTATAGTTTGTATACTAAATACATACTAAATATCGTTCTATAATGAACTGCAATTCATGCGAAATGTTATCATTAGTTGATTATTAAATATTTTATTTTGTTGTGAGAGAATACCATATATGTATCTACCAATCACTTGTAATAAGCTTTTTATGTTTGTAAAACTTTATAAAATATAAAGATTTGAATTAAATTGAATAAAGACAACAATTGGTTTATAGTTTTATTAAAATCATCCCTTATATACTGCCCAACTAGTATACATACGAAATTAACAACCCTGGACGTTAGCTGGTTGAGTTCAGAGGTGGTAAATATTTAAATTTGGCGCGCATTTCTGCTGATCCAAGTTAAAGGGCCAAGCGTTCCAAGGTCATTGAAACTGATGACGAGAGATCAAAGACGCCGCGCGAAGTTTCGCCTCTTATAATATCCTACTCTTTGGCGAAGTTATGAATTTTTTAAATCTAACCTGCATTTTGTCGGAAGTTTTTCGTCTTCTGCTGGCGACATTATTACCAGTTGAGTTTGAACAATTTTAGCCAAACATTTTTGTTTTAAACGTTTTTTTTAAATGTGTAACCTTCATGCGTAACCCGATGTGCACCACGAGGACGTTGTCGGTCGGATTTTGCACATTGTGTGTGTGTGTTTCCTTCTCTTTGCTGGCGCACCTCTTGCAACCTCGCTGGCATGTTCAGAACTGCACGAATCTCATTCTGGGGAATGTTGTTCCACAATTGCGTCAGTTCTATTCCCAATTCTCGGAGAGTAGTTAGATGAACTAGAGTCATGTCCGAGAACCTGTCCGTAGTCCATACTGCATTCTCTCCTGATGATGCCTGTCTGTCAAGTGAGGAACATTAGCTCTAACACGAAAACGAAGTTCACCTTCATGTAGACGATTTTGTACCGTCCTATCGGATACTCGTCGAATCAAGACCACGTCCGCTGCAATCATGTGAGCGCTTCTCACAGGATCCCATCAAGCTGCGTTCACAAGTCTTCGATCCTTGACGACGACGAAAATTTTCCGTCTCTGGATGCCGGGACCACGTACGAGATACAACACTATGGTAAACCCCATATCTCAATGCGACTTGTCGCATACTAACTCCTATCTCCAAAAAAGCAACAATTTGTGCACGTTGAATGTCTGTTAAATACGGCATTGCAATGCTTCGAATAACTTTGTGATACTGATTAATTTCAAAACATTAGTAAAATAA
Source organism: Agrypnus murinus (assembly GCA_929113105.1). Lineage (NCBI taxonomy): Eukaryota > Metazoa > Arthropoda > Insecta > Coleoptera > Elateridae > Agrypnus > Agrypnus murinus. The sequence continues at coordinate 44,844,984 of OV816023.1, read as the reverse complement.
AAATCAAAACATTAATTTAGACACTTGCACATCGGGTAACAGTAGTGTCGGCGGTTACACGTTAAAAAATAAACGTTACTAAAAAAATGTTTTTATTAATTAAAAACATTTTTCAAAATTTTTTGAATTTGGAAAAGAAAAGGTTCAAACTCAACCGATAATAATGTCGCTGGCAGAAGAGAAAAAACAGCCGACAAAATGAAGGGTGAATTTCAAAAATTCATAACCACACTCCAAATCATCGTAAGCATTCGAAGTTTTGAAAACTTTACAGAAAAAGGATTGAACTTTATTGTCCTGGCAGTCGATTTTTTTCGGCCCATGATTTTTTAGTACACCGTTCAAGCTGTTAACGTTTGACATTTTTTGAATATAAATTTTTTTTCTTCGGGGGTGGCGGGAGGCGGAAAGGCTTAAACGTAACATTCGCTCGCACGACCTCAAACTTGCACCTTAACACGCAAAGGTTCATTTATTTTCGTCCAAAATCCGCCAAGTTGTGACGGTTTGAAATTTTGGTATTTTTGGTGCGTTTTCAAGTGGAATATTTTTTCCCTCGAGAGTACATATATTATACATAAACAGTATCAGTTTTTTCCTATCCTCCATTTGAAACGAATGCGTTGTCGCAGAAAGTAAACAAAGAAATACATAAACGTGCAGCCCTAGGCACGCTAACACTTTATGCCAAAAACAAGCCATTATTGCAATTTCTATTTGATTTAACTTCTAACAAGATTTAACGACTGGGCTGCACATGGAACATATGTAAGTCGTTAGCGGATATATGGCTTTTAATCGTGCTTGCAAACCTAAATAGCATCCAGACATATTTGCTGCATTGTTGTAGCTTTGTCCTTGGCAGTCCATAATATCAACCTTTAGCTCTTTTAATTTTACAAAAATTATTTGACATTTCGTATTTGTGACCAGCATTAGAAACAAAGCATAAAAAACATTCTACAGGTACGCCATTCGGAAGAACATATCGAATTACAAAAGTTAATTGATCCATTTGACATTCGGAGTGGAATCAAGAATAATCGAGTAGTAGGTACTTCGAATTTTGCATTTCATTTATGACTGTTCTAACTGCTTTGCAATCTCGATAATAATTCATCATAATAGTTCACACAACTGTGACACGACAAGACAGATATGTCGGAATACATTTGCATTTCCAAACCTAGCTATGTGACCGCTAAAAATGGGTCAAGTTTTGCAATAAGCTCCAATTAGTCCAAGCGGCGATCGAAGATTTTGACCGTTATCGAACACACTGATAATTTATGGAAAATGTGGAAGGATTTGCTTATACCTATAAGAGGTTTTGTATTACCTATTCTGTCTACTTCCATATTTTCCTTAGATTATCCATATGTTCGATGACGGTCATAATATTACGGTCGCCGCTTGGGCTAAATGTCAACAATTTCCATTTGACTAAGAATCAACTGTGTCAGTATGTCCTCGTGTTGCTAGACCCCGAGAACACAGCGATTTTATCATTTCAACTACTCTAAGCAGTACGTTTTTCCAATAAAGAGTTTCCTCGTTCAATGCTTTCATTAGTTGGGAAGTGATTCTCTCAGATTGATGTGACCTTCTGATAATATCACTAACGTATTCTTGATGTTCAAAATTTCCCTCATGTTCTTCGATTTGTTTATTGTTTCGCCAATCACTAAATCCGGAATTTGCTAACTTTGTGGTCCCACCAAAAATTTTATAGACAGCGCAAAATACTCTTCCCGTAGAAGGTGAAAACACCAACCATAAGTGATTGACTATTTCTCCATTTCTAAGTTTTCGAACAAATATACTTTTCAATCAGAACCTATTTTCTGTCAGAATATTTTGTTAATGAAATCAAGATATTTTTGCCGAGATTCTGATTTATTCCTGTAGCTGTTGAAAATATGGCCATGTACATTTCTAAAAAAAAAGCCAATAATCGCCCGTTCGACATTCTCATTCATCATTTTGGTCATAATCTCGAAATAATCGCGTGTAATGCGGATGGATTCGTTTGCTAAAATTACACACCATATTCAGTAGCTGGGAATCATGCATCTCTTTTCTATTCATTTTCCCCTCTTTGTTATAGAATTCCAACACCAAAATGAATGAAATTTAGATTTTCATAGCATATTTTACATGCGTAAATGAATATATTAATTTTTGATTAGTTAATATTAATCAATTGATAAGTTAATGTACTGTAATTAGTAATATTGTAAAAAATAATTAAAAAGTAGTTAATAATACAAAAGAAACAAACGAAAAAGGATGATAAATGGTCATTCATTAGAGAAGACATGTGCCGAATGCAGGGCGTGTTAGATTTAGAATTCCAAAACCTAATACCAGTTTGGGTAAATTTTTTTATAAATATTTAATATATTTTATAAACGATTTTTTTTAGAAATATAATATTTATAACAAGAAATAATTACATAAAATTATCCGTTAATTTTATAGTCATTGTCAAAATTGTAGTCACGCGCGGTTTTCATCATTCAATAAGGGAGTATTTCTTGTAATAGAAGATATCGGGATTATGGAAGGAAATTCAACCCACCTCGTTTGTCTTATACGATGACGTAAGTGGTACCTAGATACTGCTGTGGGAACTAAATGGCAACTCGGGGGGGGGGGAGTTTTGTAAATGTGTGATGATTTTGACGAGGGGGGGGGCTAATAAAATTTGTAGGTAGTCTTTTCTAAGCAATTCTCTTAGTAACAGATGTACTTTCCAGCATGCGGTTTTCATCATTCAATAAGGGAGTATTTCTTGTAATAGGAGATATCGGGATTATGGAACAAAATTCAACCCACCTCGTCTGTCTTATACGATGACGTAAGTGGTTCCTAGATACTGCTGTGGGAACTAAATGGGAACTCGGGGGGGGTTGTAAATGTGGGATGATCTTGACGATGGGGAGGGGGGGTAATAAAATTTGTAGGTAGTCTTTTCTAACCAATCCTTTCAGTGACAGATGTACTTTTCGGCATGCGGTTTTCATCATTCATTAAGGGAGTATTTCTTGTAATAGGATATATCGGGATTATGGAACGAAATTCAACCCACCTCGTCTGTCTTACACGATGACGTAAGTGGTACCTAGATACTTCTGTGAGAACTCGGGGGGGGGTGTTTTGTAAATGTGTGATGATTTTGATGATGGGGGGGGGTAATAAAATTTGTAGATAGTCTTTTCTAACCAAACCTCTCAGTGACAGATGTACTTTTTGGCAAGTGGTTTCATCATTCAATAAGGGAGTATTTCTTGTAATAGGAGAAATTCAACCCACCTCGTTTGTCTTATACGTTGACGTAAGTGGTACTTAGATGCTGCAGTGGGAAATAAATGAGAAAGTTTTTCTTTCCATTAGAACTTACGGAATATACGAAAACTGATTTTTCATTCATTACTAAATAAGTCCATTTTGTTCTTTTGTAATTGTTTATACAAGCATTACTTGCAATTTTGTCTTCACAATTCTTTCCAAAATCTCTTCAACGCCTTGTGCAAATTAAATGTTATCTTACACACATAGATTTAGATTAGTATACATCACTCTAAAGTTATATTTCATTTAATTTTTTGTAGAAAAATGCATATTTCCTTGAAAATAATGATTAAATAAATAAATGAATATAGATATATATGATAATACCTAAATTAGTATTGCATTCTTGCAAAATAAACATATTCATACAGAAGCTGCAATCTTCGTACAGAAAAGCCCATTAAAATGAGTAAAAACTACATCTGAAATTTCGTCATTGATTTCTGACAATTTTCGACCTTAAAATTGAATTTTCTCAAAAACGGCTCCAAATTCGAGTCCAAATACTAGTTTGAAATATTCTATATAGGGTCAACTGGGGTAAATATGAAATGAAAAATAAAACTTTTAGGCTCAACAGGGGTAAATATGAAACGAAAAATAAAACTTTTAATTTTAAACTACCTTAAAATTAAAAAGGTCTTGTTTTTTTATACATCAATAGATTCCTTTTAGCCTTACCTATAAGACCATATAAAAGCAATTTATATAAAATTATGTTTGTAGTCATGAAGAGGTAAACACTGCGTTTCATTTTTAACCTGGATATGGGGTAAATATGAAACGCAAACGGGAAAAAGTGAAACATCGCCTTAAGTCTTTATTTAATGAGGTATCAAGTATTGTCAAGGGCATACCGGGTGTCCACTCTCAAAGTCGATCATAGGCAATTAACATTATATATTTTATTTTTATGTATTTTGCTGTACTGTACTAAACCAATGCATATTAAAGTAATGAACATTTTAAATAGTCGTTATTCAATTGTGAGGTTTGAAACCGTCATTATTAACTTGCTAGTAACCTATGTAAACAAGTGTGTATGCGCTAAAATAAAATAAATTGAAAATCATGGCTTATCATACTTAACTTTTAAATTTAGTATTTTAAAATAAAAATCGCACTCTTAATATTATTAGTATCATTTGATGCGCAATAAATAACTTTCTCTTTCCATTGATAACATCTTTCTTGTAGTTGAATTTGGCGCGCAGGAATCACCAAACACATTCAATACAGTGGCCGCATTCAGCAGACTTACCAGTGATAAACCGGTGCTGCTCACTGGTAGATTTTCACTGAATTATGAAAAATTAGTTACCGGTTAATATATTTAAATTTACTTGTCAAATATAGAGTGACATAACCTAATTTGATATTTGTACTAATAATAATGGAGTAACTAATAGTAGAAGATAATAAAACTAAATTGTAAATATCAACAGTTTTTTCGGTAAAGATTGTAAAAATATCTATTAAGCACAACAAAATAAACGTCAAGGGGCGGTGTTGTAACCTCACTTCAATTGTGCCGGTACGGTATGTAAACAAACTATATTTAAAATGTGGTGAGCAAAACAGCTTCCGGTTACCCAGACCGGTGTGACCGGTAGGTCTGCTGAATGACCCCAATGTTGGAGTAGGTTTCGCGATTTTCTTCCTGCTTCAACTGTTTCACTTGAATACTTAGTACCATTCTTTTAGTAAGTAACACAAAATATTAAGAAGAAATAAGTAAATCCAATAACATCTCTACCTCTAACTCAGTTGAATCTTGCAAATGGTGTTCTATTTTTTCCCAGCATTTGCTGTGTTAAGCAATCTATTCTTTATTTAAAAAATAGAAAACTAATAGATTAGCTGGTAAAGAATCTTAATTACCGGAAAAGTTTTATATATGCTTTTCAAATTTGTTTTGATGGTTTTTAGCAGATTTTATATTGAATAAAATAAATTGTGTATAAAGGGCAGTCCAACATAATGTAATATAAACCTGAAGTAATTATATTAACTTTTTAGAATTTTAGAGTGATTATCAACATGTTTCACATTTACCTTAAATTTGTGGTGTTTCATATTTACCCCGGTTGATCCTACCCGAACTGGTCTGAAGCTCAATTATTTTTCAATAAAGCCCGAGTAAGGTCCGAATTCCTTATAATAAAAAAAAATTCTCTTTAAAAACAACCCGTAGATGTCTGAAATAATATTAATTCAAGAAGATCCGACCCCGACTCGGGTTCGAATTAAGCTCAAAATTACATTGAGTTACCCTGACTGAACCCGTCTCACGGGCCGGGTCGGGATTAGGTTCAAATGACCCCAGGTCACCCATATTTTTTCTGTATATCTAATATTAAATTACGCATAATAATATTGTGCAAAAACCAATGAAAAACTTATTCATAATAAAGATCAGTTATATTCTTTTATAGTTAATAACAACCAATAAAATTCATTTAGGAACTTGATAAAAAAAGGTATAGATTTCATTTTAACTTTTTTGATTTTATAGTTCATTTACGTTCGCATTCCGAACAGTTGGAAAGCTAATTGTGTACTATACTTTTTGGTAAGTGTACTATAATTTTAAATGCCCCTGCACTATTCCTGTTTTCATCCAGGTAGGAAATGCTGTATTTGGTCTTAAAAGTTTGTTTTTTTTTTGGAATTAAATGGCTATCTCTCAAAACCGAAATTCGAACATGACGACCCTTTACCTAAAAGTGACTAATTCTGAGTCCTTTTCACTTTCATTCTTTTACAAACTATTAAACATATTATTATGATTTTTTTTTAACTATTTGCTATCAAGTAAATTTTTGTTAATCATTTTCCGCTTTTGTTGTTGACATACATAATACAATAGCTGTGAATTCTTGGGACAGCGAAGACTTGATTTTGTAAGAATTAAAGGAATGAAAGATAAGTGCTCTTAAATAGGCTAATGTTTCACTTTTTTTAATGACAAAACATGATTAGTGGTCGTAGTGAGCTGCATGTGAATAGCATCAATATAAAACAATAGAAAACTTGTATTAAAAATAATATAAATATATAAGATTATCATTAAAAATCCACTTTCAGTGAATCCGTTGAAATCTTTCGTGAATCTTTCTAAAACGTCAATTTTTCTCGACACTATTGACTTTAGAGTAGATGTTTCCAAACATCAAATTTTCATCAGTTAGTATGTCAAGATAAATAGTATATTTATTTATGTTATTATTTATTAACACTGTAATTCCAACATAAGTTTCTATATCTATGATATGATTTTGAGAGTTTTTAATAATTACATATTTTGTTTTTTATCATTTATTTATTTACGGGTAAACCCCATTACTGTATAAAGTTATAAATTACAGAATTAAGGTACAAAGTATATGAATTATCCAACAGAGTATAAATCTAAATCAAATTATCTAGAAAGCATGCATTACAATCATTATATTACATATAAAATAATAAAGGTAGATTATGAGTTATAAATCCCACTAATCACAGATCACTGGAAAGATTATATACTTGAATAGACTTTAAACTATCCTTAAAACGAGTTATAGACAATCCAAATAAATTAATATTGTTATGATTATTTATAAAATCTAATATCGTGTCTAAAGGAGCATTCTTCCCATAGTTGGTACTATGATTCTGAATATAAAACAAATTATCGTGACGTAAGGATCTAAAAGGTATGTTAAAGTTTATTTGTGCTAAGAGATATGGATCTAGGATAAGTCCATTTACCAACTTGTATATAACACAAAGACCAACTATCATCCCTTTGTCCTCTAAGGTTTTTAGTAACAATTGATTTGAAATTAAAAGACTCGTGATTCTCTATAACAATATTCAATCGTAATGCATAGTATTTCAGAAAAATATGCTGAACTAAAAAGTGCTGATATGTACTCTGTAATATGGTAACCATATTACAGATGCTTACTTCAACTTGCTACGAACATGGGAACAATACACCGACTTTATTGATTGTATTGAAAGACCTGTACAACTACGTATAACAAAACTCAGCAACTTAGATGATTTTACTGTAACCATACTAATATGTTCTATAAATGATAATTGTTCATCAAACATGACACCAAGATCCTTAACTGAAGAAACATTACCATAATGGTTGATTATTAATTTCATATGTAGTATTGACTTTTTTATTAATTTAAAAAAATGATATATGACAACATTTAAAGATAGTTTATTAACAATACACCATTGATCAAGCCTATTTAAATCCTCGTGTAGCAAAGTTTGATCATATTCTGAACTAATCACTTTAAAAAACTTTAAGTCGTCAGCAAAAAAAAAGACAGTTACTATGATGAAATGAGTGAACGATGTCATTAATAAACAGATTAAGTAACAGTGGAGAACAGTGTCCTCCTTGAGGTACACCTGAACAAGCATTGATAACTTTAGAGAAATAGCATTAAATTTTAACAATCTGTCTCCTCTCCGATAAATAGCTACCTAACCAGTAAACTAAACTGATATTAAACCCCAATCTGTATAATTTTGATAACAATAAGTTATGATTGACTCTATCGCAGGCTTCATAGTGACACCTGTATAACCCCTGTAATATCTCTATTTTAATTTGACTGCCCTAATATATCCTTATTTTCAAAATTAAACCCCTATATATATCCCTATTTTAATAATTTTATCAGTTTTATATGATTTTTTCCTAGAAACATTGTTTTTCAGTAAAAAATGTGTTTTTTAGAACATACCAATTTTTATTTTATTTCGAGATTGCGCCAATTTACTGACGAACTTGTTTGTGGATGACTGTGGGTGTAAGCCAAGAGCGAGTATTGAAAGGGCCGGAGCCACAGCACCTGTTCATGTTGTGAAGTTTAATCACATCGCATTGCATATTTAAATACGCCCCAATGCAAGTTATAGGAGAGCACTACTATAGTAAATTGTTATTATTTAAAATGCGAAATTTATTTTATACAAGTATAAGTGTAATAGATAAATGTGATTTTTTAAATTTGACTAAATTAAGATAATATTTCGTTAAAAAATAAAGATAATTATGCTATTTCACAGATATAATAACCATTTTAAATTTAGAATATCGAACTAATATGTTGTGATTTAATTTACAAAATATCGACATCAAAACTGAAAATGAAGAAAAAACACTAAAATAAAATATCTTTATCAATCTAATAATAGTTATTTGTTCAATTAATACAAAAAAATGCATGTTTTTGGGATGAATAAGAAAGTTGCCGGACGACGCGTTAGCGGAGTCTGGCAATCTTATGAGTCCTAAAAACGCATTCTTTGCATGAATTAAACAGACTACTTTTTCTTCTATTTCTTCCTTCAGGCTCTTCATTAAGTATTTTTTGGGGGTTCTTTCCCGATCCATTCTCATAACGTGGCCCAGCCAACGTAATCTTCCTTGTTTAATAATCTTTGTTATTGTGTCACCTTCATACAGATTATATAGTTCCTCATTTGTCCGTCTTCTCCATGTATTATGTATCTTTATTCCACCATAGATTCTTCGTAATATTTTTCTCCCACTTCACTTACTTGTCTTTCACTTCTTCTGTTAACACCCACACTTTGGTTCCATAAGTTACAACTGGTCTTATTATGGTTTTATATACCCACACTTTTAACTGCCCACGACACTTTTTTGTCACTTAATATTGAGTTTAACATTCCCGCACTTTTACAACCTGCTGTTACGCATCTTTCTACTTCTTCTCGTAAATCTCCACTACTTATTATGTCAGTTCCCAGATAAGTAAAATTCGCCACCTTCTAAAATTGATAACTTATACTGTACTGTTTACATGATACTATTACAGGAATATTTAACATGATAGCGTTATTTTCATTTAAAATCATATATTTTGTCTTCTGTTGGTTGATTACTAACCCAAATTTTCTTGCTTCTTCTTCTTCTATTTTTGTTGGAATATTACCTTTAATGCTTGCTTGGTTCTTGTTAGTATTGCCAAGTCATCCGCATATGCTAGCAACTGGTGGGGGTTCTTAAGGATACTCCTATTTGTTTCAATTCCTCTTTTTCTTATGACCACCTCTAATATTATATTAAATAGCGTTGAGGACATAGGGTCGCCCTGCCATAGCCCTTTTTGGATCTTAAATTCTTCACTGGTAGCTTCTGCTATCTTTACTTTACCATCAGTTCTCACCAGTGTCATCCTGACCAACTGTATTAGCCACAATGGAATTTGTAGTTCTTCTAGTGCACTAAGTAGTTGTTGCCGATTAATACTGTCGTAAGCCTGCTTAAAGAGGGCATGTATATGCATTGCCTTTCTTCTTGTTTTTTCTTGAATCATTCTTAAGGTGTGTATTTGATCTGTGACTGATCTCTGTGTCCTAAATCCAGCTTGATATTTGCCTATTTTCCGCTCTGTTATGCTCTTGAGTTTATCGTTTATTAATGTGGACAATATTTTATAAGTCACATTTAATAATGAGATCGTTCTATAATTAGTACACTCTAGTTTATCCCCCTTTTTATGTATTGGCACAATTAAGGCTGCCATATTCGGGCTATTAGTTTTTGGATTTTCTTTTCTAGTTTCCTTCCACCATACTTTAATAGTTCAACCTAGTTCTCCTTCCTGCACTTTTGTTGTTTTTTATTTTTTTAATAATTCTTGCTACTTCATCAATGGTAGGAGTGTTGTTTTGGGTATCCTCTGTTGGTTGATATTCTACATATTCTTCTTCTATCTCTTCATCATCCATGATTTCTTTGAAATATTCTCGCCATCTCTGTGCTACATTTTTTGTACCTGCTACTAACTCTCTTTGTTTGTTTCTGCACAGTTTAATTCTTAAGTGGTAACCTTTTTTAAATGTATCTATCTGTTTATAAAACGTTCTTGTGTTTCCTTTACTATAATTTCCTTCTATGCTTTCTTTCAATTTTCTTATACTGCATAGCTCTTCTTCCGTCTATGCAATTTCTTGACTTCCCTACTCTTTTTTTTGAAGCTTTCTTCACTAATCCTTGTTTTCTGGCTTAGCATTTTTAGCTTTTCTTTCTGTAACTCTTGCAAAGCTGTTTCATATTCTTCATCAAACCACTTCTTCTTTTGTTGTGGCGATTGCAGTAGTTTACTTTCTGCTGTTTGTTTTATAGCTTCTTTAAGAGATTCCCATTCTTTATCAATGTCCCCCTTTTTTTCTAACTTTGCCATTTCTTCTCCCATTATTTTAATATAATATAATTAGGAAATATCACAAATGTATAATCTTCCCTCTCACTTTACTAAAAATTCGAAGAATAGATAATTATTTAGTTCAAAGTAATTAGCATTTTTAAAGTTATAATGAAACTCATGTTAATATAATTCATGAAAGTTTATTATCAAAATTTAATGTATATATATTAGGGTGATCCAACAAAAAAGCGAAATCGGAAATCTTATGCTCTCACCCCCTAGGATTATTGTATATCGAAACAAAAAGTACCCCTATTTTTTATTTTGAAATCGGACGATGTTTAGGGGTGCCTCAAAGCCCTTAAAGTTTCCCGTGTATTTTATATGGGAAAAAACACGTTTTCATAGATTTGGTATAGAATTCTAGAAAATCAATATTTTTCAATCGGACTACTCTGTTTCTCTTCAGAAATGTTAAGAGAATGACATCCAATAATTTATTTGTTAAATTTTTTATATTAACTATTTTTTACAGACCCGCAAAGAACCCCATAAATGGAAGAAACACGGAAAAATCGTTAAAATATTTATTAATATTTTTTAATATAAAATATTTTGACAAATAAATTATTGGATCTCATTCTCTGAACATTTTTGAAAAGAAACAGAGTAGTCCGGTTGAAAAAATATTGATTTTCTAGAATTCTATACCAAATCTACGAAAACGTGTTTTTTCCCATATAAAGTACATGGTAAACTTTAAGAGCTTTGAGGCACTCCTAAACATAGCCCGATTTCAAAATAAAAAAATAGGGGTACTTTTTTTTCGATATACAATAATGCTAGGGGGTGAGAGCATAAGATTTCCGACTTTGCTTTTTTGTTGGACCACCCTAATGTATTGTAACGTTCTTTTTAAAATAATAAGACAAGTGCTGTTTAAATCGTCTATTCACAAAGAAATATTTATTTACATACACTAATGAAAACATTATAGTTTAACACTTATGATTATAAACTGTTTACAAACTAAAACTACTATTTACAGACTAGGAATTTCTAATACAACATTTATCTTTACTATTTATTTCGTGATACACGTTTTATTACTCGCTATTGACTGCCTTTTTTATCCGCGAAGTCGATTTTATACCCTCATATAATCGTACCAGAAGCCGCTAGAACCTACTATGTATTTCTGGAAGGCGCTAGACAAACCGCGTCTGGTTTACATGCTTGGTGCGATGCGTCATTCTCTCGAATGCTGTAGAATATTCCATTTGTTGTGTGAAGAAGAGGTTCTTTCTTTTTCTCTATTGTTACACTGCCCCCCTCTTCAAGTCTGTTCTGTCCCAGAACAGGTTTTATGCTCTGGTTCCTGTAGAACGGGTCATGACGATATCGACAGTCTTCACCTCGACTACACGTTCCATTGCGGTAGAAGTAACAGTCTACACTCTTCGTTGGCCTTAATGCGGGCTTTGGGTCAAACCTGCAGACGAAGATCTTGACGTCCGTACCTCTAAAGACAACTTCCAGCATGTTTCTAACGATTCTCCAATCCAGCTGGTCCCGCCCACAGCCGAGTTTGGGAACTGCCAATTTGTTAATTCCCCTGGTAAGCAACTCGATCCTCAAATTCCATAATGCCCTCCACAAGTCGGCGTAACTCGGTTTCTGGTAGTAAAACTGCTTGGTTACCAAGTAGTAAATGGATCGGTCACGATCAGGCAAGCGTAAGGATTTACCAACAGAGGGATTTTGTTCTCGAAGTTCATTCAGCCGTCCAAATTTATTTCTAAACACTACTGCGATCCCCCTGGACATACGGAGATCCTCGGAGACACAGTGGGCAATGGAATAATCACCAGGGACCCGGAAGAGATCTTGTTGCATCTCAGTCGTGACTCCGAATCGCGCTTTTCTAGTTCCAGAAAACGCAGCCATAAATTCTCTGAAGGTTGGCTGATCATCTCCAGGCCTTACGGTATTAATAGCCACCTCAGCCTCATCTTCCCGATCCGGGACTGCGTCATTATTTCCCTCATATGCGCCAGACGATTGGAGTGTACCACCTTTGGTTTCCCTCTTGGCAATTTCTGGATGCGATAAATCAAGTCATTTATTCGTTTCTTCACCTGGTATGGGCCCTCCCAATTCCGCTGTAACTTTGGAGAATAGCCACGAGTCTTTGCGGGTTGTATAACCAGACAAGCTCTCCAGGTTGAAACCCTCCTTGGGCTCTCACATCGTACGTACCCTTCATCCGGTCACTCGCGATTCGACTATTGTTTCGGGTTCGGTCGTGAATATCCTCCAACTTCTTCTTTAAGTTGATGACATAATCATTCCCGGCTACCTCCTGCTCTATAGGTGGAGACCCAAATTCCAGATCACACGGTAACCGTAACTCGCGTCCAAACATCACAGACGCTGGTGATTGACCGGTTGTTTCGTGGACCGATGCACGATAAGCCATCAGAAACAGATGCAGGTATTGGTCCCAGTCTCGTTGATGATCGGAGACGACCTTGGCCAAATATTTGCCCATTGTCCGATTCATGCGTTCTACCATTCCATCGGACTGCGGATGTAACGGTGTGGTCCGAGTCTTGCGAATGCCCAACAATCGACAGACTTCTCCAAATAGTACAGACTCAAAGTTGCGGCCTTGATCCGAATGCAGCTCCATGGGCACTCCGAAGCGACTGAAAAACTCTTTGACTAGTACGTCAGCAACAGTCGCAGCTTCCTGGTTTGGTAGGGCATATGCTTCTGGCCATTTGGTAAAGTAGTCCATTGCCACTAATATGTATTTATTCCCATCGTCGGTTTCGGGAAATGGTCCGGCAATATCTATAGCTATTCTTTCCAGAGGACTACCCACATTGTACTGCCTCATAGGTGCTCTTCGTTTCCCCAAGGGTCCGTTACCAGTGGCACATAGTTCACATTTCCGGCACCACTCCTTCACGTCTTCTTTACAGTTGACCCAATAAAAACGCTCCCTAATTTTCTCCAAAGTCATTTTTACACCGAAGTGTCCTCCTGAGGCACCGTCATGGAGATGTCGCAACACTGTAGCCACTCGGCTTCTTGGAACCACGAACTGAGACCTAATGGTGGTGCCATCTTCACTCTCCAGTACTCGCTTCAGGAGATCGTCTTCCACCTTCAAGGACTCCCATTGGGCCCAATAAGCTTTGAGCGTTCTGTTGAAAGGGCTGACGGCCTCCCAGGCAGGCCTTTCTCCCACGCGCTTCCATTCCAGTACCATTTTTAGTTCGGGATCAGCCTTCTGCTGTCGTTGCAATTCTTCCGGCAACCAATTGTCGTTGACGATGGTAGTTCTTAATACTTGGCAAACCCTCTCCTCCAAGCGAGAGCAATGACGGCAATCCGTTGGACAGGGTCTTCTTAAAAGAGCATCGGCATTTCGTTGACTAGTGCCCGCTCGATGTTCTGTGTCAAAGTAGTATCCTTGTAATCGCATGATCCACCTTGCGACCTGGCCTTCAGGATTACGGAATTGTAGAAGCCATTTCAACGCTGCATGGTCCGTCCTCAATAAAAACTTCCGTCCGTACAAGTATTTGTAGAAGTGCTCAACGGACTTCACGACGGCCAATAGTTCTTTTCTGGTCACACAATAATTCCTTTCGGCTTTCGACAAAACCTTACTAAAATAGCCGATGACTTTTTCTTGTCCATCCTGTATCTGAGAAAGTACACCCCCAATGGCCAGATTACTTGCATCTGTGTCAAGTATGAATTTCCCTTCTGTCCGTGGATAGCTCAATATTGGTGCTGTTGTCAGGGCACACTTCAACTGTTGGAAAGATGTTTCACACTCTCCGCTCCAAACATACTCGCGCCCATCTTCAGTTAACCTTGTCAGAGGTTTCGCTATATTGGCAAACCCAGGAACGAAACGCCTGTAGTAGGTACATAACCCAAGAAAACTACGAACTTGGTGTTTATCTTTCGGTGTTGGCCACTTTTGAACTGCACGAATCTTATCGGGGTCGGCTGCCACTCCATTTTGTGATACGACGTGCCCGAGATATTTCACTTCCTTTCTGAATATGTGGCACTTTTTCGGACTCAGTTTCAGATTGGCTCCACGTAGTCCTCGGAACACTTCCTCTAGATTTTTCAAATGTTCGTTGAATGATTTTCCGACTCCAATCACATCATCTAGGTATACCAGGCAAGTCTTCCACGACAACCCCCTCAGGATGGTCTCCATTAGACGCTCAAAAGTGGCCGGAGCGTTACATAGACCGAAGGGCATAACCGTAAACTGCCATAGTCCGGAACCAATAGTGAACGCGGTCTTCTCCCGGTCTTCAGGTTCCATTTCAACTTGCCAATAACCACTCTTCAAGTCCAAAGTCGAAAACCATCGTGAACCAGACAGGGTATCTAACGTGTCGTCGATGCGTGGTAAGGGATAGCTGTCTTTTTTGGTCACGTTATTGAGCTGCCGATAGTCCACACAAAATCTCGTTGACCCATCCTTCTTACTGACCAGGACCACCGGTGATGCCCATGGACTGCTGGATGGCTCGATGACCCCTTGTTCTTCCATATCGGTAATAATCTTCTCGGCTTCTGCTCGCCTTGCTAGAGGTAGACGCCTCGGCTGCTGGCGGACAGGCATAGAGTTGCCTGTATTGATTTTATGTTTTACTATATCCGTTCGTCCCTTCTGGCTATCGTCAAGAGCGAAGATATCTTGGTATCGGTGAACCAAACCCTGTAGCTCTTTCACTTCCGTTCTGTTAAGGTCTTCACACGAACTAGTAACCATACCTACTAATTTTCCACCATGGTCTTTGGGCGCTGGTTTTGGAACATTAACCCACACCTGACACCACTGTAACGTTCTTTTTAAAATAATAAGACAAGTGCTGTTTAAATCGTCTATTCACAAAGAAATATTTATTTACATACACTAGTAGGTATTGCGGCACCTGGCCCAGACGGTTCTAGGGACCCTAGATTATCTGTCTCTCTCTAATCTGGTGACTTTTGTCTGTCTCTCTCTAGGTGGTTTAAGTACGGAATCTGCATTACCGACATTCTGTATTACCGGCATTTGGTTCGTCACTTGGCTAAATGGTGTTAGTGTTGCTAGGGGAAAACAGATGGCGCCAGTGTCGTTTTTGTACCGACATTCTGTATTATCGGTAATTGGTTCGTCACTCGGCTAAATGGTAGCGTCGTTGCTAGGGGAAAGCAGATGGCGCCGGTGTCGTTTTACGTGATTTTTGTACCGACATTCTGTATTATCGGCATTTGGTTCGTCACATGGCTAAATGTGACGAACGTTTGTTGGCGTTGAATGTTTGTGGCGTCGTTGCTAGGGGAAAACAGATGGCGCCGTTGTCGTCTGACGTGATTCTCGAAGTACGGAATCTGTATTACAGGCCTTGTCCGGCATATGGTTCGGCGCTCGGCTAAATGGTGCTAAAGTGTTGCTAGGAAAAAAAACCAGAGGGTGCTGTTAATAGAGGGCGTCATGAAGGGGTCTGTATTACCGGCAATCTGTGTATCGTCAATAGAGGGCGTCATGAAGAAATCTGTATTATCGACGACGACGACGACGACCTATGTACCACCAATAGAGGTCGCATTAAAGAAACCTGTATTACCTGTACGTACTGATGCTATTAGAGGTCGCATTAAAGAGCCTTCACTCTCTCACTCACTCTCTCCTATTAGAGGATGTATTAAAGAGCCCTCTCACTCTCTCCTATTAAAGGATGCATTTAAGAACCTTCTCTCTCACTCTCACTCTCACGCTCTCTCTCTCTCCCTTCATCCTAATGCTAGTAAATGAAACAGCCAGCTTTAAACGCAAATCGCGGACTAGGTCGATATAAACGAGCAGCCAGTTTTCTTCCCGCCCTAGAATTTTATATTTCACGGATGACTAACCACCACGTGATCAAGACCGTTGTATTCTAATGAAGCTTTCTACCCCAAAGAGATCATGAAATTTAAAATAAAACCGACAATCCTTGATACCACTGCGAGGTTTGCAAGCTCGTCTAACCGTCGTATCTATGTCAGTAACTACCCTACGTGAAGGGCTTTCTTCGGATCTCAATGTTAAGAAAATTACGTTAAGACTCTTGATTCACGTTCAGGGATCGGCCTGGATTCTAACACTAATATGTATCAACTAATCTTGAATTAACTATTTAAAAAGAGAGAAAAAAAAACTAGTTCTAATGCAGAAAAATAACTTACCAGCTCCAACAGATATCACTTCAAATTAAAACACCTCCCACCAAAGAAGGAATATTACAACACTAATCATCTTTCAACTGAAAACACGACTATACTGTAGAAGGTACCGCGTTAAACTGAACTCAAATATATGAAACTCGACGACGACAAAAAAAAAAGGGAAACACCCTGAGGCATTATACATTCTTTTAAAAAAGGCACGCTCCGACCTCCAAATCACTAGAAATTTGCGGTTTTTTATACCTGCTTCAAACTTAAAACAGGTTTGAATGGTTCTTTTCTGTAAAAATTCTCTACCTTTTTTCATCATCAATATATAATCTTTTCAATCTTCCTTAAAGACGTGTGGACTTGTCGAGATAATTATCAGATTAAAATGCAGCACT
The DNA here is from genome assembly GCA_929113105.1 of Agrypnus murinus. NCBI lineage: Eukaryota > Metazoa > Arthropoda > Insecta > Coleoptera > Elateridae > Agrypnus > Agrypnus murinus. Next base: position 44,827,793 of record OV816023.1, on the reverse strand, counting down.
GTACCCCAAAAAGGTCGGTTTGGCTACCTGGATAGCAGACAGTTGAAGTATAAACCTAGACATCATCATCATCACTTATAATAATAATTACACCAAACCGAAGGTCGATCTCTTGTGATATTCAGTGTAAACAGACACTTTTTAAATTTAAAACCAGTTATTATTAATCTTTCAAGCCACTGTTATATACCACACGCATACAACGTATCGAAAGCGACTGACGTGAAAAAATATTATTTCAAATATTTAGCTCTCTCTACGAGACAAAAGGGAAACATTTCATTGGTCGCTTAAAATATAATGCCTTAGGCTATATACATTCCTTTAGACATTTCGAGGGTGAAAATCAAGATTCTACTTGTCCGTTGCCGTCGTCGCTAGAAATATGCGGTTTTATCAGCTGAGGGATCTCTCTACCTGCCCCAGAACCCAAAACCAGGTATAATTGTTTTACCCTTTTTCTTAATTTGGTTCTTTCTGTAAAAAATATTATCTATTTATAAAGATAAAAATATTACATTTAATTTATATTAAAATCAACATCAAATGACGTCAAATTGCTTTGCAAAACTGCCAGCTGACATCATTTGTATCATTTAAGTCAGGTATATATATATATATATATTTTAAAAAGCTATTATTATTATTTTTACATGTAGATTTTACTGTAATACACTATAAACGTTATCTTTCATGAATTTTAATTCGTTATTAATAAAAATTATATCAATTATCTTCAATTATTATTGGTAGGACATTAGGTAATTACTTTTATCAATAAAATTCAGTAGTTACTAAGTCGACTCATGTCATGTAACAGCGTGAAGTTAGCAGCGTTAATTCACATGTCGTTCTACTTTGTTTCTAGTAAGATATGACGGCAATGTCGCATAATCTAGGTTTTTCTTCTTCTTCTTCAGAAAATAAACATTCACTATTATAGTAAGTGGGATTGATATAATTCAGAACTATCTACCTGTTTAAATATTAACATACATGAAGATGTCGCCCATTAAAACAGATGTTGTAACACTATAATAGCATTACACTATAAAACGTTATCTTATTTATTCTCATATATTATATTTTGAGTTTATATAGTCGAAATGCAAACTGACTGCGAATTAACTGCGTTCGTTATTCTACCTAAAACAGACGATTATCTATTCCAGGTAAAAAACACCCTTTTCTAAAGGCCAAAACTGAATGCGAGATTTTAACTAAAGAAAATTATACCCTTGCAAATAACATTGATATAATATTTTAAAACATTCCAATAGACTGATTCGGACTGATTCAAAAGGGATACAATGTTTATATTAAATTTTCCGTATTCTGTTAAAACAATAATTTAGAGTACCCCTTCTTTTACTACTTAAAATAAAACTTCTTTTTTTTTTATAAAATACTTCTGAGATTATGAACCGTGTTAATAATGTATTTTTCTGATTCCTCAATATTGGTTTAAAGGTCAATTAATAGTTTATTATAGTGTGGTTGGGAAACATGCCGATCCTTCTACCTGCTGATCGTTATAGGTATATGGATGTTGAATTATGTTCGACTGTTTTCATGAATTTTTAATTCGTTATTAATAAAAATTATATCAATTATCTTAAATTATTATTGGTGGAACATTAGGTAATTACTTTTATCAATAAAATAGGTTCTACAAGTCAACCTCAATTAATTAACCCTGGGGGCTATATACTTACAAACAGTCTTGAAACAAAAATGGTAGAGCTCACCCTGTTAGGTATGAAGCCAGAGTATGGTTGTGATAAATAAAACATATAAAGTTATTTTACAAACTTTTATTTAGTATACATAGCATAATATATTTCCATGGGGCAATAAATCAATCACACAGGTTTCATCATCATAACAATAATTAGTTATAAAGAGGAATTTTACACTATTTTCTAGTATGTATAAACATTGATGTTTTATTTGCTAGCATGATTAAGACTGAAGGGCGTTCATACATACATCAAAGTGTTTGTTCCTACCTAGTATACATGTAACGGGTATACATGTATGAGAGAACTAATAATGATACAATTACCTACACACCGGGCGATAATGATGACGTGTCATTAAACAAGATGAAACCTGTCTGTCTGTACCTACATCTACTTATTCCAGGGGTATGTTGATTGTATGCATATGTAAGACTAACCTAAAAGCATGTGTCCTAACGATGAAGGGTGAACGACAGGGCGACCACCTAAGCTGTTGTCATGCAAAAGTTATTAAGAAAACAAAATGATACATTCAGAAACACGTGATCTTAAGGTATTAAGTTCCTCTAGTTCCTTCGTTCACTGTATTTAGACGCAGATATGTCATATTGTTTACGGTAGGTAGGTAGGGGACAAGAATTAAAGCAAGTGTAGTAAATATTCATGTTTATATGGTAAGTTTGATAATTTAAATTGTACGGACATCGGTTCCGGGTTACATACATCTAGGATAGAACCTACGATTCATCCTCGTTTTTCTTCTTCTTCTTCTTCTTCAGAAAATCAACATTCACTATTATAGTAATTGGGATTGATATAATTCAAAACTATCTACCTGTTTAAATATTAACATACATGAAGGTGTCGCCCATTAAAACAGATGTTGTAACACTATCATAGCATTATCAAAAAGAGTCTTATTTTGGATGCTGTCTTAAAATTGTATGATATCTTCATTACTTTAAAATGCCATGCGGAAACCCTATTTTAACACCTTTTTATGAATTTAAAAGATGGGTAAAAGATAAAGGTTTGAAGGTATATAGTCTATAGTCGCAAGAGGCTAACCAGTATACGAGTTTTGATCATTTAACATTTATATTATGCTTTTATCGCTACTATTTTGCTATTCAAGTCGTCCCTAATTATGATTAAATGAGAAAACATGTTATAGATCTGTTCAAATTCGATTGTCTAGAAAATGGGTAGATGTTATATTTCAAAAGTATGATGTAAAATTGAATAGAAATTGCGAACAGGCTTGCTGTTTATTATGCTGTAGATTTAAATGAAATGACTAATAGATTCTGCTTTTGTATACTTTTAAATGTTGAATCTTTTAAATGTAAGGTTATTAAATTTCAAGATGGTTGGTGTATCAGCTGTTACAAACTAATTGTGGATAAGGCTTAATTAATAGAGAGAGAAAACTATTGGGAATTAGATAACTTATCAAATAGACCGTGGTCAGTAGCTATATGTTTTATTAATTGTTATCATTATTCTGTTAACAAATATTTCAGTCAGCCCTCTGGAGTTTTTTTTGGTCTACCCTTTGCTGCTTGTAATATACTTTTATGAAATCTGTTGTAAATTGATTAGAATGAAAAGTTAAATATATCCCCTACTTAGTTATATGCTATGCTTTAATAATTTTTTATCTGAACAGGTAATAATGCATTCAATGTGACTGGTATATTTTATAGCATATCCCCGATTCATCATAATAATATATGTATCTAGGTTTGTAGATTGCATTGTGGTTTATATAATAACTTAGTAGAGGTCGATTAAGAATTATGATTAAAAAGTGAAACTCGTTACTTATAATTCAAAACTATCTACCTGTTTAAATATTAACATACATGAAGGTGTCGCCCATTAAAACAGATGTTGTAACACTATAATAGCATTATCAAAAAGAGTCTTATTTTGGATGCTGTCTTAAAATTGTATGATATCTTCATTCCGTCTAATTAACATATGCCTACAGGTTATTGACCCTTTATCTTTTTTCGATAACAATCATTGATATCAAAGCCAAAACCTGACTGAACGCTAGCATAATAGGTTCCACAAGTCAACCTCAATTAATTAACCCTGGGGGCTATACATACTTACAGTCTTGAAACAAAAAGTTATTTTACAAACATTTATTTAGTATACATAACATAATACAAGTATATAGATCATAAGTTGTTTTCTATGACTATTGTAGTTCTATGGCTCTCTGAGTCGTCGTTGTATGCCCTCGCAGAAATACTAATACGTATAAAGTCCGTGGAATGATTCGTTGGTCCTGTAACCTTTCCTAATTCTTCGTTACTTTCATAGTTGGTACGATAATCAGCAGGCACCGTAGTTGCGGTCATATCTTCTGTCCCAACGAGGTCAGTATTTGCTCCCGTTCCTGTCTTTACAACAGATGCGCTATGGTGTACGTTATTCACATGCCTTTTTAAGCTGTCAGTGTGTGAAAAAGTTTTGACACAACTAGAACACTGGACTTTGATTGATTCATGGACGCTTTTAATATGCCTTTTTAAGCTATCTGTGCGTGAAAAACATTTGAAGCAGTTAGAACACCGGGCTTTGATTGATTCGTGGACGCTTTTAATATGCCTTTTTAAGTGGTCACGACGTGAAAAAGTTTTGAAACAGCTAGACCACAGGATTCTGTTTATTTCGTGGACGGCTCTCTTGTGTATCTTGTAGGCATTGACGTATAAAAAAGTTTTGACACAGCTAGAACACTGGATTCTGTCTGATTCGTGCATGGTTTTTACGTGTCTCTTGCAAGTGAATGGCATCGCGAAAGAATTGAAGCTAACCGGACACTGTATGTTGCAACCCCTTCGACCAGAGTCATTCTTCTTCTTCTTACATACGTCGTTCACGTGCTGATTCATTTCGACTAATGAAGGAGCAGGAACACTACCCCGCCTATTTATACTGATCGACCTGCGCAATCGGTTGTTCTCGGCTATAATCGTAAGAGCTCGGAGCAATATGTATACGCGAGGATGAATCGTAGGTTCTATCCTAGATGTATGTAACCCGGAACCGATGTCCGTACAATTTAAATTATCAAACTTACCATATAAACATGAATATTTACTACACTTGCTTTAATTCTTGTCCCCTACCTACCTACCTACCGTAAACAATATGACATATCTGCGTCCAAATACAGTGAACGAAGGAACTAGAGGAACTTAATACCTTAGATCACGTCTGTTTCTGAATGTATCATTTTGTTTTCTTAATAACTTTTGCATGACAACAGCTTAGGTGGTCGCCCTGTCGTTCACCCTTCATCGTTAGGACACATGCTTTTAGGTTAGTCTTACATATGCATACAATCAACATACCCCTGGAATAAGTAGATGTAGGTACAGACAGACAGGTTTCATCTTGTTTAATGACACGTCATCATTATCGCCCGGTGTGTAGGTAATTGTATCATTATTAGTTCTCTCATACATGTATACCCGTTACATGTATACTAGGTAGGAACAAACACTTTGATGTATGTATGAACGCCCTTCAGTCTTAATCATGCTAGCAAATAAAACATCCCTGTTTATGCATACTAGAAAATAGTGTAAAATTCCTCTTTATAACTAATTATTGTTATGATGATGAAACCTGTGTGATTGATTTATTGCCCCATGGAAATATATTATGCTATGTATACTAAATAAATGTTTGTAAAATAACTTTATATGTTTTATTTATCACGACCATACTCTGGCTTCATACCTAACAGGGTGAGCTCTACCATTTTTGTTTCAAGACTGTTTGTAAGTATATAGCCCCCAGGGTTAATTAATTGAGGTTGACTTGTAGAACCTATTTTATTGATAAAAGTAATTACCTAATGTTCCACCAATAATAATTTAAGATAATTGATATAATTTTTATTAATAACGAATTAAAAATTCATGAAAACAGTCGAACATAATTCAACATCCATATACCTATAACGATCAGCAGGTAGAAGGATCCGCATGTTTCCCAACCACCTATAATAAACTATTAATTGACCTTTAAACCAATATTGAGGAATCAGAAAAACACATTATTAACACGGTTCATAATCTCAGAAGTATTTTATAAAAAAAAAGAAGTTTTATTTTAAGTAGTAAAAGAAGGGGTACGCTAAATTATTGTTTTAACAGAATACGGAAAATTTAATATAAACATTGTATCCCTTTTTAATCAGTCCGAATCAGTCTATTGGAATGTTTTAAAATATTATATCAATGTTATTTGCAAGGGTATAATTTTCTTTAGTTAAAATCTCGCATTCAGTTTTGGCCTTTAGAAAAGAGTGTTTTTTACCTGGAATAGATAATCGTCTGTTTTAGGTAGAATAACGAACGCAGTTAATTCGCAGTCAGTTTGCATTTCGACTATATAAACTCAAAATATAATATATGAGAATAAATAAGATAACGTTTTATAGTGTAATGCTATTATAGTGTTACAACATCTGTTTTAATGGGCGACATCTTCATGTATGTTAATATTTAAACAGGTAGATAGTTCTGAATTATATCAATCCCACTCACTATAATAGTGAATGTTTATTTTCTGAAGAAGAAGAAGAAAAACCTAGATTATGCGACATTGCCGTCATATCTTACTAGAAACAAAGTAGAACGACATGTGAATTAACTCTGCTAACTTCACGCTGTTACATGACATGAGTCGACTTAGTAACTACTGAATTTTATTGATAAAAGTAATTACCTAATGTTCTACCAATAATAAGGAAGATTGAAAAGATTATATATTGATGATGAAAAAAGGGAGAGAATTTTTACAGAAAAGAACCATTCAAACCTGTTTTAAGTTTGAAGCAGGTATAAAAAACCGCAAATTTCTAGTGATTTGGAGGTCGGAGCGTGCCTTTTTTAAAAGAATGTATAATGCCTCAGGGTGTTTCCCCTTTTTTTTGTCGTCGTCGAGTTTCATATATTTGAGTTCAGTTTAACGCGGTACCTTCTACAGTATAGTCGTGTTTTCAGTTGAAAGATGATTAGTGTTGTAATATTCCTTCTTTGGTGGGAGGTGTTTTAATTTGAAGTGATATCTGTTGGAGCTGGTTAGTTATTTTTCTGCATTAGAACTAGTTTTTTTTCTCTCTTTTTTAAATAGTTAATTCAAGATTAGTTGATACATATTAGTGTTAGAATCCAGGCCGATCCCTGAACGTAAATCAAGAGTCTTAACGTAATTTTCTTAACATTGAGATCCGAAGAAAGCCCTTCACGTAGGGTAGTTACTGACATAGATACGACGGTTAGACGAGCTTGAAAACCTCGCAGTGGTATCAAGGATTGTCGGTTTTATTTTAAATTTCATGATCTCTTTGGGGTAGAAAGCTTCATTAGAATACAACGGTCTTGATCACGTGGTGGTTAGTCATCCGTGAAATATAAAATTCTAGGGCGGGAAGAAAACTGGCTGCTCGTTTATATCGACCTAGTCCGCGATTTGCGTTTAAAGCTGGCTGTTTCATTTACTAGCATTAGGATGAAGGGAGAGAGAGAGAGCGTGAGAGTGAGAGTGAGAGAGAAGGTTCTTAAATGCATCCTTTAATAGGAGAGAGTGAGAGGGCTCTTTAATACATCCTCTAATAGGAGAGAGTGAGTGAGAGAGTGAAGGCTCTTTAATGCGACCTCTAATAGCATCAGTACGTACAGGTAATACAGGTTTCTTTAATGCGACCTCTATTGGTGGTACATAGGTCGTCGTCGTCGTCGTCGATAATACAGATTTCTTCATGACGCCCTCTATTGACGATACACAGATTGCCGGTAATACAGACCCCTTCATGACGCCCTCTATTAACAGCGCCCTCTGGGTTTTTTCCTAGCAACACTTTAGCACCATTTAGCCGAGCGCCGAACCATATGCCGGACAAGGCTTGTAATACAGATTCCGTGATTCGAGAATCACGTCAGACGACACCGGCGCCATCTGTTTTCCCCTAGCAACGACGCTACCATTTAGCCATGTGACGAACCAAATGCCGATAATACAGAATGTCTGTAAAAAAATCACGTAAAACGACACCGGCGCCATCTGCTTTCCCCTAGCAACGACGCTACCATTTAGCCGAGTGACGAACCAAATGCCGATAATACAGAATGTCGGTACAAAAACGACACTGGCGCCATCTGTTTTCCCCTAGCAACACTAACACCATTTAGCCAAGTGACGAACCAAATGCCGGTAATACAGAATGTCGGTAATGCAGATTCCGTACTTAACCACCTAGAGAGAGACAGACAAAAGTCACCAGATTAGAGAGAGACAGAGAATCTAGGGTCCCTAGAACCGTCTGGGCCAGGTGCCGCAATACCTACTTACACTAATGAAAACGTTATAGTTTAACACTGATTATAAACTGTTTACAAACTAAAACTACTATTTACAGACTAGGATTTTCTAATACAACATTTATCTTTACTATTTATTTCGTGATACACGTTTTATTACTAGCTGTTGACTGCCTCTTTTATCCGCGAAGTCGATTTTATACCCTCATATAATCGTACCAGAAGTCGCTAGAACCTACTATGTATTTCTGGAAGGCGCTACACACCGCGTCTGGTTTACATGCTTGGTGGAATGCGTCATTCTCTCGAATGCTGTAGAATATTCCATTTGTTGTGTGAAGAAGAGGTTCTTTCTTTTTCTCTCTTGTTACAGTATATTCATATGCAAGATGATGCACAGACTTACAGGGTAATAACAAATCAGTAGCTAAATTAACAGTTGCATTAACATCATGACAAAATGCTAAATCCAGGTACACTTTTGTGTTGTTTGGGATACTATTAATCTGATATAATTGTAAAAAGCTAAACATACTAGCAATGCTAACAGCTGCCGAGTTCCCAGGACAAGTAACATTTAATCCGTAATTATCATTAGACCAAGCTGCCTCATTCACTTTAAAATTATTACATTCAGCCGTTTGATAAGCTCATATACATAGTCCTTTACAGTTAGCATCTTTATAATCATTTCAACATCATTCAAACAATTGCAACCAATTGTATCATATTTTATTTATACACTCTATTATAATATTAGTGATGTATATAACAAGAGATTCGGTCTGATAACCGTTCTTTGTGGTACACTGAGTATAGTTTCTTTTATTGATGAAATTTCTCATTATATCTTGTTATTTATACACGATTATTTAATTCTTTCAACCAGCTAAATATGTAACTAATAAAGCCATTTATTTTTAACTTACACAATAATCACCATTCATTAATAATTTCCTAATGGTCTTTGAAAATCTAAAAATACAACTCTAATAACTAACCTCTCATTAAGGGAACTACTTGATTTTGCCAATTTGTGTGGAGTGTGTTTCATACAAGTTCTCTTTTATAAATCCTACATGACATTTTGTTAATAATTATCGAATTCCATACTTACACTCTAAAATTAATTCATAATTCCTTTGCTCTGTATTGATTTTAGTTAGCTCTCTTTTTACTTGGTATTATCGTTAGAGTTTTTTAGTTCTACTTTGTCTCAATTCCAGAATTGTATAAATTAGAAACTGGTATTTGAAAAGTACATAGTTTTCAAAATTGATGGATCCTGTAACAAACTCTGGTGCACGGCAAAATCTTTATATTTGATCAATTTTAAAATGATCACAAACTAGTATTACTATTGAAACAATGTTTTTAATTTAAGAATATTGTAAGCAAATTTGAATGCGAAAACAAAATTTGCCTAATAAGCATACTTTTCCAACTTACATTACTTAATAAAAGAAGTAAAACGAGAGATTCTATAGGGTAACGAATCCGAAAGACATGTGGAGTCTATGATTTGAAAGGTCGAAGAAATTGCTGAAACAACTCAAAGTGATTCAGGAAAATTATGCAAGAAAATGATCGAATGGACACGTCATTAACACCCCCACAAAAAGAAATATCTGAAGAAGAGAAACAATTTCATAAAAAATTAAATGGAATTATAAGGGGATTTTAAGTTAAAATTATAAATAATGAAAACATTAAAATTGATATGCAAGATGGCAATTCTTACAGATTATTAAATAGCTATCAGAAAATAATTATTCGTGGCACTCCTATGAAAATAAACAAGACAGGTCAATAAAAGTAATCGTTAAAAATTTACATCATTCTTTCAACACCAAAGAAATAGTTCAAGAACTTCGTAGAAGGGGATACAAAGGACTTGATGCTATAAATAAACTTAAGTGGAAAACAAAGCAACCATTAATATGTTTATACTAGCTCTCGGACAAGATGAAGATGAATAAAATTTTTACCATTGCAGATATAATGGGTATTAGAGGCGAAATTCAACCAATTAAAAAAATCTAAGCTGGTATCTCAATGTAAAATACTATGCCAAGGAATCACCTTGTGTAAAATGCACTGGTAAGCATCTCACTAAAGAGTTGACAATACCAAACAGTGCAATGCCAAAATGCATCCATTGTGGTGAAAATCATCCTGCAAATTATCGTGAATGTATACTTGCTAAAGAGAAGCAGAAAATGAAAATTAGGTGTATGAAAAACCCCTAATCTACCCAGAAACCAGTAAGAGATAAGCAACAGGTAAATGCTGGAACAAATACCTAAACAGAAAAACAGATAACAGATAAAAGCGTAACTATACCCATATAGTCAAGTTGTAGCAGGTGCAGCTAACATTAGTAAAAATTCTCAAAACAAAAAACAACCTATGTCGATGGATCAGACTTTGTAAATTATTCTAGATAAATAAATAACCAAGAAAAACTGTTTACGAAACTTGATAAGTGTTTAACCAAACTAGAATATAGTGCCAAAGGAGCTATCTTCAAACATAAAAATGGTTAATGATCTAAGAATCATGGCATGGAATACCAATGTATTGTTAGAGGATCAAACTAGAATTGCAGTGCGAGCGTGTGTGAGTTGATGTGTGCCTATCTAAGACACATTTCACGAACCAATTATTCATCAGATTTAAAGGGTCTAAGGTATAATACTCATTGGGGTTCCAAACTTACTACCACCAAAGGAAAATAACTCCTTGGAAGCAGTTAGAACACTTCGGTGCAGAACTTTCTTTACAGGAAAACCTACCTACTGGCCAACATTCCAGATCTTATAGATTTCTATATTACCAAAAACATATCTGCAAACATTTTACGAATTGAAGAAGGTTGGGACATGAATTCAAATTATTCACCAATAGTTTTAACATTAAGTGAAAACATTATTAAGAGGGAGAAGAATCCGACATTAGTACACAAACTGACAGATTGGACGAGCTTCAGAGTAAGTGTTGAAGAAAAGATCAATTTTTCAGTTCCTCTAAAAAGCGAACAACAAATAGATGAACATACAGACATATTTTTAAATAATATCCAGCAAGCTGCATTGATAACACACCTGTTATCCAACATAGAATAACAGGAAATAACTACCTGAGAGAAATTAGAGACTTAATTGCAGAAAAAAGACGATTAAGACGTAAATGGCAACAATCTATAGCCCCTCAAGATAAAACACGTTTAAATAGTGCTAGTCAGCAACTAAAAAGAGAAATTCAGCAAGTACAGAATGCATCAATTGAAGCTTACCTAAGAAAACCAATGGCTGACAGTAGCACTGACTACACTCTTTGGAAAGCTACAAAATGACTGAAAAGGTCAATAAACCAAATTCATCCAATAAGACAGGAACATGGAAAGTGGGCAAGAAACAACAAAAAAAAGCAAATAGTTTTGCATTTCATTTAGAAAAAATATTTCAGCCAAATGGAGAACAAGATGTGTCTAATTGGGATGATCCAATCCAAGAAAAAGATGAGATCAGACTTGCTTCACTTAAGAAATTAGCGACTGAAATCAAAGACAACATCAATCCGAAAAAAGCTCCAGGATTTAATTTAATAACTGGTGAAGTGTTAAAGCAGTTACTGTGGAAAGCTATAGTTAAGCTGACTTACCTACTTAATAAATGCTGCCTTCGGATTAAAGTACGTGTCTAGGTTGTGGAAAGTTGCAGAGATCATCGTGATTCCCAATCCTGGTAAGTCACCTCATGAAGTTTTATCTTACACACCTATATTCTTACTTCCTGTAATATCGAAATTATTTGAAAAATTATTGTTAAATAGACTAAAACCTGTCTGTTCTGCAATCTTCTGGAATATAGCTCAGACATCCGATTAGGTATGACATGAAGGTCTAAATTATAAACTGAAACTATTATTGCCAAAGCCATATTCTCAAATCTTGGAGTCTTATATTTCTGACAGATACTTCAGGATCAAGCAGGAAGGTGCTTATTCTTAATTGAAGGAAATTAAAGCAAGGAAGTGTACTAGGACCGATCTTGTATCACTTGTACACTGTGACATTCCAGCATTAGAAAACAACACCATCACTACTTTTGCTGCTGACACAGCTATATTAGCAGTAGGAAAAACTAATGCAGAAGTCACAGAAAAATTACAACATAGCTATTGATCAAGTTTGCCACTGGACAAGAAGATGGAGAATAAAACTGAATGAATTCAAATCAATACATGTAAACTTTACGAATAAGGTTATCCAATATATGCCAGTCAGTATAAATAACAACCAGATTCCATGTTCTAACACAGCCAAGTATTTGGTCATTACACTTTATGCAAAACTTCGATGGAAAGCACACGTTAATAAGAAAAAAGAAGAACTTAATAATAAATACAGAAATATGTATTGGCTGATTGTAAGAAGCTCCACTCTGTTTCTATACTGTAGCAACTTAAAAACAAGTTGTTAAATTGTAAGATCGATATTTTAACACAAAAAAACAAATTACTTTAACTTTCAAAAGTTTTTACGCAAACTGTACAACACAAAATATTCAATACTTACTACACAACTCAAGATTGCCTCGGCTTTAAATCTTATCTTTGCAGATTTAAGTTCAGGTCGCAGGTATTGTTTCCACAGCTCCAAATTATAAAAGAATAGATAAAGGTTTAATACACAAGATAATACATATTATTAGGGCACCATCTGATTATATTGACTCGACACCAGTAACCAGAAACTGGAATCAGATCTAATAAATTTAATTTAATTTTGTTTAGTCATAATCGGTTATGTCAAAGTTAGATTGAGTAAAATATTTAAAGACTCATAAATATATGGTCCTGTAATATTCAGATTAATTAAATTTGATTATAAGTTTATTTAAAACCAAAAAAATAAAAAACTTTCATATAAAGCATCGTAGTAAACAATAATAAAAATAATAGGTCAAAAATATTTTATACAAAATGATAATCCTCTTATATTAACATTGACAAAATAAAATTGATAAAGTCACAATACCTTCTTCAATTAATTCACTCCAACATCACCTTACAAAGCAATTAATACAATATTGCCTTTTAAATCTGAACAAATAACACTTGTCACCAAGCTCGGCCACCAGATGAAACAGAAAAATCTGGAAGACACCCTAATTTCTGATACAGCTACGAAATCTTTAAACCAAGGAATTAAAGTTCAGTATAATTGTCTTTTTGTAGAACTGATTTTTAATTAAGTTCCCTTTTTAATTAACTAAAACAACCATATAAACTCCATTGCTAGCTATTAAAAATATTCTTATTAAACATCACTAATTAATAAAGTTGGTCGTGGAAATGTTTTTCTTTATTAAGGAAAACACTACACATAAGTGCACCATTCAAAGGTTATTTTTCGTTGTACAACAATATTAGTATCAGAAGAAATTGTTTATAAAACGTAAATTCGGTAACAAAGCTATGGCCCACACTTTAATTATAAAACTGTAAATCGTATGGAATTAATAATTAAGTATTTTTACGGTAATTATCATAGCGATTTTTAAATTTAATCACTTAAATTTCTACAACTTTACGGAACGGGAAACTTTATAATTTGGTTAACTTATTAACCCCAAAAAATCAGCGATAAATTGAAGCAGTGAGCTTCCGATACGATTACGGAAGTAAACGCACAAAACGGTAGTAGTATAACTTAATTATACTCTTAAAGACTGTAACTTTGTTCATATTAAAAATTGTAGTGTTCTAAATAAAGATTAACAAAAACTTTACCTGGGGCATCTCTCCAAGAGATTCCCTTGTGGGATTCCCTTTTGAATTTATACGTACAAAACTGAAGCCTTTGCACGTGTGGTCTAGACAACCTGTCGGTATTTTGTTTACAAGAGAATTTTCAACCCAATATGTTTTAAAGCTATGAATTCGAACTTTCATACGTTTTAACTATAAGGAGATTTTTGTTAATGCCAATATTAGATTTTAGTCCTTATAAGCTCGGAATTAAAAACAATTTTGTTTTTCTAGAACCTTCTATTTCTCGCAAAATAATCTTTTAACACTGCAAAAGCAGTGCTTTTAAAACGGATTCTGTAGATTTTTCTGGAAACAAATTTTATCAATTTGGGAATGTTTCTTTTTAAGTGACCTTTGATATCGAAGAACTCACATTTATATCGAATACCAACACAATTTTATATCACGAAAAGATATACATTAATATACAGAACCGCACTAAGGGTTTTTATCATTTATGCAAACAAAATTGCATTTTTCGGAAGTTAAAAAAATAAATTGTTACAATACAATAAGCTTTTATTATACAAGCAAATACTGAAGCTTATATAGTTGTATGGTAATTAGGTTCGGAACTGTGCCAAACAAAGTACAACCAACATAATCCAACGATACCAAAATAAAGTACTGAGGTGTATAGTAAATGCGCCTTAGTATGTCCAAAACAGTGACCTCCATGGAGACTTGAATGTGAAAACTGTGATTAGGAGAAAATGGAAGATTACCTGTACTAATATAACCTACAGAAACACAAAGGCTATTTTTATATAAAGAAATACTTAACCTACCAAAATGTAGCTGTGCTGGAAGTATCAGCTTGATCCAAATAACACTGCTTTAGTTTTGCCAGCTAGCCCCCAATAAGTCGGAGAGGGGCGGGGTAATACAAGATATAAAAGATAAAAAAAACAAGCGCCACTTCGTTTAAAAACAATGCTTATTACTAAAGCTTCAAGCTTATCAGGCAAACGAAGAAATAGATCTTCTACTAAAATATGGGCAACTTCCACAATTTTGGCCGTACCGTACATATATACTTACAAATGATGAACTGAAAAGCAATATTAAAATCACACAAACAAATGAATAATAAATAAATAAAACACACGTAGTGAAATGTAAACTTTCTAAGTAGGGCTTTATTTAAACTATTGGCAGATTTTAAAAGTTAACTTTAAATGCAATTTTAATGCTTAATAGAGAGAAAAAAAAAGGTGAATGGTGATCTGTATCACAGTTGGTTGTACTTAAATCTACCCTACAATTCCACTAGTCGAGATCTCGTTTCTTAAAATTAACATGCATGACGAAATTGTAAATACATTAAATAAATATAGATATATATAACTAAAACACAGACATATAATACATACAAATTTTCACAAACGTCCCACCAATCGAAGATCCACGGATGTATGTTTAAAACCCTGCTTAGGGTTATCACTTCACCCTACGATGTTGGTTGTTTAATTCCGTCCCGATACCTGTATAGATGTAGGTACGGACCTCCTAAATGGAACCCACGATCAGGGAGCAGGAACACAAATACGACAACGAACAACAAAACCCAAAAGAAAGAAAAAAAAAGACCTTTCTATAAACTGAAAGGTCTTTTACAAAACAATTCCCTCAAGGTGACTACTAGGGAAATATTACCTAAAATGGTTAGCACCAGAACGTAATCCGTCCAATTTGACGATTGATCGCATATAAATAATCAAGCGATCGTTCTGTTGAATGTGAGATTTATTCCGCTAAAGCGAATTAATATTTAAAAACCAATTTCTAATATATCTCGCCCATTCAACTTCTAGTACCAAAAACCAGCCATTTTGTTACTTCACTCTACTATTGAGCAGGGAGCTCAAACGCGCAGGAGCGACTTCACGATAAACCGAAAGAAAGGGAAAACCAGTGACAACCAAACAACGGAGAAGCTTGGTTTTAAACAGTGACCATCAAACAAATAATGGGTTGTGAATTTCAACGTTATAATTCCTCCCTCAACTCCCAGTCGCGAAAACCCTTTCGCGGCTTAGCATAACCTAGCCTTGCTAAAATCTAACTTGCCCAAAATAAATTGAAAGAACAACCCACCAGGATGAAAAATACCCTGACCAGAAAAAACATGGCACCAACAATGGATACCAAAAGGGTGATCCAAAAAAATCCAAAAAAAAAACAACAAAGGACAAACACAAATTGGAGGTGGAGATAAGGAAAGAACAGAGGAACAAAAGGTTCCACCCCGAAGCATGAACAATGGTCGGGCAAGCAGGGTTCACTGCAAAGACGCGCTTCATACACGGTACTGGGCACAGTGGTATTCCACGTCGGGAAGGGACCACTGAGCAACTCCCAGTGCCCGAGGCTTGGCAACGACTCACAACAAAAGCTACCAGCACGAACCACTGAACATGGCCAGCAAAAAGAACTGAACAGAGAGCCGCCGACATACTCTCTGCTCGCACCCAAGAGAGGGTAGTGTAGAGGAAAAATAGAAGAAAAAGAAAACAGAGTGAAAAAGAAGGGCTCGCCCAGACACATGTGAAGTGGGCAGATGGCAGAGCCACCGAGGAGCACAACTTCACACACGATGCGGGGCACTGCCAGTTCCAACGTCGTGGAGACTGAACAGCGCCAAACCCCCGCATCCGAGGTTCGGAAGCACTACTCAGCAACACTAACCACCCGGACACCACACACGTACCGTTTGAGACAGAGAACAAGAGAAGAAGAAACCGGGGGTTAAAAAGGGAGTTCAGCCCAAAGAAACCCAAAAGAACCACGGTCTTGGGAATCCAGCCCAAGCCGTGCTATTGCAAATATGGAGTCAAAATCGGTATAAGAAAGAAGGAGAAGGTAAAAAGGAGAAGAGAAATTGTCAAATCCGGTATACAAAAAAAATAGTTTGGCTAAGCCAAAACAAAAGTCGAAATTGCTATATCCAAAAACCTTGGTATAAAAGCCAAAATTGCTATATCCAAAAACCTTGGTATAAAAGCCAAAAATAGATACCTGCAAAACAAAGATCTAAATAAAAACTAATAAGCCCTAACAAGTCGACAGATATTAGGTCGAACTGAGCGTATCACTAAACGCTCCAAATGAGGACAGCCCCAACCATCGCTGAACTCTGTGGAACCCAAACCACCAAATGGTTCCCCCAAAAAAAAACAACCAAATGACCCTAATCTCCGACATGATTCGGAACATACTCTTTCAAATCTTTGGCATGAAATTTACCGACTTCCCTACCAAGTTCATCAGCTAAAATATAAGTCCAAGGAGACACCTTTTTGTGAATGGTAAAAGGACCAATATAACGAGGAGCAAGTTTGTGTGAAAAATATTTACTCGCATCAGAAAGAGCAAAATTTTTCCTTAAAACTTTATCACCAATAACAAATTGAGTATCTCGCTTACGGAGATCATAGTAACGTTTATTGCGATCAAAAGAAGTTTTTATTTTATTACGCACTACCTCAAAAACTCCCTGCAATTTATCAGGAATAACAGTAGCAGACGAACGATCAACTTGCAGATCTTGAACTTTATCAGATATTTTATGATCAGTGCCTTTTAAAATATGTTCCCTACCAAAAGTTAAGAAATAGGGAGTATAACCAGTAGTTTCGTGACGACCAGTTCTAAGGGCACACCCAATCTTTGTTAATTCATCTGCCCAAGAACGCTGATTCTCTTTAACATAGGAACGAATCATAGTTTTAACATTTCTGTTCGCTCTTTCTGTGGGATTTGATTGCGGGTGATAATGCGCATTAAAACGAATTTTTACTGAATAGTTACTACAAAGAGTGCGAAACTCACGACCAGTAAACTGGGCTCCATTGTCTACCAACACCAATCTAGGTACTCCAAAAACTAAGAAGACTTCATCTTCAATTCTCGAACAAACCATCTTCGCTGAACTATTCCTAAGAGGAAATAGCAAACAAAATTTACTAAAATAGTCCACGATGACTAAGACATATGAATAACCTTTTGTACTCCTCGGGAGAGGACCAATCAAATCTATACTGACCATCTGCCAAGGGCGATCAACAATTGGTTGCGGAACTAACAGTCCAGCAGGAGGTCTTAAATCTGGTTTACATTTTTGACAAATTTGACAAGTTTTAATATATCGAGCTACATCGGCTTGCATTTTTGGCCAATAATATTTGGGAGTTAATCTATGATATGTTTTATATACTCCACCATGACCGGAAGTAGGATGATCATGTGCTTGACGAAGAATAGCAAGTCTATTTTCTTTCGGTACAACAAGTTTCCAAACGGTATCAGAATCATTTTCGGTTTTCATAGATTTATATAAACCTTCATTAGTAATACGCCATTGAGAAAACTTAGCAGGTTTAGCCCGAACCCTATCAACCATACTATTATACCACTTATCGGTTGAAACTATAACAGGCTCATCACCTGACTCAATACTGTCAAGAATCGGTACGGAACGTGATAACGCATCAGGTACCAAATGGTCTTTACCTTTACGATGGACCACCTGAAAGTCATATTCTTGGAGTCTCAAAGACCACCTAGCTAAACGACCTGTCGGGTTTTTTAAATTATGTAACCACACCAAAGAATAGTGATCGGTGATCACCGTGAAACGACGGCCTTCTAAATATGGTCTAAGTTTTTCTACGGCCCATAAAACTCCTAAACATTCCCTCTCAGTCGTAGAATAATTTCGCTCTTGACGAGTGAGAGAACGACTAAGGTAACATATTACACTTTCCTCACCATCAATCTGTTGCGTCAAGACAGCACCTAAACTACTATCGGTTTGAACAGTAAATGGCAACTCAAAATCTGGACAACGTAAAATAGGTGCCCTAACCAAAGCTTCTTTCAAAGTCCGCAAGCTACATTCACACTCAGATGACCAATAAAATTTGACACCTTTCTTAAGAAGGGTTGTCAACGGCTGAATGATATCAGAAAACTGTGGTACAAAACGACGGTACCATGAAGTCAAACCTATCAGACTTCTAACTTCAGTCACATTCCGAGGAGGCTGAATATTCACAATGGCCTGAACTTTCTCAGGATCCACATGAATTCCCTTCTGACTAACTACATAACCTAAGTATCGTACACTTATCCGAACTTAAAGTGATACCAGCCAAAGACAATCGATTAAAAACTTCTCTTAATATTTCAATATGTTTTTCAAAACTATCTGTAACGATGACTATATCGTCCAGATACACCAAAACATATGGTTCCAAAGATGGACCAAGAACATTATCAATAAACCTTTGCCAAGTTGCAGGGGCATTATGTAACCCAAAAGGCATACGAGTAAACTGGAAAAGGCCACGATTGGGGATTGTAAAAGCCGTGTATTTACGAGAATCCTCAGACAAAGGAATTTGCCAATAGGCAGACTTAACATCCAACGATGACAAAAATTTGGCATTTCGAAGTTTATCCAAAGTAGCACTAACATAGGGAATAGGATAAGCATCCTTCTCAGTCACACGATTAAGACGACGAAAATCTATGCAAAATCTGTAGGTCCCATCTTTCTTTTTGACCATTAGGACTGGGTTGGACCAGCCACTAGAAGACGGTTCAATGACACCTAAGCTCAACATACGATCAAGTTCTTCATCGATAAGACGTTGCACAAACGGACTAACCAGATAATATCTCTGCTTAATCGGTTCAGAATTTGTACGAATAACATGCTCAACCCTAGACGTACAACCTAACATCTCACTTGGAAGTGCTTTAGACTCATTCAAAATTTTCTCTAACTCCAATTTCTGTTCAAAACTAAGTGTAGAATTACTAAGAGGCATAACCTCAATAGATTCCAGTTCAACAGACGAATTGTCAGAATCTTTTACAAATCGCCAACTGCCTTGTCTCAAATTGGGAACAATACCCATAAGGTTCCAAAAGTCAATACCCAAGATCAAAGTCTGTGGAAGATCCGGAACTACCAAAATAGAAATAATATGCATTCGATCCTGAAGTTGGATCGGTACATCAACTTGACCAATGCTCTTCACAGTTTGACCATTTGCTACACGACAATCAGGCGCTCCAAACTTAGATAAACCAGCACCAAAACCTAAACTACATAAAAACGACCAACCTGGTTTACCAACTATAGTCCGAGAAGCACCGGAATCTAAAAGACCTAACAAATCATGACCCAAAACTTTTATAGACAAATACGGGCGTTCATCTCCTTCGGCATGAGCAAGGATAAAATTTAATAATACAGTGGTTGCTTGAAAAGAAGACTCGGTACTAACACCACCCATTAATGCCGAGTTCGACTGTTTCCCGAATTATTATCCCTAGGAGAACATTTCTTACAAGAAGTCTTAGTGACCCCCATCTCACCACAACCAAAACAACGTTTAATCAAGGGAGAAGAACATGCAGAACGCACGTGTCCTGTTTTCCTACAATTCAAACACAACCGTGACGAAATATCTGAGGCAGCACTACTGGAATTACTAGCAGTCTCAACAAAAGCTAAATCTGGCTCTAAGTCGGTTTTCCTTCTAGTTGGAGGAACATAACTGTCCGCCCTCAACCTTGAAGCTTCAAGCTGCCTACCAAATTGTAGTAAATCAGAGATAGAATTAATTTCTTTAAACGACAAATGAAATTGGTAAAATGGAGCTAAGTTCTTTAACAGTAATCTTAATTTAATCTCTTCGGAAAATTTTGTTGATAATCGGGAAAATAAATTATTCTTCTTTCAAAAGTTTAACCAAAGAGTCCCAATCAGATACTTCATTTCTTCTAGACCTATAAAACAAAAGTGATTGGTCTTTAAAAAGATCCAAAGCAGATGCAAATAACTGGGTCTTTGATACATTCCGAGCAATAGACAACTCATCCACTTGTTGCAAAAAAGCATTTAAAGAAATCTTAGATTCATGTCCTGCAAATTTATCAAGTCCCCATTTAAAGACTGGTACAGACTTCGGCTGACCACATTGAGGATCAGGAGCAGCAAGGGTAGAAGAAGCTGCTGGGTTGCCCGCAGGAGAATTAACAATAGCTTCCCCAACGCTTAAACCTAAACCTAACTGAATAGCTACTTCATCAGTTACCTGTGGTACTGAAGCTTTATCATGAATATCGCTCATTAATCCAAGAATGGATTGAATGAACTCGGCCCGCTTTGATGCAGAAGCCTTATCTTTGGCTTTCATGGCCGCAGCCCTACCTAATAGGTGACTTAACCTACTTTGCAATTTTTTATACGGATTAGAATCCACACTATCATCAAATGACTCCAAAGCCGTATTAAGTTCAATAAGAGCTGTAGAAATACCATCAGAATCTTCTTCAAAAGTAAACGGATGAGTTGGTAACTCAAGTACGGACTGATCTTGTTCCATTTTCATTAACTGTCGAAGAGACTTTCGCATATTATCAACATTAGAGTCTGGAAGACCTCTAATAGCTAACTCATAGGATAGTTCTGATTTACTTAACCTATCTATATGGATCTTCCGTTCCATAATGAACTAATTAATAATCAAGGCTAACAAAACAAATAACCAATTTATAATAAGATTAATAATCCATACTAATCAAATAACTTGTAACAAGAATACAACAAATTACAAAATACAATCCTGGAGTTGGTTCTTTATCCTAAATTACTAAATACTTAATCTATCAGGCAAACTATATTCCCCAAAACTATCCTAACATGCAAGAACAACAAATCTTAAGTGGTTTTAACAAAGTGTTCAACAACAGGCCCCACGTTGGGCGCCAATTTACTATAACCTACAGAAACACAAAGGCTATTTTTATATAAAGAAATACTTAACCTACCAAAATGTAGCTGTGCTGGAAGTATCAGCTTGATCCAAATAACACTGCTTTAGTTTTGCCAGCTAGCCCCCAATAAGTCGGAGAGGGGCGGGGTAATACAAGATATAAAAGATAAAAAAAACAAGCGCCACTTCGTTTAAAAACAATGCTTATTACTAAAGCTTCAAGCTTATCAGGCAAACGAAGAAATAGATCTTCTACTAAAATATGGGCAACTTCCACAATTTTGGCCGTACCGTACATATATACTTACAAATGATGAACTGAAAAGCAATATTAAAATCACACAAACAAATGAATAATAAATAAATAAAACACACTTAGTGAAATGTAAACTTTCTAAGTAGGGCTTTATTTAAACTATTGGCAGATTTTAAAAGTTAACTTTAAATGCAATTTTAATGCTTAATAGAGAGAAAAAAAAAGGTGAATGGTGATCTGTATCACAGTTGGTTGTACTTAAATCTACCCTACAATTCCACTAGTCGAGATCTCGTTTCTTAAAATTAACATGCATGACGAAATTGTAAATACATTAAATAAATATAGATATATATAACTAAAACACAGACATATAATACATACAAATTTTCACAAACGTCCCACCATTCGAAGATCCACGGATGTATGTTTAAAACCCTGCTTAGGGTAATCACTTCACCCTACTATGTTGGTTGTTTAATTCCGTCCCGATACCTGTATAGATGTAGGTACGGACCTCCTAAATGGAACCCACGATCAGGGAGCAGGAACACAAATACGACAACGAACAACAAAACCCAAAAGAAAGAAAAAAAAAGACCTTTCTATAAACTGAAAGGTCTTTTACAAAACAATTCCCTCAAGGTGACTACTAGGGAAATATTACCTAAAATGGTTAGCACCAGAACGTAATCCGTCCAATTTGACGATTGATCGCATATAAATAATCAAGCGATCGTTCTGTTGAATGTGAGATTTATTCCGCTAAAGCGAATTAATATTTAAAAACCAATTTCTAATATATCTCGCCCATTCAACTTCTAGTACCAAAAACCAGCCATTTTGTTACTTCACTCTACTATTGAGCAGGGAGCTCAAACGTGCAGGAGCGACTTCACGATAAACCGAAAGAAAGGGAAAACCAGTGACAACCAAACAACGGAGAAGCTTGGTTTTAAACAGTGACCATCAAACAAATAATGGGTTGTGAATTTCAACGTTATACTAAATAGCATCCAAATTTTGCAGTGTAGAAATGTGCATTATATTGATAATAAAATTGAATATAATTGAATAAATAAAAATTAAACTTTTGTTAACTAAAAATTACTGGAAGTAATGTAACCTATACTGTAACAAACAAATGAAGAATCTAGGTCGCCGCGTGATCACCACCTGGTAAACACATAAAATATAAGATCAGATTTTAAGCAACACTGATATTATTTAAGCTGTTAAAACTGTCAGTGATGTGCGTTGCCCGCGTAATTCGCGATGCGGTATGCATGTTTTTTTTTTTGTATAAAAAATAATCAATTTTAACTAGTAATATTAATAATGGATAATTTGAAGATTATTTGATATGGATTGTAGGTTTAAATGTAACACCAAAGGTTTACTATGTATAGAAAACAGTCTAAAATTATTGTTCTAATTAAGTTACATTAAACATAAAACATTCCTTTTCCGAGATTCATTTCCGTCATTCCGACCTCTCGAAACTGAAATCCCTAAAATTGCATAAAAGGAGCATTGCTTTGTCTAGGATTGTCATCTTCATGAAATATAATATAAATACAAAGATTAATTAAAGTTAAAGTTTCACAAGTTTTATTAATATCTTAACCTGACAATATTGTTTCGACACTTTGTGTCATTATCAAAGGTAGATAAGATTGATAAACAAACACGTTGCTAAGGATAAATACATACAGAAAATAAGTAACTAGATACAATACATAACAAAAACTAAATATCTAACACTTCTAATAAAGGAGAATTACTAAGCTCAGTTTGTTCATTCATTAAAGGTACTGTGCGTTTATGTCTGTATATTTCAAAAGCTTCTAAAATGTCTAATTTGTGTTTGTTGTTGCAAAAATGTAAGAATTTAATGTTGTTTTGAGGTGTCATTGGGTGGTTCTGTTCCAAAATGTGTTTGGCATAATTCGATTTTTCTGGATGTTTAAGTCTATAAGAGCGTACGTGTTCTTATATATATATATATATATATATATATATATATATATATATATATATATATATATATATATATATATATATATATATATATATATATATACATGTGTTTTGTAGAAAGTGGCACCCTGCACGATCAATGTAAAAGTGACACCCTGTGTATATAATTGCAATATAAAACTGGGCATAATGACACCAGCATATATATAGTGCAAATGGCACCCAAGTGTATATTTTTTATATCATAAATTACCAGTTTGGCACCCTCCAACGTTGCCAAATTAGCGGGTGTCACTTGACATATTATTCTGATAAACTGGTGGCATTGATATATTTGTTAAACACATTATATGTTCCACGAGTGGTTCAGAATATAAATATTTAATTTGGAAGGTGGCTACTTATAAAACAAATTTATATCAAGTCTTGTTTTATATAAGTTATAACACTTGTAAATTCGAAAGAGCAGATGGAATTGAAGATGACAATTCTAGACAAAGCAATGCTCCTTTTATTCAATTTTAGGGGTTTGAGTTTCGAGAGGTCGGAATGACATCACGGAAAAGGAATGTTTTATGTTTAGTGCGGTCGATTCTTTAATCTTTAATGTAACTTAATTAGAACAATATGTTTAGATATGTTTTCTATATATAGTAAACTAACCTTTGGTGTTAAATTTAAACCTACAATCCATATCAAATAATCTTCAAATTGTCCATTAGTAATATTACTAGTTAAAATTGATTATTTTTTATACAAAGAAAGTTAATTCGATAAAGATTTACGATAAATAAATCAGCTTACAATATTGCTGTACTGTGCTTTATAAACTCCAAAACTTTATGCCGTATTGTACATAATTTTCTGCTGACTGACAACAAGTTGTATACTTAATATGTAAAATAGAATTTCATAAGTTAATACTTTCTAATAAATCTTAACGATGTATTTTAATTTTTTTAATATTTAGTTATTACAGGGTAAGGAAATTATCACTTGCAAATGAAAAAGATTCGATTCTTTTCGTATTTTATCATTTGTGAAAGAATTTTATATTTAAAAATTTATGATTTATTCTTTCAAGAATTAAATTTTAACGAAGGCAGTTTTATTCGTTCGCAAACGAATGCAAAATCAACTGTTTAAAAAAATTCCATTAGTGAATGAATACAAGCGGAAATGAATCATTTGTTTTCAGTTCTTGCTTATAGTTCTTACTACTCTGCAGTTTTATTTATATAAAATCATTAACCAACTTCATACAATATGGACCGACACAAATAATTTAATTTAACCAAATATATTAACTATTGTCGATGAACAGACAACAGCAAGACGTTCAATGTTACAAAAATTTGGTTGGTTCTATAATAATAAATTATAATTAATCATAATAAACCCTTCTTATTAATACTACCACAAAATTTCTTTCAGCGTAAAATAATACCTGTAACTATGAATCCAATTTTCTTAAATGAGATAATTGCAATCTATTTTTGTTTTATCGTCTTATTTATGCGTTAGATATGATTCTGTTATATAAATAGGAGTAGTATTCTGGGAAAATCCACTTCAAAATTCAAAATTCAACTACATGCTTGACCTTTGTGCAATTTGTGGTAGTGATTCACTTTAGATAGTTTGTGACTGTAATGGAGGAGTCAAACTATAGAAGAGGATCAAAAACCCCTACAGTCACGTTAGTTAACTTTTCAGGAGATAATTCCAAAATGATCAGTGTTTTCTATACCCAGAACCGTATTTAGTTCAAACACGACTCGTGTCCGTATCAACATCTCTTACGGTCGTTTCCCAAGATAACCTTGCTCGGCTCGGCCGTATCGGGTTTCTGTGCTTGGGTATCCCAACCCATTTAAAGGCTGGAGAAAACTCGCAAGCTCTCCGACTCAACGAATCCTGGGACCCGAGTTTACCGAGAATATCCAGAGCAGCTGATTCGCAGTTTTGACTACCTGGAACTATCTAGCAACCAGGTATCTCATAGGACAGTGGTCAGTGCAATTTGGAAAATAATTCACGAAGAGTTGGACATGTCCAAGCTTTTATGAGGATACGGGGCCCAGTGCTGTCAGGAGAACTTGGAAGCGCTTCGTGATGAACAAGTCAATCTTTTTCATTGTTAGGTAGATAGATGACAGTTGGCTGTATCATAGAAGTATAGGTAGTATAAAAATTCTACATTCGATGATGAAAGATTCAAGAAAAAAAGTGAAAACATACATCTACGGTGCTTTTAACCCTTATATTTTCACCCCTATTGTGTTGCTAGCTTCGCAACATGGGTGCTATGGATTATCTAGTGCTAAGTTTAAAGGATAGAACAAATTGGCGGGGCTGGCGTTAACTTAGCCTCCCCTCTCTCGAATTTACCTTTAAGTAGCTCTGGAACTAAAATGGTGTTAGCTTTAAAATTTGGGTGCTAGACGATGCTAGGTAAGAGCATCCTAGTGCTAGTTTTCAACGGAAATTTATGAATTGGACGAGCCCTATATTATATATTACTAATTTTTTTCAAAATTTGCTGGCAATAACCCTTATATTTTTCAATAAGATGGATGACGTTACTTTTCTTATCCGCTCATATAAATTTCTAGAATTCGTTCCATCCGTTTCCGAAATGTCTACAATTTAATTTGCTCCAAGTCTTTGGTTGAAACAATTCGATTGCTGAAGTGAGATTGTTTACAAAGTGAGATTTCCAAAAAGTGTTTTTGGTCATAACTTCTACCACTTTGATAACTTTAATATTTCTATAATACTTTACCAAACAAGCTTCACTGCTTTCAGCACAGAAAATATTACAATAAGCAGTGAAGGTGATGATGTACCTAGCTAGTACAGAAAAAATAGAGGTGAGATTTAGAGTGGATGATAACATGTTTTAAATGTTTTTATTTTACCTAAAGTATTCCCTATTCAAAGAAGTAAGAGCTGGTTTAGTCTCAAGCTGTTTGTTGTCTGGAAAACCCAAAAAGACTCGATATTAACATTTCCGCTGTCACTGCTGTCATAAATGCTGTTGGCGGCTACACATAGTTAAAAATATTACATAAACTATGGATATTCCTTGTTTTAGTTTTACCCTATATAAAAATGTTCATACTATGGTATGCAACGCTTGGGAAGAAATAGCTTGGAAATCCATGAGAAGCTGCGGAACAAGAAGCTAGATTGGCCATAGAATGTTGAATTATAGATGAGAATGGCACACCAATGATCGCAGTTGTCTGTGATGGCAGTTTGACAAAACGATCTTATTGTGGTGGAGGAAATTGTAATTCACTCTCTGGAGTGGCTGCAATTTTTGGAGCTAAACAGACAAAATATTGTATGTCAAGTCTGTGTTTGTCAAAGGGCCGAGAACAAAGAGGAACAGGTCCCAGAACATACATGTTACAAAAATTGGGCTGCATCATCAACTATCACAGAAAAAAGAAGATTAAGACGTACGTGGTAACAATCTAGAGCCCCTCAAGGTAAAACACTTCTGAATAGTGCTAGTCAACAACTAAAAAGAGAAATTCAAGCGAGTAAAGAATGAATCAATTGAAGCGTATCTAAGAAAACAAACGACTGGCAGCAGCACTATTCTCTTTGGAAAGCTACAAACAAGGTGAAAGGGCCAATAACCCAAATTCCTTCAATAAGACAAGAAGCTGGAAAGTGGACAAAAAATAACGAGCAAAAAGCAAATAATTTTGCGATTCATTCAAGATGAAGCCTTGCTTCACCTAAGGAAGTAATGTCTGAAATCAAAGACAACATCAATCCGAAAAAGTTCCAGGGTTCGATGTAATAACTGGCGAAGTGTTAAAGCAGTTACCAGGGAAATCTACAGTTAAGCTGACTTACCTAATAAACGCTGCCTTTAGATTAAAGTACGTGCCTAGGTTGTGTAAAGACACAGAGGTCATTATGATTCCCAAACCTGGTAGGTCACCTCATGAAGTTCCATCTTACAGACCTATATCTTCACTACTTGTAATATCGAAGTTATTTGAAAAATTATTGTTAAAAATACTAAAACCTATCATTGAAGAGAGAAATTTAATTCAATAGAAACATTTAACTATCGATCAAGTACATAGAATCACTAATATTATAGAGAAATCCTTAGAAGAAAATAATGTCTGTTTTACATCTTTCTTGATGTAGTACAGGGATTCGATAAGGTATGGCATGAAGGTCTAAATTATAAACTGAAACTATTCTTGCCAAAGCAATATTCTCAAATCTTGAAGTCTTACATTTCTGACAGATACTTCGGGATCAAGCAGGAAGGTGCTTATTCTGAATTGAAGGAAATTAAAGCAGGAGTGCCGCAAGGAAGTGTTACTAGGACCGATCTTGTATCTCTTGTACACTTTGATATTCAAGCATTAGAAAACAACACCTTTGCTACTTTTGCTGATGACACAGCTATATTAGCAGTAAAAACAACCAATGCAGAAGCCATAGAAAAATTACAAACTGTAGGACAAAAAGATGGAGAATAAAATTGAATGAATCCAAATCAGTACATGTAAACTTTACGAATAAAGTTATCCAATATACGCCAGTCAGCATAAATAACAACCAGATTCCATGTTCTAACACAGGCATTACACTTGCGAAGCTTCGATGGAAAGCACACGTTAAAAAAAAGAACTTGGTATTAAATACAGAAAAATGTATTGGCTGATTGGAAGAAACTCCACTCTCTCTCTACACAATAAGCTTTTATTATTCAAATACTGAAGCCTGTATGAACCTATGGTATTCAGTTTTGGGGCTGTACCAAACAAAGTAACACCGACACCATTCAACGATTCCAAAATAAAGTGTTAATTGAGGTGTCTAGTAGATGCATTTGAAGACTTGATAGTGGAATTTTCAGAAAATTTTAAAAATCAGAGAAAAACTACAAAGAAACAGAAGCACAAACTTGATTGCAAGCTGATTCTCACAATGTCTGATTGAACAATATAGAAAAGAGTTATTAACTACTTCATTATTTGGTAAAGTTTGTAAGACGCGATCTACTACAACAGGTTGTGATTCAACCGTTACTGGAATCCTTTATAAAGAGTTTCTTTCTAGAGCCACAGCTTGAGGAAAAATAATGAGCTAAATGTTTGTTAGAAACGAAATTTGGTTTTCGCATTTCTAGTTGTGGGCTTTTTATAAACGCAAAATGGCTACTTCTCGGTGCTTCAACAGTCGGTATAGAAGAAAATTCTGGACACTTAGTAGAAATTAAATGTCCTTTCACGGCCAGGAATTTCGAGATAAATGAAGCAATTCAAAAAAATAGATGGTTATCTAGAAAAGGATGGTGACCAAGACCGAATGAAAAAGATAATTATTTTTATCAAGTACAAGGACAATTGAGTATCTCTTCAAAAAAGAAATGGTATTTTGCCGTTTGGACTTTAAGAAATTATTTACTTGAAGGTTGAAGTTGACGAGGAGTTTCTTCAGAAAAATATGTTGCCAAGATGACACGCATTTGATTATAATTGCCTCTTGCCAGAAATAAGCATAAGCTTCAATTTAAAATATGTCAACTTTTAGTCATTGTTTCCGAAAACAATTAAATGAGAAATCAATTAAACAAGGTGAAATTGTCATTGATATATATTTAATATATAAGCCTTATATAGAAAATTTAAAATAAAAAAACAATCAAGAAGTAGGTATAGTACTTATCAGTAGCTTTTTTTGTTTATAAATAAGTAATACTGGAATACTTGAATAAATGGCAAAAAAATTATTTTTTATAAAGAACACTTTCAAACACCTGCAAATCCTAAATTGACAGTCCAAGGTGGTAAATAAATCCCTTGAACCGTTATTTCTCACCATCTGGTGTTATTTTAAATTTTGTTAAAATATGTTTTAAGCTTAAGGGGTAGATACGCATTTTTATTACCTGCTAATTCATCCCTTAAGAATACCGATGTTTTTAATTTTCTACAGCTAGGACGTTACGTTTGCTGGCAAATGTACGATATTTTGCCATTTGTATTTGTGGAGATTTGACAATTAAACAAATAGATAATTCATACAAAACGTCTTATGCAGTCTATAGCAGAAAATTGCTTGTGTCCTCTTCTATTCAATGGCGTGATAATATAAATTTTTGATCATAGTGTGTTTTGTCCGGTTCTTCTAAATTCTTAAATTAAAAGTATTATACAATTCCTCTTTTTATAGAGATTACACAGATTATATATTTAAATAAGTGTATATATATATATACTGTTCAACAAATGAACTGGACAATTTGTTTATATTGGTATTTGAGTATATTTTATTAATAAAAATATTATTATGTTAATACGTAAGTTGATATTGAAGCACAATGCAATTAAATATGCTTAATATAAGTATTATAAAATAAATACTCGTTGGTTTTATGGGAAATATTTAAATATTTAAAAAATTACACCAATCTGTGCAAATTGTGCAGTTCATTAGTTGAGCAGTATATTTGTACACCCAATTGACCTAATACATTCATAAACATTTCAATTGTACTTTTTATTTATATTTTGGTAGCTTTGTTTACGCATGGTACAAGGTTGAAATGCAATATGTTGAAACTAAAACCAGAATGATCTTTATAGTTAATTTTTACGTAATTCAAACATTTCATAAATAGTATTAGTTGTAACAATGTTAGCTGCGATTTTTAATTGCAATTGACATGTTAATTGAAAAATGTTTAACTGCACAATTGCAAATGATATATTAACTGCAATCAAGTTACTAACCAACTAAATTTAGTTGCAGTCCGCAATTAAAAGGTTAGTTGCAATTAAATATAATTGCAAATTAAATGTCACAATTAAATGTTCAATCAATTGATTAATTGATTAAACATTTAATTGATTGATCCCCAACACTGCTACGTTAGCATAGTTACAAGAAAAGTACATCTCAGAGATGTTATAAGAGACTGGGTTATATTGGGTATTACAGAGTTGCCATATGTCGGGTGTCACTAAATGCAATAATTAATAAGTAGTCACATTGACAAATATTATATAAAAATATACAGCTGTATATTAACGAGCGCCGCCTGGTGGAGACCCTCTAGAACTAATTTGTATATAGCTATATAAAAGATGTAAATTTGGCACCCTATCAAAAGTTGTGTTTTTTTAAGTGTAGATGGGTCTGTATTATATACACTCTATTTCCAGCTAAAAACAATCCGACACCCAATGCCGGGTGTCGGATTGCAAAATTGGGTGCCATTCTTACAATGCATATGCAATTTGGGTGTCACAAAGACAAGATATATATATATATATATATATATATATATATATATATATATATATATGTATATGTATATGTATACATATACATATACATATACATATACATATACATATACATATACATATACATATACATATACATATACATATACATATACATATACATATACATATACATATACATATACATATACATATACATATACATATACATATACATATACATATACATATACATATACATATACATATACATATACATATACATATACATATACATATACATATACATATACATATACATATACATATACATATACATATACATATACATATACATATACATATACATATACATATACATATACATATACATATACATATACATATACATATACATATACATATACATATACATATACATATACATATACATATACATATACATATACATATACATATACATATACATATACATATACATATACATATACATATACATATACATATACATATACATATACATATACATATACATATACATATACATATACATATACATATACATATACATATACATATACATATACATATACATATACATATACATATACATATACATATACATATACATATACATATACATATACATATACATATACATATACATATACATATACATATACATATACATATACA
This sequence comes from Agrypnus murinus, assembly GCA_929113105.1. Lineage (NCBI taxonomy): Eukaryota > Metazoa > Arthropoda > Insecta > Coleoptera > Elateridae > Agrypnus > Agrypnus murinus. The sequence goes on along the minus strand of OV816023.1, from coordinate 44,795,870 downwards.
TATACATATACATATACATATACATATATATATATATATATATATATATATATATATATATATATATATATATATTGCATTATTTTGAAACAGTAAATTAATTTTTATTTTGTTTTATAGATAACAGTATACCTTGGAAAGAGAGACTTCGTAGATCATATATCACACGTTGATCCAATTGGTAAATATTTGATTTGTATTTGGTTTCTGTTTAAAGTTCAGATAGGATTATTTTGAATAATTTCCAATGAGTTGTAGATGGAGTGGTCTTGATTGATCCAGAGTATGTTAAAGAACGTAAAGTATTTGGTCATGTGCTTGCGGCATTTCGTTATGGGAGAGAAGACTTGGATGTTTTAGGTTTGACATTTAGAAAAGACTTGTATTTAGCGTTTGAACAAATTTTCCCTCAAGATAATACTGTTACTACCAAAAGGCCATTGACTAGACTGCAGGTACTTTTATTAAATTATCACCGAATTACAAAAATGTTGAACTTTAATCAAAACATTTTAGGAACGCTTAATAAAAAAATTGGGACCAAATGCATATCCATTTTATTTTGAATTACCTCCTCATTGTCCAGCATCAGTAACACTTCAACCTGCTCCTGGAGATACTGGAAAACCATGTGGCGTTGACTACGAATTAAAAGCATTTGTTGGAGAATCGCAAGATGATAAACCACATAAACGAAATTCTGTCAGGTATGTATTTGAATTGACTAGTATTTTACTGGCAAAATCTTATTTTATAAAGCTTGTCTTCACCTAAGGCAAATTCTAAAAGAATGATTAATTTTGTTTACAGGTTGGCTATTCGCAAAATAATGTATGCTCCTAGTAAACAAGGCGAGCAACCGTCCATTGAAGTTAGTAAAGAGTTTATGATGAGTCCAAACAAATTGCATTTAGAAGCATCATTGGATAAAGAATTATATCATCATGGAGAGAATATAGCTGTTAATGTTCACATAGCCAATAATTCCAATCGCACAGTAAAAAAGATTAAAGTTTCTGTTAGGCAATTTGCTGATATTTGCTTGTTTTCTACTGCACAATATAAATGTACCGTTGCCGAAACCGAAAGCGAGTAAGTGTAATTTAAGTTTCCTAACATGACAAGACAACAAAACAATGATTTAAGCAATAAATAGAAATAAATAATTGGGTGTAATAGAAAAAGGAGAATAATAGTTATTTAAGCTACAAGAAATTAAGGAACTTATAACATTCAAGGGAAATTATTATACAAGGTGATTCATAATAAGTGAATCAAACGGAAATGGTAGATGCTTCATGAAAACAGAAGACCAAAAAATCTAACTTACCTTTATAGCAAATTACGCCCCTGAGAAGATAATAGAATAGATAATTTAGAAAAAAAGATATTTTGGAAACTGTACGACTTATAAGGTTCCAATTAGATATACAATTTAGGAATGTTATAAACTATAATTGACAACGAAGTTGAAGTAATACAAGGTGTTTATTGGCAGTTTAAATTTTAAACCCTTAAAATTTCATAGAACCATCCATCTATTAATTTGAAAAAGGTAATTTTCATTTCATGCAGAATTTCATTTTGAAACTTTTTTACTCTTACAAATCTTCAATTAAAATAATGGGTTTTTGAAAAGAAAGTGTTTTTTTTAATTCTGGACGAAAGAAAATAAAACTGTTTCCAATTAATGCATACATGAAACACTTCTAGGAATTTTTAAGGGCGACTAATGTGATCTTCAATAAATACCTTGTATTACTTACGCACACAAAATATACTTTTTTTAATTTTAGCAGACTTTTAAGGGCCTATATCTTCTCAGGGGTGGAACTTGCTCTAGCACCCATTCGATGTTATGGACGGGTACATTTTCCAAAGTAAATTCGCCATAGAAAAACAATAATAAGTAATTTTCAATAATTTCTTTATACATGCTGACAAATTTTGCCATATGTATTAATTGGCATTATATATATAATGCAGCACTTCAGGCCTGTAGGCCTATGGCTTGAATCTTGTCCTTCCATAGCTTTCTATTTTTTGCAGTTTCTTCCCAATTTGGTATTTCCAGCTCTTGTAGATCTTCTTGTACTCCTTCCCACCAGGTTTTGTTTGGTCGTCCCTTTCTGTTAGGTCCTCGTATTTTAGTTTTGTACATTTTCTTTGTTAGTTGATTTTCGTCCATTCTTGTTACATGGCCTAACCATCGGAATCTGTTTTCTTGTAATATCGTTTTAATGCCTGGTTCTTTATACATCTGCATTAGTTCTGTGTTAGTTCTTCTTCTCCACTCTCCCTGGTTTTGCACACCTCCATAAATCTTCCGTAAAATCCTTCTTTCCCATACTTCTAATTTATTGCAATTTTCTTGTGTTAATACCCATGTCTCACAAGCAAATGTAACTATTGGCCTGATGACAGTTTTATAAAGTTTCACTTTTAAAGATCGCGACACATTTTTATTATTTAGTACATTTTTATAGGATCCCGCACATCTTGAACCTGTCACTATCCGTCTTTCTATTTCGTTTGTTATATTTCCATAGCTGTTAATTTCCACACCTAAATATATTGCACTAGTAGCATACTGAAATTTATATTCTTTATCCGCACTTATATTTTTTATTACTAGCTGTTGTTCTTCTTGCCTTTTTTTTCCTAATATCATATAGTGTGATTTTTCTTCATTTATGAGCATTATCACCCTTAACTTCGCTTGATGTTCTAGATTCTTTATAAGAGTTTTTAATTCCTCCGGGTCTTCGCCATTAGAATCAAGTCATCGGCATAGGCCATACGTTGGTATGCATGTTGTAGTATATTGTAGTTTGTACGTATTTGACTTTTCCTTATTATACTTTCTAAGACAATGTTAAATAAGATTGTAGACATTGGATCTCCTTGTTTTAATCCTAGGTTAGTATTAAAACTTCTTGATAAACTTCCATGACATTGTATTTGAGAAGAAGTCTCTGCTAGTGTCATTTTTACTAGTTCTAGTGTTTCTTTTTTAAAGTTCAGTTCCTGAAGTGCCGTTACAATATTTTTCCTGTTTATTCTATCATAAGCCTGCTTAAAATCGAGCAGTACTGTATATATTGATTTGTTCTTCTTTTTTGCATTTCTCCTGTATTTGTCTTAGTATAAAAATGTTATCTACCACTGATTTTCCTTTTTTAAACACACTTTGGTACTGTCCGATTTTACTGTCAGCTTCTTCTAGCAGTCTTTTTTTAATGAGATGTGCTCAATTTTGCTCTAAAGAAAAATATTTCGTGCACGTTTTCAAGTAAACAAAACCAATGTGGCATTTTGTATACGGATATTAATGAAAAAATCATCATCATTTTTTGACAGCTGTAGAAAAAATAAATAATATTTAATTACAAGCACATCAATACATAAATAGATTTACCTGTCATAAAATTCTTTCTTTTTTCTCTTCTATGGCAGACCCTTTCATATTTCGTGTTGTGTTGTTTGTCAGCAAGTTTTAAGTCATTCATAACTTTAACAAAATATTCGTCCTGAATATAAAAATGATTTAACCAAGTATTATTTCAAATATCCCTTTGAATTTTTCAAAATAAACAGTTTTAAATACATTCATCCTTGTAAATCACTTTGCTCTCTCCTAGAAAAACTCCCTGGTTGCACCCTACAACTTTTTATTATTTCTGGTTTATTGTGGTTAGAAATACCTCAATATAAATTTTTAAATAAAATCATTCTGTTAAGGTCTTTAGGAAGACTGGTATTTAAAAATATTAGTGCTTGTTTATAAATAAGATTGGAATTTCTGGATTAAAACCTTTTGAATATAATTGAATAGAAAGTACAGTTTCCTTATGCAATGGCTTGGCCAGGTATGGTACCTAACAGTTTCTTACTAAAACTAATCCCTTTCCTTGTATTGATTGTTAATAGACAAGTTATGAATAATTTTTATGGCTTTGAAATGGTTGTTTACAAGTTTCTTTAAAAAAAAAAAAACTGGTTAACGCTGGCGTCTGTCCTGGTAAATTTCAATCTGTAGGTATGACGGTAGAAATTTTTAAATTTTTTGGATCGGTCATATTCGGTTTGAGCAGTTCGGTAAACAAGCAACGCCTTCTAAATAAAAATACAACCTTGTGTTTATCAGACTCTGATATTATCTGTGATATTATATTACATAATTAAAATAAAGCTAAACCATTCTTTGTTTTACTTATGTGAAACTAGAAAGTAAGCAAATATATCTCATACGAATGTCTGTGATAATAGCAAATAATATATGTAACTGTAATTATATAATTTACTTTTCATAAACGTGTACAAATAACGCTTCCCGACAAAACAATGGAAGTAATTTAAAAAAAATAGAAACGTCCGTCTTATTATAGCTTGAAAGGCAAAAACTATAAGGAATTTGAACGTCATCATAAGATTATTTTTACAGAAACAAAAGGGTAGCTTTGGAATATTTCTGCTACACTGCCGTCCAAAAGTTTGGATGCACTTACTATTAGTATAAATAAGATTTTTACTAGGATCTCTGAATGTTGATGATCAGGTCCAGATATAGAGACCCAGGACCCCTAGGCAGTTAACGGGCCTCCCCTTTTTGGTAATTTAGCAAAAAAGCAAAACTTTTCTTAAAAAAAACTTCACTTTTACTTAGAATAGACAATCCGACATAGAAATGAAATGAAAGTACCAACTATACTTTTTTTACACATTATAATTTTTACATTTTCATATAGTTACAAGATTACATTTCTACAATACAACCTTTCTGCAAAGGAACGGATGATCTCACTATAGTCTACAGACTGCATTATTTCTGACTGTACGGAATTAAGTCTATTTTCTTCTGTAGTAGATCATAAATAAATCTTTACTCTTTTTAGTGCTGAAAACGACCGCTCTGTCGAACAGTTTGACTCTGGTGTACACAACATTATCCGCAGCGCTATTCCCACGTTTGGATAAATGTCCAAAAAGCCTTCTTCCAGGATGTACTTTGTATGTAGCTACAGTTACGATAACCCTTTCCCCTGTAACCTCTGCGAACAACAAATGAGATCGCAAGTGTAGACACTGGTTTTCCAAAGTACCATCCCAATCCCCCGGATAGAAGGCTTACGGTTCCCTACTCCGCTACGGACGTCTTGAGATTCCAAACTATGTAGCTTCGTGAGAAAGTCAAATCTTTGACTTAACTTCTCGTAAGTAGAGCCACGTCTCTGTAGCTCTGCAATCAACCTGTCTATAATGACGTTGAAGATTCCGAATCTGCCCCTGCTGGAGAGTTTAACCTCTTTTTCCTTTACTTCGTCAAACTGGACTTTTCGCTTACTTTTCCTCTTCATATAGTATGCCTAGTTCTGTTCTTCGCGTTTTCCACAGCTTTCGACTAATAACCATCAAAGGTAGCGACTTTCCTTATATCTTCTAGGTATGTTACCAAGGACTGATAAAGTTCAGCAAACGTACCCATTTGGATGTTCACAGATTGGAAACATTTGCTCACTTTGTTAAATCTTTCCAGGATATCATACCACAACAGGGTCAGGAAGCACATTTCCAGGGAGTCGATTGAATTAAAAATGACGTGGAGCGTCAGAACGCATAGATGGTTTTATTTGTTTCAGTGGCGGTTATCTGAAGAGCTGCATGATCTTATTCCAGGAGCAACAGAGACTTCTTCAGGCATCGCCCCGAGCAAACCATCTTGTCTGAGAAAGCTTTACAACTGTTGAATTTGGCTTCAGTTCAGGTAACAAACTTGCCATCTGCGTGACGAAACCTAGAAAAATTGCACAATTCCTGTAAAGTACCAAAGAAAGATATAGCAGTCTCACAACATCCGACAAGATTCAGTGAGTCCAAGACGTGATTTTTCAAGGTCTGCAGAACGACGATAGCCAAGTCTTCAGCTTCATGTCTACTGTTTGGTATGAATCTTATAAATCGTTCGATAGGAAATCCCTCAGCCGACACATATTGTACTATGAGTGAAAGTTGATTCACCTGGTAGATGGCAGAGTCGAGTCAACAGAGATGGAAAAATACTTCACATGCTTTATCAGATCGTGCTGATGGCCTTTTCTACCATAATGTTGATAATTTCTTCGCATAGGCTAGACGAAAAAGGTATAACTTTGTGCCGCATCATTTGTTTCCTTAGTTTTATGTGCGTGTCCAGAAAAGGATCGAACTTAGCCAAAAGTTCTACGGACATGACATATTAGTTCCCACTGTCTCTCGATCTAAATCTTTTCTGTGGACCTATAAACGGCAATCCGCATGCAGACAATGACCTCACAACAGACAAAATATACCACAAAACCTCATGCTAGTATTTTATTTCTTCTTTCGTTTGAAGAACAAGACTCTTGTCAACTCTTCCGCCAACCTTCTCCCTCGCTAAGCAGACCAGTGTCGCACATGCTGATCTGTGATCGTTTGAACTGACCTACATTTTTGCAGTCGTTGTATTTCATCATTAGCTAACAACCCCGATTTTACAAACAGCTTACAAGGGTCACAGAACACGTATATGAATAGTATTTTTACTCTTTAAAAATACTATTCAAGGCCGAGGTTTTTTTCCCCATTAGGCAATGTTTGGCTAAAGAGTGAAAAGGATGGATATCTGGTTGTATCTGCATACTGGCGGCGCTTTGAAGATAAATCGGCATTCATATTTTGTTTCACGCCATTTTGTACGAAGTGTTGGAGTGTGGCACCGGCATCATCAGTATCCAATCGACAGGATCGTCACTAACAGATGGAAAGGATGGAATCGCAAAAACATGTGTTCACGTGAAATTCAAGATGTTCTCCAATGATAGCTGCGGGGTTTTCGGAAATTAAGCTTTGAGGATATTCAGGTAGCTGGTTACAGTTGCCTTTTCGATTGACGGTCGTAACTCCAATCGCCAAAGGCTGATGCGTACTAGGTCTAGAAAAGGCGAAGAACGAGTCCAACTTCGGAATATTACAAAAAAGCTCTTTTTCCTTCTGCAATTTCTTCTGATTTCTTTTTCTTTTTTAGACATCGGTAATTTCTAGAAAATGAGTGGATAATGAGTAATAGTTTTGTTTGTTTTTTACAAGGCAAAAATGGGAAAACAAAAATAAGCATTGAAAAACGAAGTACTATTAGCACTCTACTTAATGAAAGTGTGTCATGTCGAAAAATTGCAACAAGAGTGAACCTTTCGCTAAAAGGTGCAATAGTCAACTATTGCGGAATTCAGAAGTATCGGTACTAATAATAATGATCTTCCTCGTATTGCAAAAGTAACTAGCGCTTAGCAGGACAATCATATTGTGGTGACAAGCAAACGAGATAGACGATTAACTCTATCAAAACTATGTGCTCATATCAACAAAACGCGCTTAAACTCGGTATCACTCACGGCAGTGAGGAGAAAGAAGTTTATGAGATGCAGGTTTAAAAACCTTTGTTGCCGTCGAAACCTTTACTACGGACAATAAATAAAAATAACACACTTTAAGAATATATTTTGGACTGATGAGGCTGTGTTTGGAGCTCGTCGACGTATTTCTGTCAGAAAACGCAGAAAAGACTGGGCTGGTTCTATTATGGTATGAGCTCAGCATAAGAATAGTGCTCTGCAAAATAAGAGCACTCTCGCAAATATTTTCAGCCGACTGAGTGCGATGTTGATTGTTAGCGGGTTACGCAGCAACAGTTATGCTGTAATATTTGCTCCTTGTTATTACCGCAGCATACGGTGACGATCGGTAAGCCTCGAACTGATAGTGATATGTGTGCGATTTTCGGAACTAACTGAAAAACTTTAAAGTGTTTCTGAATCAGCTGGTTATTCTTGTGCTGTGGTGTGGGGTTGCTCTTCTGACAGAAATACTGGATATTTTACTAAAATAGACATGAGGAAAGAGGGTTACAAAGAGATATTCGCTAAACACGCAATACCATCTGTCTTAGAATCATTGGCCGTGGTATCGTGTTACAACAGGATAACGATCCGAAGCATAGTTCCCGTCTTTTACGGGGGTAACTTAGAGAAGAAAGAAGCAGATGGCGTACTTATTAACATGACTTGGCCATCGCAATTGCTAGACATTAACTCTACAGAACCTTTTTGAACTCTACTTTCAAGAGCTTGAGAAGCAGAAAGGTGAGGATGTTCTGTCCCAATTCTCAAACTGGGTATAATTGAAAATGGTATATTTCTAAGGTAACTCAATTTATTTTTTGCTTAAAAGAATTTTACACAAATGTACAAATAAGGTAATTGTAGATAATTACCAAATGTATAATATCTAAATGATGAACCTGACTGTTGTGATCTACTGCAAGACGTAGATATGATCTTTTCTTTAAATTTTCCTATAGCGGTGAACAAAAAGTCGTTTTGTTAAAAACAAAAAATCTTACAGAAAATTGATAAGGGATCAAAAAGGTTTTTCAAAACTTACTGCAATGAAGAGTTATGAGAGAGTCAAAATATTATATAAAGCCGATAGATGTCTTTATGAATAAAAACACAAGCAAGAAAAAATACATTACAAAAAAATGAAAATTATGAAACAATATAAGAGCAGAGCTGGATGGTCAGATGACAACCTATGCAATGAATATATAGGTAACAAAGACATGAAGCAAATAAAACTGAAAAAGAAAAGAAAGAAATACTAGAAAGTATAAAGCGTATAAGTTATTGCATATGCAGATGATGTAATAATTATGAGATTATGACTAAAGAACTCGTAATAAATTAATAGAAACTCTCCAAAAGATAGAGAAAGAAGCAGGTACCATTCGATTAGTAAAGCAAATACGACCCAAGTATAAATGCAGAAGGGAAAGGAATAACCAAACAGAGTATACGACGATTGACCAAATTACAAGTTTGAAGAGATCAACATATCAATAGCGCAAATGATAGAAGCAAAATGAGTAAAGAAAGAATACTAGCTGGAAATAGAATATACTTTGCTAGTAAGAAGACACCAGACACGTCAATGGATCTCTTGTGCTTAACAAAAACTGAAGAGGAACATCTCGAAACTCTCGAATACTCGGATCAATCATTTCTTACTCTTGAAGTACATGCATTGTGTTTTCATTCATTCATTCATGTGTCTCGGTACATTTTTTCTGTGGAGACAGCCAGCGCTACCTAGCGCTGGATGACCCAAACCCTATTGAACTAGTCGATGTAAGAGAGAGAGGTGAGGATCCGAGCTTGAATTCTTTTTTCGTATTTCAACAAAAGCAACAAGTTACTAAAGCTTACCCATTAGGGTAAGCAGTTGGCACCTAGTGAAGCATTAATGGTAAATACCATTAGAAAATAAATCATGAAATTCTAGAAGAAGTATGCGGAGAAGATGTTGTAAGGTTTATCAACTCACAGTAGATTAGACAATTCAGCCATGCATGTGGTGTCATATAAGAAGATTCAGAACAAGACGGCAAAATGAGATGCAACAGGGATGATAATGCCAACAATAATAAAGCTATGGGGGGGGGGGCAAGCTGGTCATTCCAGAGGTCAATGTCTGCCAATCCATTTGCTGGAAAATACTTTTCCAGACATTGCGCAACTGGAACTGGAAAATGTGGTGGTGCACCATCTTGTTGATACCGAATGTTGGTAATCTTGTTTTTTTAATGGTTTTATCCAAAAATAGTCACAGATTAGAATTCTGCATATAACAGTTATAAGAAATTAAAAATGATTTTTTTTATATATGTAGTCTTCTATATTTTGTAAACATTTATTTCAGACTCCCATTATGATCAAATATTGTGGAACTCAATACCAAATACTTTTTGATTCTAGTGAAAAAAGATGGACGTAATTTAAAAGAATAGTCGATAACAAGCTCCTAATGTGTGGTGGGAAAAAAAATTAATAAATGAAGATGAATGATTCACCTATCACTTGTTAGTCAGCTGTCTACAGGAGCACAATTTATGTAGCATTCTAATTAGTTTAATTTATTAGATATATGAGGTAAGCGCCGTAAATTCTCGGCCCGGCAGGCTTCTACAAATGCCAACATGCTCAAACTCGGTTTCGTCATAGTTGAACATGTAAGAGGCCTACACTATATATATTACGACTAGAAGCGTAATAGATTTTAGTAGCCACTCAAGCATCGTGACGAGTGCATGAAAATGTAGCAGCTAACAAAAATTGAGTTACCGTGCAGTCATTAAATTTTTAACAAAAGAAGGGCACACGCCTAATCAAATCAAACAACGTTTAGACGGCGTTTATGGTGATTTATCTCCTTCATATTCCACCGTACAAAAGTGGTCAAAATGTTTTCCGTTTGAGGCAAGAATCTCTTGAAGATGATGAGCTCACCGGTCGGCCAATTGAAGCGGTAACGCCTCAAAAAGTTGCAATTATTGAAGAAATGGTATTAGAAGATCACCATTTGAAAGTTAAGGAGTTAGCAGTGATGTCTGACGTCTCGGAAACAAGTGTTCGCCGAATTCTTCGTGACTATTTGGGTATGAATAAAATTAGTGCAAGATGGGTACCACGTCTTCTCTCTGCTGTTCAACGTCAACGTCGCGTCGAACGTGCACGCTCGTTTTTAAACTTGTGTGGAGACGACCTCGGAGTCCATTGTCACTGGAGATGAAACAATGGTTCTGTATTATAATTCTCTATCCAAAATGAAATCGATGGAATGGCGGCGACCCGATGAACTTCGTCCCAAAAAGGGGAAAGTAGTTCAATCGACTAAGAAAGTTATGGCAACAATATTCTGAGATTGTGAGGGCATTTTACTGATTGATTTTAAGGAACGCAATATAACTGTTAACAGTACATATTATGCGTTTTTATTGCGTAAATTGAGAAACAATATTCGTGAAAAATGTCGAGAAAAATTGACAAGAGGTGTTTGATTATTACACGACAATGTACCCGTTCATACTGCCGCAATATCACAAGCTGCCATTCGCGAACGCGGCTTTGAAGCATTGGATCATCCACCGTACAGTCCGGATATGGTTCGTAGTGACTATTATTTATTTTCCAATTTAAAGAAAGACCTTAGGGGACGTCGTTTTAAGGACGAGAACGAGTTGCAAGCAGCTGTAATTGAACATTTTGAAGGAAAAACTTTAGATTATTTTTACAAGGGTATTGAATTATTAATTCCACGTTGTAATAAGTGTATTGACATTAGGAGAAATTATATTGAAAAATAAAAATTATATTTTACCAAGTTTATTTTTTCTGTATCAGGCCGAAAATTTATGGCGCTTACCTCGTACATATTTGTTTAATTCCTAGTCGTTGAATATTTCATTTTGTTTGATAACTAAATACAAATTATTTAAATAAATACTTAATAATTTTTGTAAAAAATCTCTCACTTCATGGTGTTTCCAAACTTTTGACCGGCAGTGTATATAACAATACAATATTTTTGAAATTTGATACCTTTGTTCCTTATCGTGCTGCTTGGAAATAACAACAGGTACCTACAGATAAATTAAGGAAACGAAAACAATTACGATTATTATATAGATTATCCTATAGGACTTCAAATTAAAATAAAACAAACTCAAATAAACACAAACAATTTAATAACTTTGCTAATAGAGGTTAAAAATCTGACACATGAAGACACAATAAATTATTTTTGATATTTCCAGTTCCCTACGAGTCTTTCTTTAGCTTTTAGAAGAATATTTTCGATTCTATAAGTACCTGAAAGTTGGAAATGTACCTAGTATATGATAAAAACAAAGTTATACCTTCTCTATATAGATTATCATCATTACATTTTCCAATGCATTTTCCAACATATCACTCCTTATTAGTTCTTATAACTATAAGATATAATATTTTTGAAAATCTCATACTGAAAGGATAAGAAACTGGTTTTCAAAACCGTCATCACGTTTCGTGGTTGTCACACGTCGCACAATTATTTTTGGCTGTTCCATTCGCTGCCATTATGATCATTAAGCGTTAATAGCTTTCTACCGAAGTCGAAAACTCCGCCTCCTAGATTTGAGCCTCCAAATTCAGATAAAACTAAATTTCGAAAGATATATAATTCAAAAAAAATCTTTTCTTGCAATTTCAGGATCACTATTTTATCAGACATCACATGACATCTTTTCGAAAAAAATTTCTTTATTATTTTTTTTCTTAAAAACTAAAGGCACTAACGGCTTGAAAATACTTCAAGCCTGAGAAAATGTTGTTATTTATTGCTATAAAAAAATACAGCATTGTAGGTTACATCAGTCTCCATAAATTGGATCTCAAAGTTTACATTGACTAGCATAGGCAGACGGGAGTCTTAAGAAACTCAAATGTGTAAGGTGACACTCTTGTCCAGAAGTACATTTATTAACTAATAATTTGCTCAAGAAATTGAAACAAATAAAATTAATTCTAAAGCAAGAATTTTAATTGAATATCTTACATACAAAAGTCCCGTGTCTCGAATTATTTTTCCCGGGACTCGAGACAACAAAAAATTGAGGAATTCTTGGGACACAAGTCCCAGGAATTTCTCGGGTCAGAGACCCTAGTATGTGAGCCGCTTCCATGATGTTTGGAGATGTACCAGTGTACACTCCATTTTCCCATCATTGGATTCACTCATGATAAATGAGTGAATCCAAACGAAATTTCGAAAACGACAAAAGTAAATATTAAATTTTTAAAGACAATAGTAATAATACGTTTATAATCTGTATAATTTCAGTCAATCTACTATTTAGTACAGCTAAGCAATCATACGTATTAGGGTGGCCGTTATTTTGCAAAAGTAAATTTTTTAGGTCCCCCCTCCTAGATCTTTTTGAAATGTCAAAAAAATGAGATGTGCAAAATTTCAGTCCATTTGGTCAATATTAACCCGTGCCACTAATAGGTTAAAGTTTTAAATGGGATTTAACATGGGTTTGGTGCACTGATAGAAACTTTGTGGCATAACTTTTTTATCTTTCTATGTTTTAACATGAAATTTTGTATAATTATGTTGTTGAAGTTGCTTAACACAAATCTGAAGCCAAAAAAACTTTGGCAGTTCCGCGAAAATGCTAATTTTAGTGAAGTTGACCGCATTTTTGACAGCTGTAAATTGTCAAAAGTTTTTCTGACAGTTTGAATTTTATCTTATTCGTGTTCAGCAGTTTCAACAACATAAGTATACAAATTTTCAAGTTAAAACATAGAAAGATAAAAAGTTACGTCACAAAGTCTGTAGAAATGCACCAAATCCATGTTAAATCCCATTTAAACTTTAACCTCTCGGTGGCACGGGTTAATATTAATCAAATCGGCTAAGATTTTGCACAGCTCATTTTCTTGACATTTTAAAGAGATCTAGATCTAGACCTAAAATTTTTTAACTTTTTCACAATAACGGCCTCCCTAATACGTAGGTACTAGTTTTCAAAAGTAATTTTTTATAAACAATCCAGAGTGGCCAGCGAACCTGGAAACCTTGAATTAGTGATCAAAATCGGGAATTTTTTTCAGGGAAAAATTAAAAAATAAAATAATTTTAATAGTATGTACAGTCGAATTCATAAAAAAGGAAACGATTTTCGTTCCATTTGTACTTTGAACATAAATTATTAATTAAAATATTACTTTATATATTTTCCGACATTTGTAGATTATGTAAATATAATATAATAATAATAATTACTACAACCCATAACCTTAACCAAGGCCCCAGAAGCTATAAGCTTGTGCGGGAGGGAGGGGGCGATTATTATTATTATGTAGGCCCAATGTGCGGCTGCAGCCGACTTATAGATGGAACAGCGCAAATCCCACATTTGTGTTACAGCTAAGGGAAACTGCAGAAAACCTTAACCAGATCTGCCAGCGCCGGGAGTCGAACCCGGGCCGCTTGGGTGAAAGTCCGGCACGCCAGGCATTACACTACCAAGGCTGTTTAATTAATAATAAATAAAGCCCTATTAATGATTAATCATTGTTAAAATTGATAGTAATCGAAATTAATTAATATTAATTACATATTTGATACAAGAATCGTTTCCTTTTTTTTGAATCTGACTGTACTTTCAAAAATAATTAATATTTTACATTATCTTTTCTTTTCTATTTGCGTGTTTAAAAGATTTAGTTGAATATTAGAAACACTAATATTTTATTTTTTAAAGTTGATATCATTATTGAACAACTGTTTTTAGAATGTGAAACTTATTTACGAAAATTTAAAAACCAAATGCAGGATTAGAATTTTCAATTATCAAACTATACTCTAACAAACAAATGAAGAATCTAGGTCGCCGAAATCACGAGGGCTAACTTGCATACCGCATCGCGAATCACGTGGGCAACGTATGTCACTGGCATTTGTAACAGCTTAAATAATATCTGTATTGCTTAAAATCTGATCTTATATTTTATGTGTTTATTAGCAGTTTTAGCGCAAGCATCCAATTTTGAAATGATTCGCTTAGTTTTCTGAAGGACAATGGCTGCATTCAGCAGACTTGCCGCTGATAACCCGGTGCTGCTCACCGGTAGATTTTTAACGGAATTATGAAAAATTGGTTACTGATTGATATATTTAATTTTTCTTTTCAAATATAGAGTGACATAACCCAATTCGATATTTGTAATAATAATAATAATGGATAATAACTAATATTAGATGAGAATAATTTAAATTAAATTAAATTAAAAATATCTGTTGAGCACAACAAAATAAATGTCAAGGGGCTGTTGTAACCTCACTTTAATTGTACCGGTGCAGTATGTAAACAAACCGTATTTAAAATGTGGTTAGCAAAACAACTACCGGTTTGACCGGTAAGTCTGCTGAATGCCCCCATTGACACTAAAGGACGAATAGAAAAAATTACATTAATAAAAAAATAAGTATCCGTTTCATAAGACGTTTTAGCGTTTAAACTTGAATGCGTGCACTAAAAATGTGTCTTACTAATGTGGCAACTAATATTTCAATAGAATAGAATACAATATTTATTGTGTACTAGGAACAAAAAATATTGTATGGTACAAGTCAAAACCAAAAGTAAAAAACAAACCATTCAAAAGTTAATAATTTAATTTTTTTTTGCAAATTAACAATTTGACCGTTTAATAAACAAAAGCTAATAAATAAACCGCTGTTAAAAAGTAAGTATTACAGCAAACTCAGCTGAGCATTTTTCAAATTGAAAACCTATTACTTTAGGAGTCCCACAGGGCAGTGTACTTGCTCCAATTTTGTTTTTACTATACATAAATGATCTGTCAACAACTTTAAATGATCATTCAGTGACTAACAAACTATGCTGATGATATGATTGTGTTAGTTGTTGGGAAAGATTATAAGGAGATAAAGGATAAAACAGTGTCTGCTATTTCAACCGTTACTAAATGGTTCGAGGAGAATACTTTAGTAATGAATACAAATAAAACTCAATGTATATTATTTAGACACAATCGAAATGAAACTGCTTATCCAAGAAAAATTGATATAAATAACAGCAACGTTGAACTTAAATCAAAAACCAAATTCTTAGGGGTCATAATAGATGAACACATGAAATGGTTGGAGCATGTAAAACGGCTCTGTGGTCAACTCAGTATAATTCATTATTTCTTGATAGAATTGAAAAAAGTGGTTAATCATAACACACTAATAACTGCTTATTATGGCCATTTCTATTCACTTTTGATTTATGGAATTGTGTTCTGGGGTGGTGCACATAGTCAAACAATATTCATACTGCAAAATTTGATAAACTAATGCAGAATTTCTGATCCCTAGAGTTTCAAGGTCTTCTATCGATTCTATCCATCTCTTCCTTGGCCTGCCTCTACTTCTGTCTCCTTGTACTTCTCTTTTCATTACTTCTTTTGGCGCTCTTCCCTCTTCCATTCTTGTTACGTGCCCAATCCATTTCAGCCTCTGTATTTTTATGCTTGTGACTAAATCCGGTTCTTGGTATAGCTGCCTTAATTCTTGATTGCTTCTTCTCCATTAACTTCTTTTCCTTCATAAATTCGCCTTAATATTTTCCTCTCCCAGGTGTTTAATACCGTTTTATGAAACTGTTTTCGTGTCCAACTGAAGCCATTTGGACACGTCCAAAAGAGATTTATTTGAATACTGGAAACGGTAACATTTTAATTTTAAAGTTGATATCACTATTGAACACTATTGTGTTTACGCTGTAAATTTGAAAAAGAAGTGCAGAATCTGAATTTTCCCAATTTTGCCAACTAATAAAAACTTAACAAGTTTATTTGATAAGTAAATGATTAAAGAATAACGCAAATAGAAAAAATAGTATAAGGTAATTTGTTTCATAAGACGTTTTATGAAATTAATACTTTAATATACTATTTCACAGCGTTCAGTTAAACTAGTGCATTTTTGATCATTAGTTGGTTATTTAGGTTTCTCCGGCAATAAAAAACTGGCTGCAAGTGAAGTTTTATGTTCCGTTATTATTAATTCTAAACTAATAAAATTTGATCATCAATATGGGTATGCGTAAATTATTAATGAACCGGGAAACAACTTTGAATTTGAAAGTACCACTCTTGCTGGCCATCATGCAATCACAATTATTGTCATAGTTATTAATCCCTTTGCCCCTTTGCCGAAATGTAAACATATTCTGGCATTGCAGGTATTGTGGATGACATGGAAAGATAGCTTTAGTGTACCTACCGCGCTTGCACTTTTGAATTATGTAGCAAGTTATAAAAGTGTTCATTGTTTTTATTGTGATTTAACAATAATAATGAATAATGTAATAGCAATTATATAATACTGTAAAGAATTAACCAATTTTACGTTAATTCAACAACAATTGTATAATAACTTTATATAGTTATAATAACTAAATTACGGCAAGTCGCCTCGATAAGTCAATGGTAGGAGATCTGGCTTAGCAAGCAGGCGGTCCAGGGTTGATTCCCAGCCGGAGTCATAATTTCTCTAGATGGATTTGCATTCAAAATATAATTTAATGTGAAACATCAATTAAACAAAATAAATAAACCTTTCTCTAAAATTTATAACTTTTATATTTCAAATACTTAATAATATTATAATATTGCATGTACTGACATCTATGGCGTTTTAATAGAACTGATCGTGCGATATCATTTCGCACAGTCATTTCCATTTAGTTTGGAGATTGTGAGCAATAAGTCATTTTCATGGTTACTAAACCTTGTCTGAAATAACCTGTCACAAGAGTAAACAAACCAAACCAATGCTATTGGTTGGCGCGCACGTGGTCTCATTAATGCTTAAGCTACTTTACCTGCAGGTGGAAACACGTATATGCAATCAGTTCTCGTCAACGTTTGTACTGTGCAGTTGCATTTGTTTCAAGTTTTTTTTTTCTTTTGATTCCAATAAGAGTATTCCTCAGGTTCATGAATTTTTTATGTGGAACGAGCCTTCAACACTAAGGAAGGTAGTGAAAGCCATAAATGATGTCGAAACCTTACCAAATTTTAAACTAGACACTTTTTCTTAAATATTAAAAAAGTTAAAATTTAAATATGCACGTCGATCAAAGAATGCCATGCTTGCAGATTGTAAAGACATTGGCATGTGGTGGTGAAACTTTTTAAAAACCATTAAAAAGTATCGGGAAGAAGGTCGACAATTTTTTTTTACCGATAAAACTTGGGTTAACGCTGGTGAGTTTATGTTTACTTTCTATTTTATGAAATTTGGAACTCTTGTCTCCAATGGAGTGGTGATAATGAGACACGCCTTTAAAAAAGAGAAAGAAATTTCTCTGGAAAATCAATTACCTACACTATTTTCATTTCAAATACATATTTAATTTATTTTGTAAATGCAGGTCATACGCATAATAAGGCTTGGCAGGATACAACTGTAAGCAGTTTTAGAGATGCATTTCTGCAAGGGCTTTAAAGAAAAACTTCGTAGTTTGCTGATGTAATTTTTTCGGTTTGCAGAATAAAAAGATTTGCCACGGACACTGTTCAAAAATTGCCCTTTTTAGGGCAAACACCTCTTTTAAACTAGGCTTTGTTATGTTTAAATAGCGAGTGATGAGTCTGATTTAATTGTGGTGTATTTAATTTTCATCAATATCATTTTTCATTCCTTATTACGCTGAAACAGTAAGAGCGAGTTAAGAGCACACGGTACGCAAATCTCGCATAATCGTAAATGAAGCTTCAAAGGTCAGCTGACTGCAAGTTTGTTTACACTTGTGACAGGTTATTTCAAACGTAGTTTAGACAGACTGTACAAAATGTGTAATTTTCTATAGTGATTGTAGATAAACAAATAAATACAACATATAAACGCAGTTCGATAAAGCCCGTTAACTGTAATAAAACTTGATTCATATATTTAATTTAAATTTTAAAGTTCTTACAGAAATATCTACTGTGCCTCTTTTATTAATTATTGTTATTACTATTATTGCGCATACTAGTCCGAACAATATATGTAAGCTTCTGTTGCGTCATCGTCTAGACATAACTTGAAAATATTTACAAATTGCAAATGTAGGAATTAAATAAATGCTGATACATTTATAAAACTTAGAATTTCTTTTGGTTAAAGGCTAATAATGAGTTTTTCAGTTAAAATGCATTCAAATAAGCCAGTGTAAAATTTTTAAAAAATCTGCTTTGGCGGGCCTTTGGCTGGCAATATTGAATATTTTACGCTGCTTAGGCCAAAACCGAAACTGTTAAAAATTGGGGAATACCGAAGCAAAACCGAAGCTTGGGTGCATTTCTAGAATTTATACAGAAAAATGAATTCATACAGCTTAGAGCACTTTATATTTCGAATGTTTCAGTGCAGAAATAAAAAGAGTGTCATTTTTTACTTTAAAATAATGTTTTGAAACTAGATTTGGAATTGTCTGGCTTTTGGACCATTTTATACTCTCTATTTTAAGTTTGTTGTTTCTGAATTTTGTTTCTGAACATAAAATATTTTTATGTCCTTGGTAGGATTTTGATGCATAATCTACAAAATTTTCAGTAGTATTTCTATGCAATATAATTCCCAACCACACAATTGGTTTAATGGTGCCTCCTATTCTGCCTACTGCGCCTTTATCGTATGATGTTGCAAAAAATCACCACGTAATTTTTAAGTCGAGGGAGTCCTATTACCCCTAGTCCAGCATGTGGACTTCCACTGCCCAGCCGAATCCAACCTCAAGTGTGGCTGGGACTTGGATCCTAGGTCTGCCTAGGATATTTTAGTATTTATCCACCCCGGCCTACCATAATAAAAACTTGGTGTGCCCCGACAGAGTTCCATCCGACTACTTAAAAATAGAGTTGTCTGAAAATCCGCTGTTTTTTCCGACTCAGCACATCGCAGTTGCATAAAATATGCATTGCTGTTTTTGGTTCCTCATTGCAGATTCTGCAAGTGACTCGGCAACAAGGAATCCTTACATCTATCCCTTACAAATACTACTTGTGTGCAAATGTTATAGGCCCTTTAGAAATTAATTATTCCAGTGACTACTTTCAAGGTCTTATAATTCTTGGAATGACTACATCCCAATAAACATCTTTATTTATATAATAGTAACCGCATACTTATGGTGCTCAAAATTAGTGATATTAAGTTTGTTGTTACTATTGTATAAATACAATGTTTATTGGCATATAAAACAGCATTTCAGGCCTGGAGGCCTATAGCTTCTATGTGTTTTCTCCATAATTTCCGATTGGTTGCTATATCTTTCCAGTCATGTAAGTTTTATTTCACAATATCTTCTTCTACATTTTGCCACCATGTCTTCCTTGATCTGCCTTTCTTGGTTCTTCCTGGTATTTCTGTCTTAAACAGTCGTTTTCGGACATTCTTATTATGTGTCCCAACCATCTTAGTCTACCCTGGGTTATGATTGTATTTATCTCTGTGTCTTTAAATAACTCTTTGATTTCGTTATTGGTTTTCCTTCTCCATGTACCATTTTCATTTACCCCTCCATAGATCCATCGTAGCATTTTTCTTTCCCATATTTCAAGCCTAAGTTTACTTTCTTCTGTTATGGACCACGTTTCACTTCCATAAATTACTGAGGGTCTAATTATAGTTTTGTACACATGTATTTTTGAATTCCTTGATATGTTTTTGTCACTAAGCACTTTTTTTAATGACCCCGCACATTTTGCTCCTAGCGTAATTCTTCTTTTTATTTCACTCGCGCACTCACCTCTGCTTGTTATTTCTGTCCCAAGATACATTAGACTGTTTACCAGTTTAAAACTATATTTTCATTTTTTATTACGAGTTGTAAATTTTCGTTTTGTTCTTTATTTCCTATTATCATGTAGTTGGACTTTTGTTGGTTTATCTCTAATCCGGCTTCCTTGGCTTGCTTCTCAAATCTTATTAGGATGTTTTTTAATGCTTCTTTTGTTCTTGGCAGGATTACAATGTCGTCCACATACGCGAGAAGGTGGTATGAATTTCTAAAAATATTGTTTTCAGTTTTAATCTTACTTTTCCTTAAAACATTTTCTAGGGTAATATTAAATAAGGTTGCAGATAGTGGGTCTCCTTGCTTTACGCCCGAGTTGCTTTTAAATCCTTGGGAGAGTTGGCCTTGATATAGTACCTTGTTTTTTGTTTCTTTTAGTGTCATCTTTGTCAGTTGCACAAGCTCGTTTGGTATGTTTAGAAATTGCATTGCTTCAAATATATTTTCTCTATTGATTTTATCGAAAGCCTGTTTGAGGTCTATAAATATGGCATGCACTGGGATGTTTTTCTTTAGGCATTTTTCTTGGATCTGTCTCAGAGTGAAAACATGGTTTATTGTAGATTTCCCACTTCTGAAGCCCCCGCCTGGTAGTGTCCTATTTTGTTTTCTATATCCTTTTGGATTCCATTATTTATCAATTTTGCTAGTATTTTATAAGCTATGTTTAGAAGAGTCTATGACAAAACGCCGAATCTTGGTCAAAACGCCGAAAAGGGTCCGTGGACATATCGCCGAAGGTTGGTCAAAACGCCGAAAAGAGACTGTGGACATATCGCCGAAACTGGACAAATCGCCGAAAGCATAAAACGACGCCGAATAGATCGGAAACGTGGCGTCGATGCCGAGCTCTCAACTTTATCAAAGTCACAGACAAGCTGCTCCCACCTAACTACTAAAAGGGGTTAAGTCACCGAAAGACATTTGTGGACAAATTGCCGAACGTGGTCAAAACGCCGAAATACATCTGTGGACAAATCACCGAAAGTGGTCAAAACGCCGAAATACATCTGTGGACAAATCGCCGAAAGTGGTCAAAACGCCGAAAGTTACATTTGGACAAATTGCCGAACGCGGTCAAAACGCCGAAACTCATCTGTGGACAAATAGCCGAAAGTGGTCAAAACGCCGAAAGGTATGTTTGGACAAATCGCCGAAAGTGGACAAAACGCCGAAAAGTATAAAACGATAGAAAATAGATATGAAGAAAATTATTGTTTAAAATGATTTTGCGAGAATGGTTTAGATCAACACATTCTAAAATTATTTGTCAACGAACAAAAGTCTCTGGTAGTAAGCAACCAGAACAATGTATTATTTAATGTTGTAGTAACGTTTGCCACTAAACTTTGTACTGATAGATAGATGCATCTATCAGTACATCTTTTAACATCAGTATTCAGCAGAGGTCATTTATTAAGCCAAAACAAAGGTGTTTCAAAGAGCGGTGAAACAATGTGTTTGTTTTTCGGTTTTAATTTACATCTTCAGGTTTTGATATATGATGCAAAATTTACCTTTTTTTATTTTTAAATCAAATATATATTTATAATTTGAATGTAGTTAAAATAAGTTATTTGCCGTTGGGATCTCAGAAACCCACACGATAGACAGATTTGGGAAACAATAATTAGACAAAGCACAAATTCTTAATGCCTTGCCGTTATACTTAATTATAATTTGGGCTAGGAGCAGCCGTCGCGACTACTGTGACGGTTAAATGCATACGAGAAGTTTGCTATGTATTGGCAACCAAATCTTTTTATTGGATTATAAAAATCTAAAAAACATAAAATAATTACATAATTAAATAATTTAAATATAAAATATGATAGATACCTTTAATTCAGAGGAGTTTTGGTAATACATAATTGTATAATTTAAATCTTATTAGTACAGCGTTGATAATAAAGCAATAACTACACCTCTTTTTAGATATTGCTAAACGATATTTTTGTTATATCTTTATTACAACATATTATAGAGGATGGCACACTCTTTGGTCCTTTATAATCGGCGATATTAACAATTGCTTATCTTATTTTTACACTAGATGATAATTTATTATAAAATTATTTTGTTTATGTAGTTTTCAACTTCTTATTATATTTAACTAAATATGTTTCAGTTACCAATACATAATGATTATCTGGTTCTGCCTATTGAAAAACTAGTGATATAGTAAAATAAAGAGGAAAGAATTAATTGTCTAAAATATACAGGGTCAGTTAAAAGTATGGAGACGGCGATTGCAAATGATCGTGTGTGATTGCGTCAGCAGTGGCGTATTTAGGATTTTTCGGGGGAGCTACTTTATAAGAATTCCGAATTAAAATACTAAAATTTTCGGGTGTGGGGGGGCTTCAGCCCGATAGCCATCCCCTAAATTCGCAACTAATTGTGTGAACAGTTGAGGATCTAATCTAGAATTGATGTTCTATTACCGCATAGGTAGCTTTATTGTCCGCTTCAATTATTTTTTAACGCAGTAATGTTTTCCGGTAATATGAGAGAACGTCCTGCTCCTTTTTGATGCTGAACAGAATTCCTGTTGCGTTCAAATTTCTTAAGAGCATAAGTCGCGACCACGTTTCAAACAAATTGAACTTAACGTAATTCTTATTCTATTTCTCAAAAAACTTCTGTAATAAAGAATTAATTTCTCTTTGTTTATCCTATCGTTCGTTACCTAATCGAACAGAGAAGGGCATTCGACTACAACCGGCAGCCGATAGCGCCCGAAGCCCCCACACTGGCCACGAAATAGATACGAAAAACGTAACTCAGTTTCCGAACTATGTTATTATGAGAGATGAACGACGTTAGTATTTGTATCTTATATGGGCGATTGTAAATCTTAACAACACGTCAAATGCACATTTAGAATTCGACACTATAATACGACAAAGATAGTGCATTAGCCTAATAACTGAGGGGAACTGAGATGGGCAATGCAGCTTTTTACTTTAATCTCGTTATTGTTATTTAATTACACAAAATTTTCATAAAATAGAAAGGTCCCCGCACGTTTCTTATGGAAATTGGATCCCGGTCAAATTGGCTGAATTTTTGATATGTTATAGTTTATATCACTCTGGACAAAAGTCTCCCTGTCCAAAAAGCTTTAAAATTAGTTTCCGAATTACAGAGCACGAAAGGCAGGAAAAATTGATACTTCGGTTTATGGATTTTTAACACGTACAGCCTCGGTAACGTCATTTTTTGTGTATATTTTTTATTTTTGTTTTGATTAACACAGGTAATTATGTTGTTTTGCTTCGTGTGAATTATGTGAAATTATACTGGGTGTCCCATGATATTTTGTCTCTTTATAAACTTATATAACTTTTGAATTAATTAAGATAATGAAATGTGGTGTTCACTAGTATTCTTATTTTTTAAGTTTTTTCTGAGTATCCGTCTTTTTTCTAATTTCCAGTTTAATCGGAAATGACATAGCGTATTTTCGGAGATCGGGCAACTTTGTGATTTCAAATGGAACACCCTGTATATTTTTTCACAGTTGGAAAGCCCATTGTTTCCCTTTTCCGAAAGGGCCATATTTGTCATGGCTATTAGACAGGGTGATGGTTTTATAAGTTATTAATCACAAAGTTGCCCTATCCCCCTAAAATACATCATTTCCGGATAAACCAGAAGTAGGCAAAAAAAACAGATACTCAGAAAAAAACTTTAAAAACTAAGAATAAGACTGCTAAACACCATTTCATTATCTCAATTAGTTCAAAAGTTATACTAACTATAGGTTTATAAAGAGTCAGAAATAATAGGACATCCGATATAATTTCATATGATTCACACGATGCAAGACAACATTTAAAAGTCCATAAACCGAAGTATGAGTTTTTCCTGCCTTTCGTGCTCTGTAACTCCAAAACTATTAATTTTTGAACTTCGTGGCCACGGAGACTTTTGATCATCATGATATAAACTACAACATATCAAAATTTCAGCCAATTTGACCGGGATCCAATTTCCATAAGAAACGTGCGGGGTCCTTTGCGCAGTTACCTATATGTTTATAGATTAGAGGAAAGTACTTGATGCGGTTCAATTAAATGTAGTTAGTCTAGAAGTTGAATGTTTCAATACATATAGTAACGACGTTTTGTTTTTAATGCCATTTATTTAGTTTTATTTTTAGTGCCATTTATTTACACAAATATTACAAATTTGTTCAGTTTAAGATGTTTCACACATTCTATAACTCTTTAACTATCCAATTGATTTAGTTTTTTTTTCTAATAAACATTTTCTTTTTGCTACATTTGTAGTTTTATAAAAATAGAAATAACTCAGTCTATTTCCTTCTGATGTCTCGTATATGGGCGTTAGTAGAAGTAGTCGCGACGCAGTACGCGTCTTGTAATGATCATTTATTAACGTGGTATAAGCGTGTCCTTTCACCTCAGTGGCGTAACTATCATGTGTCTGTTCGGGGCAAAGCACCGCGGTCCGGCGACTTTGGGGGGGCCATTGTGATACCTGAAAAGGCTAGAAAAAGAGACTTTTAATATAAAAAATGAATATAGATAATACCGAAATATTTGTTCATAAGTTGATACATTTATTATTTATCATTCCTGTATAAGAGTAGGTAGTTGTTTTACTGATTTATTTGTAATCCTGCAAGGTGCTCGTTGCTACTTTCGTACCTAGGTACGAAAGTAGCACTTACGTGGCGAGAACAAAAAAGTGTATTACCTATATCCAATTTTTATGCGGA
This sequence comes from Agrypnus murinus, assembly GCA_929113105.1. Classification (NCBI taxonomy): domain Eukaryota; kingdom Metazoa; phylum Arthropoda; class Insecta; order Coleoptera; family Elateridae; genus Agrypnus; species Agrypnus murinus. Next base: position 44,770,863 of record OV816023.1, on the reverse strand, counting down.
GAAATCCGTTTGAAAATGTTGACGGGCCGCTAGGTGGTTTCCAAGGTTCTCACAACCAGCCACGTCATAATTTTCAGCCGCGATTTTCGGCTGTCTGCCTCGGTCCTTAAGGTTTCCCCTTGGCAGAAGAGTTTACTTATGCATCTCGCAATGCAAATAACTTTTGGTAGTTTTAACTAATGCTTAACTGCACATTAATTTAATAATATGAATAATTTGGTTCTAAAAGTTATATTAGCAGCCTAAAAGTTAATACAGCGGTTCTCAATCTTTTTAGTAAATTGGGACTCAACTTTTCATAACAGTTCTTGAAGTCCTAATATTTTTTTCTATATCTATTTTCCTATTACTGCTGATACGCGACTAGAATTTGGCAATACTGTCGCCCCTAACGTATTCCTCGCGTTTTCACGAGAAGTTTCGATCTGCGTCGCACTCGTACATTCTAAAGATGCACCTGCTAGTATAATAGTCGTTGCGTTTAGCGTGTTACTTATAATATGTATTTACCGATTTTTGAGTGTGATATTTTATTTTTGTATTAACAAAATGTATCTTTTCCTATTTTGGGTTCAATAATAAGTTTTTTCGAATATTTTGTCTTTTTCATGTTTTCCTTTTGTTACTTTGCAGTTTCGTAAGGGGGACGCACCCCACATTGGGCACCACAAAACGCAGTCATATTGGGTAGAGAAAAATGATCTTTAATAATGGACAAATTAAAACCACATTTTACTTATTTGACATATTAGAGGTTTGAACTTTCAGAATAAGAAGAACCCTTTAAACTACAAGTGGATTTAATTCAATTCAATACAGATGAAAATAATGAACAATTTTGTGCTTCTTTTTCTCCAATATGGCGGCGTATTGCGATACTCTCATCGACCAGGTGGCTTAGGTGACTAGATGCAGTGACTCTAGTTGAGAATCATTGAGTTAATAAGTGTTGTGGCAAATATCTATAAATCTGTTATCGCTGGTTCTTGGTTAAAATCATGAAATGCTTAAATAAAAATAAAAACAATAGAACGAACGTCTTTCATTTATTACTTTATAGTTTATTATTCTGTCTTTAAGTTTTTCTTCTATTATAAAACCTGTTCCTAATTTGTTTTGTTCTCCCCCCCCCTATACACCAAATGTAGTTTCCAAAATTGGAAATTGATATTCCTTTTATATTTATTTCTTGAACTACTAAGATATCTATTTCGTATTTGTTCAATTCTTGTATCAGTTCTTTAAATCTTCCCTCTTTATTTAAACCTTGTACATTCCATGTTGCTATCTTGAGTATATGTTCTTGGTCTTCTTTTTTTTACCTGTGATTGTCTGTCATCGTAGTTTCATCCTTGTTCATTGTTTTTAGTTTTTTGGTCCCGGATCATCGGTAGTCTTTAGGCTTCCTCCATTCTCTTCACTCCATACAAACTTTTTCCCATCTATCTCTATTTTTCTGTAACCCACTTTTGTTCTCTTCCCTTTGTTCTTTTCTTCTCTTGCTACTTTCTTAATTGCCGCTTGAATTTTTTGTTCTTCCGTTGTTAAGTCACAATCAATGAATATTTCTTTTTTCCCAAGTTTGTTCTTGCTCTTGAGTATTTCAATTTTTTGTTTGAATTTCTCTAGTTTGGCAACTATGATCCTAGGCATAGCATTGGCATAGCATTGCATAATAAGTAGTGATGCCACGTTAAGCGCTTGCATGTGTACAGTTGAGTGTTTTTGGTAACACGCTTTAATCACTTCATGTGTACTGGGTTAAAATTTAAAAAATACTTTACGTACACACACGTGATTAGAATGCTTTAGTAAACAGTATATGCTCGCAACGCTTGATGCTCGGCAACAAAGTTCGTATTGCAAGACCTCGCTCGCTTATCAATTTAAAATTTCTAAAAATTTTTTGCTTGTCTTGCAAAACACTCGCAGACCAAGTTACTCGCAATCCAAGGTTTTACTGTACTAAATTAAAAAACTTAGTTCAAATTTTACACCATTTAACATATAATGTTGGTAAAAGTATAGATTGTAGCTAACTTCCGAGAATAAAACTTGGAATCGGGATGTTATGTCTATTGCAATCATAACAGATCTATTTATTTATTTATTGTATTTATTCATTCTTACAGGAAAACCCCTTTAATAAACAATCATATATAAAATAATAATAATATAAACAACAATGCATAAATAACAAAATAAGACACAATGTATGCCAAGTGGAAAACAACATATAAAATTTACCGAATACAATCACATTATATCTGTGTTATCTTTTTTTTTGAAGCTGTTACATGAAATTCCAACAATATCACATTTATATTCATTAGCCAATCTAACAAATCTTGTAAGAGGTAAATTATATACATAATTAGTTGTATGTCTTGGAAATATGAACATATCATTTGAGCACAAGTGTCTTGTAGGTACCTTAAAATTAACCAGTTCCAGTAGTTCAGAACAATCAGTACTACCCGATAAGATACTATGTAAAGTCATCAAATCATTTCTTTTCTGTCGTGTTTCCAGTGAAGGTAAATTTAGAATTTCAATATATCATGATTATGATAATCATCCCCCTTTGCAATCTCAGTTTATATCCACAGCATCTAAGAAATTTATTTTGGATAGATTCAAAATTTGAAATATGCACTTGATAAAATGAAGACCAAATAGGAGATCCATAGCTAGGTATTGATCGAACTAGGCTGAGGTAAAGAATTCTAATTGTGGAGACAGAAAAATCTCTACTACTCCTCAGAACAAGTCCAAGGGCCCTCAAACCTTTACTAATTATTGTATTAATACGGGAAGTAAAGTTCACTGATTAGTCGAAGATAACACCTAGGTTCTTTACCTCATTTATTCTTTTTAAGCTAGTAAGAACTAAGAGTATAATTGAATGTTATTGTATCTCTTGTTGTATAGAAAGATATGCAGTAACATTTTTCAGTGTTTAATGACATCCCATTACAGTCAGTCCATCTACTCAAAGCATTTAGATCTAGTACGAGGATAGATCGAAAAATTTCTAGAACAAGACGGGAAAAAACAACTTTTTGGGGAAAATCGTATTTATTTTTCTACATAGTCTCCTTTCAGATCTACACATTTAGTCTAACGCTTTTCAAGACCCTTCAACCCTTCACAAAAATAAGAACTATGCAAGCTTTTAAAATATCCATTTACAGCTTCGATGATTTCAGTATTCGATGAAAATTTCTTTCCAGCAAACCATCTCTTGAGATTTCGGAACAAGAAGAAATCCGACGGATACAAGTCTGGCAAATAGGGTGCATGTTCAGTTAACTGGAATCGTAGTTCGTGCAGTTTCGCCATCACAATTGCCGACTCGTGGGATGGGGAGTTATCCTGGCGGTACAAGACCTTTTTCTTTGCCAAATGAGGCCTTTTAGCTTTGATTTCTTTGTTCAGTCTGTCTAATAACGACGCATATACTTGCCCGTTATTGTCTTCCCGTGTTGCAAGTAATCAATAAAAATTATTCCTTGGGAATCCCAAAATACGGTAGCCATGACTTTCCCAGCAGACAGAATCGTCTTTGCTTTCTTTGGAGTTGGCTCACCACGTTTTGTCCATTGCTTTGACTGCTCCTTGGTCTCTGGAGTGTAGTGGTGAATCCACGTTTCGTCAACAGTTATAAAACGTTGCAAAAAATCTTTTTCATTACGTTTGAACATGTCTAGACATTGCTGAGAAATGGTCACTCAAACTCGCTTTTCGTCGATTGTCAGCAGACACGGCACCCATCTAGCACTAAGCTTTGTCATGTCCAAATGTTAATGTAAGATGCAATGGTCATATGAAATGCTTACTTTCTATGCTATCTCTCTCAACTTTATTCGGCGATCTTTGATCACAATTTCATGAACTTTTTCAATTGTTTCTTCATCGATAGCTGTTTTTGGTCTGCCAGAACATGGTGCATCCTCTATGCTTGTTCTACCACGTTTAAATTCAGCAACCCAGTTTGCAACTGTTGTATACGAAGACTCACCATGAATGACTCCTAACTCCATTTTTATTTGTTTAGCATTTAAACCTTTAAAAAAGAAGTGTTGTATCACTGCAGGGAACTCATTTTTATTCATGATTAAGAAAATGCACAAATTGTTTACTTGAATCGACAGTAACGGCGTGTGTTTATATCCAATCCGTTTGAAAATTTGACAATTGTTGTACGAACAATGATCAGCTCGCGTGCATAACGCCATCTTGTAGTTCATTCTAGAAACATTTCGATCTATCCTCGTACATTAGCAAAGCAACTGTTACTCTATTAGGATTAAGTCTAAATCTATTACATTTTTAATACTTCTTATTTTTTCTTGTTTTTTACTTATTTAATTTTTATTAAAACACTTCCAAGCAAAAAATATTAATTTGTTAACTGGTGATTTGGTGACTCTAAATTAATACCATAAAAAGACAGATTCGTCAAAGGACCCCGCAGAATCCTTATGGGAAATGGCTTTTGGCTAAAATTCTTGAAACTTTGATAAATAATCGTCACTAATGTGTAGATCAAAAGTGTCAATGGGCACAAAGTTCAAAAAATTATAATTTTGAAATTTATCAAAATTGTCAACTTTAAACGGCTGTAATCCTTTCAACCAATGTGGTACAGAGGCACAAAGTCAAACTGTGTGGCGGTATATCTTAGTATTTACAGTCAAGCGATATTCTGCGTAGCTAAAACGGGACTGCAGCGTTTTGTTTTTGTTTCGCTGCATGCATGATTTTTTCCGGTAACCGTGGTTCCAAGTAACCGAAAAACAAGCAAAGTTTGAATCAAACATTTTTGTTTTTTTTCCATGAGGAATGTACCATTTCTGTTTGATTCACAGATTATGAATCACCCTGCCGAGGTGAAGCCATGGTCTATAATTTCTTCCGAGAATGTCTGGTCCTCCTTACATGCTATGTTGCTTATAACATTTTTTGTGCTACTAACAAATATTAATTCGTTTATGTTGAACATATTGTAAACTAGTTTTTTAAATGATTATTCAGAGATGGTTGCCCTATTGGTCCAGGATTTACTTTAAGTAAGGTGTTTACATTAACTCCTCTTTTGGCTAATAATAAAGATAAGTGGGGTCTAGCTTTGGATGGACAATTAAAACATGAAGATACTAATTTGGCTTCTAGTACTTTGTAAGTGATTAACTTTAAGATTATGTATTTTATTACTTAAGAAGTGTTTGTAGGGTAGCTGATCCATCACAACGAGAAAATCTTGGCATTATCGTACAGTATAAAGTTAAAGTGAAGTTATGTTTAGGAGCATTGGGCGGGTAATTAAATTAAAAACATTTTTATGTATATATATTGGTTAATATTCATTTTTACAATAGAGACCTGATAGCTGAGTTGCCATTTATTCTTATGCATCCAAAACCAGAAGAAGAAGCATCTTCAATAGGAGTCGCTTCTCCATCACATCGAGGGAACAAAGATACTGGTGATGTTCCTGTTGATACTAATCTTATTCAATTAGATGCGTAAGTTTTAAAGATTAATTTTTCTATTAAAGATATAATGATGTCATATCATTTCAGTGAAGATAATGCTCAAGATCACGATGATGACATTATATTTGAAGATTTTGCTAGACTGCGGTTAAAGGGGGGTGAAACAGATGCCTGAAAGCGGGCATAGTTTATTGGATCATGAAAATTCAACAATTATAATTGCAAATCCTACATGCCCACGTAAGAGGTATGTCACAACTACTAATAGATGTATTTTTCCCAGTGTTGTGCCCTAGTCATCGGCTACTGCTGAGATGCACCCAGGATAGTGCAAATTAACTGTAGCTCTTTTAACTTAAAAAAAAGATTATAAAATGCATAAATCAAGAATGGACAGTCAATGTTTCAATTAATATTTTGTCAAGACGAATGATAACAATATTTAAGTGTAACTGCTTTAATTATTTGCTTTTTTCTACAAATGTCTTTATTACGTATGTTGTAATTTTCGCTCTTTAGTTAATATTGTGATAATATGAATCGCGCATATTTTTGTATTTTTAATGCATTTACATTATTTTTTTAAGCACAAATCAATATTAAAAAAAGCGACCACCATGTGCAGTATTAGGTATATAAATTCACTTTTAAAACATATTACAGGAACGTTAAATGCCTAAACACTCCAAGGCACACTAATATCTTTTCCCATATATTTTAAGATGTATATGATAATTTTCTAATTATTTATTTACAATTAACTGCTAATATAATAAAAATATTAAGTACCTGTGTTCATTTACAAAAATTATAAAAACATTTATTTTTTAAAATATTGTGAATGTATATTAATTACTATTAATATTTTTATATTAATGTTGAATTAGAAAGAGATAGAAATTATCAGGGTGTCTACATTCAAATTGTAATTATTCCATCTTTTATATGCTATTTACTTATCTGTTTAGCAACTTTAATTAATATACCATGAAATAAGTGATTTCACTTTTAGTAATCATTCGTTTATTAGTAATCTACGGGTAGATGGTCCCTTTTCATACGGGATGACATATAAATTAGTTAAAACAGCACAAAGAATGACAGCTCAAATGAAGTGAGCAAAATTGAAAGCTCTGATGAAATACTTGATGTATTTTATAATTCGTTACTGTATTTTTTTCTAAAAGTATATGCAAAGATATTCATGTATCTTAATTTATTAAAGTCACTACTTATAATATTGAATGTATGTACTGCGCAGAAATGGCTGTGAAAAAAGGCATAACAGTACAGAGTGAATAAACTGTGAAGCAAGCGTAAAAATTATATATAGAAGTTCTTGATATATATTGATGTAACAGAAGATGGTTTTATATATTGTATGTATATATAGAGATGTGCAGTATATATGTATTTTTCTTATTAGGTAGCAATTTTAATTTATGGTAATCTTCAAGCACTCTTGATAATAATGAGATATCAAATTCAATACTTGGAATTTGTGGAGAAGTTAAATACATAACTAAAGTACCTTTTAACTTAGTGGAACACTGATAAGAATCATTTTAGTGCCAAATGGATTTAAACAATAATATTCACTTATAGTATTTTAGAATCTGCACTGAATTGTTCAGATTATGGCTTGTGTAATTTTGGTCCAGTTTAAATTCGAAGTATTGCTTGAGATTGTGTGATTCCCTTGAAGTGTGCTTGTTCCTTGTTTAGTTCTTTTTAAAATCTACCCAATTCATTAAATGAAGCAAAACCATGAATAAGGGTACTAAAGCACATATTTCACAAAGGGGAGAAAACCTGTTTATTCTAGAACCCATTCGTCCTTTAGACCCTTATTCCACACTCCATACCATCCGATAAGGATATTCGGGAGAAAGCTAAAATATTTTATTTTAATTATAATAATTTCATTTAAACTTTTTTTTTCAATTTTTCAAAAGAAGAATAATATATTAAACACTTGCAATTGCAACTTTAAAGCACATACAACTATCACAGTGAAAGACAACATTGGTATAAACAATATTAGTATAATCAGTTTATCACACACTCAACAGGCGCTCATACCTTAGACGCTTGTTCCACAAATTTAAAACCAGATGTTAGTCTTTGAAAGGTGATATTTGAGCCGTCTGGCCAAATATTTTGAAACAAAAAACTATATTGACATTGTGAGAAGGTTCCATAGACCTCTTCATTCCATACAAAACAAAAATTCACCCAAGATGTGCTATAGACCCTTATTCGCGGTATTTTGCTTTAAATCCAAATGCAGTTGATCTCATCAAGTCAGCCTAATTTACACTGTTTCATTCTAGTCTAAGCCATTTTATGTAATCCAATTAACCCAATCTAAACTGCTTCATTCTAGTCCTAATCAATTACCTTCATCCTATCAGTTCTTCTAAACTGCTTCATTCTAGTCCAAATCGATTCGTATAATCTATACTCTAACAGACCAAAAGAATAGTTGCGAGATATATTTTTTTCGAGATTAAGTTATTTCCTGAGTTGCTTCAGTCAATTATAATGTAAATATGAGGTCAAAGCAATTAGAAATACTTATCTCCAATGCAACAACATAAACTTAATCCCAGTGAAACTTTACGTTCAGTTTATTTTTTTAGTTTTATAAATCTACGATGTACAAATATATATTATTTCTATACCAACGAAGTTGTTTCTAATATTTTTGGAGCCTAGTAAGTGTGGCTCTCAACATCCTTCTAGAAAACTAACACAGTAAGACTCTATAAAATATATTTAACTAAAGCTGACACAGACATACTGAAAATTATAAAAGTACAATCTGTATATTTCATTTTAAAATATTTTTCAATAAAATGCTGTGAATCGAATATTCTCAAGTAACAGCTAACAATTGTAAATAACGCACAGCAAATATTTTTGTAGGCACCCTGAATTTTAATGTTTTTATGGAAATTTTATACCTTTCATGAGTAACAAGCAAAGAAAGATAAAGTATAAAAAACAGTAATAATGAATTGAGAAGATTGAGTATGCAGTCAATATTGGAAATTGGATTGTTTTTGCTATACAACTTTATCTTTCATTGCTTCATATTCTTGAGCTTTTAATGTTATTTATTTTTTATTGTTTAATTATCATGTAATAATGTTAATTAATTTATGAATAATTAAACCGAATTTAGGCATTTATATATTTTTTACTTCTGTAAATTTTATATTCAGAACTGTATTGCATTGTATTTCTTTATATATTTTGCTTTTTGTAAAATGAATTTAATCTTTTATGGGTAACTAGGGAGCGCAACTTTATGAAGGATCATGGATGAAGGAATGAAACTTTTAAGAAAATTAAGTTTAATACATCTTATATGCATAATAATCATTTTTTTCACTTATACTGTTGTATTGTGCTTTAATTAAGTAATATAAAATTAATTGTTTTGGAATCAATTACATTCGTTTTCTTTACGAACAAACTCATCTGAAATGGAAACAAATAGAACTTTGAATGAAAACTTGAATGAATTTCTGGAATGTTATTATATAAATTTGCTTTTGATGATTTTATGATCTTTTGTGAGATCACAAATCATTCAAAAGAAGGAGTTTGAAATCAAAGGTCTTTCTGACTGGCCTGGGACAGGCTCTATGGCTACTATAATATACATGTACGTAATGGTTTTGCTCAATTAAAATCTATATTTCGAGGGAAATATTGCTTGCATTGTTTCTTCATCCATTTTGAACGTTACAGTTGAACATTTATAATTTAAGTATAATTGAAAAAAAAATAACTAAAATTACTAATGAATTCCTAATACTGTGTGGGGTGTAAATGATAAGTTTGTAGTTAATAATAGCAGATTTACTTAAGATTATGAAATTTTAAAAATAGGAAACAGCCATAAAGGCTGAATAAAACAGGATACCAGTTGTTAGGTTACTTTACATGTGAAACACGGATTTCCTGAATCTTTGTATTTTTACTTGTAAGAACTGTTTATACATATTTTATTTCTACTAGTTCATCATTTTTCTTCTTCGGGTCCACCAAGAGTTTTACTTCCTGTCTTTGGTTTTGATGTCCTAAAGTTTCAGCATAGTTCAAGATCACTTCTTTCATTTTCTTCCCCATACTCAAAAGAGCTTTGTATTCCTTTTCATAAACTTCCAAATGTCTTCTAAATGACCCAATTAAGACTTGTACATCAACCTTTTTTTGAAGTTTTTCAACAATAAAGTTGTATTTTTTAGTTTAAATCATCACCTTGTAGTATCTGCCTTATAAATTGTCTTATTTTCCTTTTTAAGTGGTTTTAATTCTTAATTCCTGTTGTAAATTAGTACAGTAAAACCTTAGATTACGAGTAACTTGGTTTGCGAGTGTTTTGCAGAACAAGCAAAAATCTTTAATGAATTTTAACTTGATTAACGAGCGATGTCTTGCATTACGAGTAAAATTTTTAATATGTATACACTTTGTCTGCCGACTGTCACGTCATCACAACTACATATTATCCTTAACAATTGAAGAAATTGGATCAACACGTCATCAACATCTGTGTAAACATATACGATAAGATAAGAGTGTAAACAGCATCTAATGTTACCTCGACTGTTAATAAAAATGTCATCAGATTTTACATTTTAACATTTTATTTGTCATCGATGAATACATACACCCTAATAACGGGTTATAATTAAAAATTTGGTTATGTTTTAAGTGTCATAGTGTAGTGACATTATTTAAAGAAAAGTAATTATGCAAATTTTTAGTTAAAACCCGTTAGAAGTACAAAATAGGGAAAATTAAATCAATTTAATCGAATATGTACATGTTAAGCATCATGTTCAATTACAGAGTACATTTTGTATTATTGTATCATTTTTATATGAATAATAAATAGTTGATGGAACAAATCATCCGAGTTTCCATTATTTCTTATGGGGAAATTTGCTTTGATTTATGAGTGCTTTGAATTACGAGCGCATGTCCGGAACGAATTATGCTCGTAAACCAAGGTACCACTGTATATGCAACTTCTAAATTATTGTTTTATTTATTTGTTCATCATTAATATGTTTGAGACTTTTAAATTCTTTTCTTGACAAGACTAGACATGAAAGTCTGCTTCATTGTGTAATTTTCAATCGTGCCTGTAAGATTGGGAAGATCTGGTTTTGTTGAGTTGTTCCATATTAGAATTTACATGTATGGCTTCTTATTTGAATGCTTCCAACTTACTCAACAAATTCAGTTCGATCTAAAACACTTTTCTTCTTTTATTTGCAAAGCAATCTGATTCTGTTGTTTTAAGGCTAATTCTCACTATAAGGTAGGCTACCAACAGTCACCAGACCGACAAAACATGATACTCATTCACTGCTAGCCGCCGGCAGGTGACCAACAGGCACCTGACCGACAGTTTTCTTGCAAAACTAACAACTATGTGTTTGTTGCGTCCATTATCTTAATAACTATTTTTATTATGTATAATTTTGTCATTAAAAAGATAATTTTGATAAAATGTCATTCTGTTCCTTTTATAATGTTAATTTAAAAAGGGATTAACAAGAATTCAAATGCTTAATAACCATCCTGCGTTAATTAACAGCGTTTTGTAAGCCACAGACCCACAGATTATTTAGATTATTTTTCATCATTCATTGTAGAATAAAAAAAACGAACATTGATTACAGAAAAGTTCAGAAAATTTGTAACGAAAACGGTTACCAACAAGACAGTTGACGGCGACCGACTGTTCACACTAATTGCTTCTTCCAGGAACGGACCAACACCGACCTGCAAAACATTCTCACAAACAATCGTGACCAACAACTGTTGGCGACGGTCCGTGTCTGATGTGAAGACCTTCATATAAAATGTTTTGTTGGTCCGGTGAGTGTTGGTAGCCTGCCGTATAGTGAGAATCAGCCTTTATACATCCATTAATTAATTACCTCTTCTTCGATCTCAATTTCTAATAGTTGTTCTACATCTTTATTGGTGAATCTGAAGAAAAATTATGAATTAGTTGAGAATAAAAAAGTGCTAGAATTGTATGATACACTAGTTGAGGAAGGAATTATTTATACATATTTATCTCATTCTCTCATCTTTTATTTAAGTTGCAACCTAGAAAATATATACTGAAGTGTAAAATAATTTACAAGATCGACCACGAACTATTGTTTAATCTAGAACCTGATCCAACAGTTTTAATTTTTAGATAAGTATTATAATAATAATAGTCATTAATAAGGATCGGACAAATAGTTGACCTTATCTAATTATTTTAAGAAACAATAAAATAATATATATTTTTCTTCCCCCTGACGTTAAAAATCAAACAATGTCTGTGTAAATAGAATCTAAATGTGCAACGATATTTAATGCGCTTTGAATGATTTGTGTCTATATTATTTGTCCGTTCAATAGTCAGTAAGCAAAACATGGGTTATTGTGTTTCCTATCTTTAAGGGTCCATAATCTTTAATTTTTACAATCTTTTTTATTTAATTACTGCAGTACCTACCTAGTTACCGAGTTTATTATTTGCAGATACTTAAATACTTCTAGTCTTTTTACAGTAAATGAAACATAAATAAAATGTAATGATAGTAATAAAACTAATTAATTGCTTGGCATTAGCTTATATTAAGTGTTTATATGTACACTTGACAACCAGTTTTATGTTTACTTTATCGATAGTTTACTTTTTACATGTTTTTTGGTACAGCCCCTAAATATATAAAATTTGTGTATAGATATAATAAGATTAGATATAATTACTAGCTTATGTACAAAACAAAAATAAGTGTGTACTTCAAAACTAAAATTTCCAATTTTTCCTACAAAATAAAGAAAAATTGCCTGATTATAAAAATAATGTAGAAATGAATTTAAGCTCTAAAACTATGTTTTGTGTTTTATGTACGACGTAAGTTTCTATATTTAATATTGATATAAAATTATTTACGAAGTACTAACTATAATGTACGAAAAAATAGTTTCTAAAAATGAAGGTGGTGCATAGTCCCCATTATATTTAATTTATGATGATGGTTTACACCTCAGATTTTATGGCCTTTAAAATTTTTGAATTCCCATTTTAAAAGCTTTTTCCATTTATATAAATTAATTATAAAAATGGGACTTGTACTTAGTGATTAAGATGACTTTGTTATGAATTCTAAATAAAGCCATCTTGATGTGAATGTTTGAATAAATGTAAAATAAAGTTGTACACACTAAGAACAGTAAAAGTAATAAACGTTTTCTGTTTCTACTTTTGTTTATTGATTTTTAAAAAGGTGAACTGTCCAAACAACACTTATTTTGCCATATGTTTCTAGAAGATAGAAGTTTCTATAAAAAGTATTTTGGTAGGTATAGAGGTTAGATTCAGCGAGATCAGTGGGGGATTTAGGCACGAGTATTGGAAGCGGCCGCTTCAGGCCCCACAAGTCAGGGGGCCCCACAGAGGCCTCCTGCCAAGGACCGCATTGGAAACGCGACAAATAAAAATTATTGTGAAACAAGAAACAGATCATATCCTGTACAGACTGGTAAAAAAAGTGTACGGTTGACGCATTAGAGTTTCGTACGAAAAGGCAAGCTCTCAGAGCAATAGGAAAAATATTGTAACGGAGTATACTGTTTCACAGCAGACCTGCGAGGAATGTATCGTCTCTGTCAGTTCGAATGCTGGCCTTCTCGCACAATGAGCACGGTCATCCGACTACTATGATGACTAATTTCTTGAATTAATGGTTTCTGATAGATATTCAGTGAACAGTAGTGGATTTATGCGCAAGCAGTGGAAGCGGTCGCTCCAGGTCCCACAAGTCAGGTGGCCCGTAGAGAACCCTTGCCCAGGATCGCAGTGAACATGCGACAAATAAAAATTATTGGCATGGGAACTCACTTTGTCGAGAATAGTAAAACATGTGAGAACAACAGTTCATATCCTATACAGGCGGGTAAAAAAGGTGTACGGTCGACGCAATAGAGTTTCGTGCGAAAAGGCAAGCATTTAGAGTGATAGGTAAAATTTTGTAACGGAATATACAGTTTCGCAGCAGAGTTTCTGCAAGGAATGTATCATCTCTGTCGCTCCGAATGGCTTGCCTTCAATGCCTTCTAGCAAACTGCGCGGTTGTCCGACTTACATTCGGGGAAGGGTCTGTTCGGTTTTGACAACCTATAACTCTACAATTCGGCATTATAAAGTCTGTTAAGTTGTCTTTTATTACTTTTAAGCACTGGAAAAACCCATTGACTCATTGTTCCTAATCTTTAAACTGTACGGAAATGACCGTGGGAAATGATTTCGCATTTTCAGTGGCTATTAAAATGCCATAAATGTCAGCACATGCAATATTTCTAATTATTTTAAATATACAAAATTATAACTTTTAGATAAAGATTAATTTAAATTTTAAAAGTTAAAAATTGTTAATGGACGACTATTATACTCACAATTTTATAGTGATATGTGTATAAATTACAGACGGCACCTTAAGACAGCTGTTTCGAGCTTTTGGTTCTCAATTAGGAGCAGCTCGTCTGAGATTTATACACATATCACTATAAAATTGTGAGTATAATAGTCGTTCATTAACAAAACTCACTTTATTAAAACACGTTTGTGTTCATTTTGTATTTTATTTATGTTAATTTATTTTGTTTAATTAATGTTTTACTTTAAATTATATTTTGAATGCAAATCCATATAGAAAGAATTATCAACCCAGCTGGAAATCGAACCCTGGGCCTTCCACTTTCTGAGCGACATCTCTACCTCTGAGCTACTGTTTCGACTACTAGCATATAAAGTTATTATTACCATATAAAGTTATTATAAAAATTGTTGTTGAATTAACTTAAAATTGATTTAACGATATATCCTTCTGACGGCTTTAGCAATAGCAATACATTTACAATAACCGGTCTATTACATGGAAATCTAAAAATGTTTTGGGAATTTATTATTCAAATTACATTCAAATAAAGCATTAGGTATTCAATGTATTTGTATAATTGAGCTTATAATTTATGTACATTAACAAAAAAAGCAGCGGCGGCACAACGTGACGTCCAAAATACATCTAAAAATGTGTCCATGACATTTAAAAAATTGAAGACACCAACAAAACTACTGTTATTAATTTAAATAATTGTTCAAATTTCAGTAGTAATTTTAAATAATAAATTATTATTACATTGAGTTATACGCATTTCCTAATTTTTACAACTAACACCTAACACCTTTTTCCATAAACTGTGGGCATTGTCTGCTTTTGACAAATCCAGCATTTCAATCTCAGATCATATTCTAGGTTAAATATCTTTCCTAGCTGTTGGTGTTTTATTACGTTTTTGTGGTCGTAGATAAAGTATAGTGTGTAACACATACAAAAATGCCAATTTCACACTCTTGTGACTGCGGCATGAGACGAAGTCGGATTATTTAAAAAATCTTGGGGAGGAAATTTCCTCTATCCCCACCACCATGAATTAACGCTTGATATTAATCAATACATATATGTACTTAATTTTTGATAAAAAAATAAAAGGTATATAATAATAATAATAATTGCTACAACCCATAGCCTGGAAACCAGGCCCCAGAAGCTATAAGCTTGAGTGGGAGGGAGGGGGCGATTATTATTATTACGTAGGCCCTATGTGCGGCTGCAGCCGACTTACAGATGGAACAGCGCAAATCCCACATTTGTGTTACAGCTAAGGAAAACTGCAGAAAACCTTAACCAGATCTGCCGGCGCCGGGAGTCAACCCTGGGCCGCCTGGGTGAAAGTCCGGCACGCTAGACATTACACTACCAAGGCTGTTGTATGAATTGTAATAATTGATTTATACTATGGGGCCCCAAAAATTTGTAACGCTTCAGGCCCCTTAAGTGTTAAATCCGCCACTGAGCGAGATCGTTACTAAAATTTTCTAATATTCTATTCACGATTATTCAATCAGCCAAATTTTAAAGTCTTGTTAAGGTTTTACACTCCTTGTTAAAAATTTCAATTTGGTGTACGTAAAGTTGCCTGCTTTTCAATTATATTTATAAAGATAATAACTGAACTGTAAACAGAGAGGGTTAAACATTTGGTAAGCATTACGTTAAGTAGCCGTTTACCTCACCTAAAGGTTCCACGTTCTAAGAAATCTTATGCCAGCATAATAATGCTTAGTGATTTATAGTCGGACCATTTAATGTGCCCAGATCTTACTGCAATAGATAATTTAAACATTTGTAAACTTGGCGGAAAGATTAAGAAAGTGCTACTCTGCTACTATTGTTAACCATGGCGTTTTACCTGATATCTAGAATTAAGCAAGAGGACTAAACAGGATTTATTTTGTAAAATCCCGATGGTCAAACAATTACTATTAAAGGTTTAAATCAATTTCTTAGAAATGTGAGAAATATAAATATGCCTACACCCAAAGTAAAGTAAAGAACCGTCCTAAATTTTTTCACTAGCTTTTAAAAATTTACGACTAGAGAAACCGAGCGATTCTGAAAGACCGTATTATATCTATATTTACTGCTTTGAACCTTTGCAAATTTGAGATACATATCATTTTTCGGTATCCCCTAATTGTTGGTTTTGTTATAAATATTTTTAAATTCCTTAAATTTCATTATTTTTGTATTTATCAGTTTACTTTAGAATAATGTCGTATTTAGTAGATTAATGTACGTAATTTAGGATACATTCCACGCCGATTCGACCAAAGTTGGCGCAGTACCCTCATAGGTTTTTTTTATATTTTGTTCATGTAATACCCTTACCAAGCCTTATATAAAGCTCAAATATTACTGCCCATAAATACATCGTTCGCGAGATATAGAGGTTTATTTTTTTCAGTTTTAAACGTACATCGCGATATTCAAATGCTATTTACTCCGCTTTCGTATTAGTTAGGAAAGTCGGGTTTTTGCATTTGCAAGAGAATGAAATGGACTATTTACGGTAATTTTTGTTTGTTTTTCCGACATTTGTAACATAGTATATTATCTGAGTTTTTAACAAATTTTGACTTTCCTCAAAATCGGTTCCATTAATTTTTCCAAAAAAAAAATCAAAAAGCATGATATGTCCTTATCATTGTAATAAAATTTCAACTTGGTATCTTAATGGAATCGGAAGTTGAGACATTTTTTCTATAGTCGTGCGTATACACTGTGCACACTGCAACAAGAATTATTATCCGAAGTCTACGGGACGCGGTTGCGAGCAAACCTATTGTAGGTACATGTAGGTTCAATGTTGGTAAAGTTTGATATCTGCAGCTATTTGTGTTACCTTATTTTTTAAAAAAAGCATAGTATATCAGCTGACGAGTTTGTTCGTTGTCGTTCGTAATGCTGTACCAAAAAATTATATTTAGGATACTACTAATTCTTCGGCCAAATTCATTGAATAGTATTTACGTTTCCTTATTGTAAAAACCACAAACTGAAATAACAAATAGGGATTATCTTGTTATTGTCCAAAAAGTTAAGTAAAGGTAAACCGACTACCTGCTACTTCTATTGTTCCATATACCTATTCACTGTTCATATTTCCTACTTTCAAATAACAGTATGATGAAGTGTTGGTTGCCTATATTTTAATTAATAAATCTCATTTATCCGCGAAGCTATTGATGAGGGAAAAATTTCGAAACGATACAGTGTTAGAGCATTAAATTGTCTAACTGTTGCTTAATACCTTTAGTTTTTAAACATAAAAGCAACCTCATAATATGGCATAAACGTTTGAAGGTTTTTATTTAATTAGAGCAAATTCCTTCGTATTTTAGTTATTTGAACATGATGCCGAACTAAAGAATATTATAGAGAATGGATTTATCTATCGACATTTGTTTTAAAGTGAAGCCTAATCCTTCAATAATGTTTTTAAAAATCAGAATTTCTAATGGACTGCAGAAACGAGGACTGTAAAACCTTAATAACATTTTGTCAAATTTGTTCCTCAACGAATGAAAACCACGTTTTCTATAGTAGAATTTCGTGTAGATTTAGAAAATCATACTCTTTTTTTAGATTAGCTTGGATTTTTGAGATATTTGCATAAAACCACTTTTTTGCATAGTTACAAGTAGTGATGGATAAATTCCCGGAATTTATTTTTTGGGGAATATTCCTGGGAATATTCCAAAACTTCCCACTTTATCGGGAATTTATATTTTTACTTTAAAAAAGGTCCAAAATAGAGAAATTGTTCGAAACCAAAAATTATTTTAAAATACAAATAACATAAATATAACATGATATATAAAAAACAAAACTCCTTGGAAAAAAAAATTAAGTGTAGTATCTGTACACTACGCCGGCAACGCGTAAAATATATCAGTCTTCAATCTAATGCAATACACATCAAAGATAATACGTGTTGGTAACAGGTCTTAGCTTGCAAATTTGTATTAGACGGTGTACGCTTTGACGCGCTTTTGCTTGCGTTTCACTTACTGTAGTATAAAAAATAAATTTCCATTTTACAGGAATTTATCGATGATTTTTATAAATTCCCAAAATAAATTCCTGGCTTCCTCACCGGGAATATTCCCGTCACCCATCACTAGTTACAAGGCAATTCAACCTTGGATATGTAAAAATCTTATTTTACATGGTAACGAATCCAAATTCATAACGGATTCATAAGATCATAACTTATAAAGGAGACTTGGACAAAACTTTTGAGCTATAGAAATGCCAAATCGTATCATTAGTTTAGTCGCTATGACAGAATGTATGAGAAAAATATTCATTACTGTCTACTTTTTTCTATATTTTTCAAGACTACAAAAAAATTTAACCAGTAAAATATGCTATTATGTTATGAAGAATTTTATCATGAAAATTTTGAGCATAAGTATGTTGATATTGGAACGTTTTGTGGTAGTTATAGTTTAAAACTGAAAATTTTGCTTTGTATAATTTTTTCACATTTATTAATATTTAAGAAAGCCAATTAATACATAAAATGAATTTTTAAAAATTTATTTTAATTTATTTATTCTACGTCAGTTTAGGTTTACTTTAGCAATTCTCTATTCAAAATTGAGTTTTGTTTTTCAAAAATTTGTAAATGTAAAAAGATCAGATTTTGCACATAAATGATTGATCATATGAAAAAATGTTATGAAGGTTTTTTGTTGTGCTAGATGAGATGCATCTTCTGACAAAGCCCGATAATTAAACAAATATTAATGCGGCAAAATACGAACCTGGAAACCTTGAAAACTGAGAATTTGCACAATCGGGAAAAAACTGGGAAAGAACCTTGAATTAGTGATCAAAGTCGGGAATTTTCTTCAGGGAAAAATTCAAAAATAAAATAATTTTAATAGTATGTACTTTCAAAAATAATTAATATTTTACATTATCTTTTCTTTTCTATTTGCTTGTCCAAAGGATTTAGTTTAATACTAGAAACAGTAACATTTTATTTTTTAAAGTTGATATTGTCGAACAGCTGTTTTTAAAATGTTAAATGTTAAACTTATTTACGCAAATTTAAAAACCAAATGCAGTATTAGAATTTTCAGTGTTGCCCATATACAACTATCAAACCTGTTAACAAAGTATCCCTAACAAATTTTGTTTACAATTAAGTTATTTATTTTTTTTAAACGATTACAAATTAACGCTAATAATAGAAAAAATGGTATGAAGTATTCGTTTTATAAGACACGTTTTTAGCGCACGCGTCCCAGTTTAGAAAACGACTCGCATAGGGGAAGTTATCTAAAGGACAAATCGAAAAAATAAAAGGTATTCGTTTCATAAGACGTTGTAGGATCTCTAATGCTTCTAAACTTGCACACGTTCGCTAAAAATGAAAATATACTACTTTTTGAAATTGTGTCTTATGAAAATATTCTATTTTCTATTTGCGTGTCCAAATGAAGCCATTAGAACACGCATTTTACGTGTTCAAAAGCACGATAGCAATGTGAACAGCTGTTCTAAAAAGGTCAAACTTAAGTTGAATTTTACTGAATCGTTGAACTCTATATTATTACTGGAAGGGACGCGCAAGCACGCTAAATCAGAAAACGTTGTGTCAGGGGCAACAGACAAGAATGTAGTATTCCCGTTTCTTTCTAACTTATGTTACCTGCATTATAAGGACACGTGGTGAAACTTTTTGCTGATTTTTAACGTAGATTAAGTTTTATTTTGTGTGCTACCAAATGTTTAATTTGAATCATTGAGTTAGAAAAGGATGAGGATACTACATTGTGGAACTACTACTACTACTACTTATGAAACTAATACTTTAATATACTACGCGTTCACGTGTCCAAAAAAGATTTATTTGAATACTGGAAACGGTAACATTTTATATTTTAAAGTTGATATCACTATTGAACAGCTGTTCAAATGTCAAACTGTTTTATGCTGTAAATTTGAAATCAAATTCAGAATCTGGATTCTCCCAATTTTGCCAACTACCAAAAACTTAACAAGTTTTTCCTTAACAAATTTTAGTTAAAACAAATGTAAGCTTTTTTAAGTAATTAAAGAATAACACAAATAGAAAAATTAGTGTAAAGTATCATAAGACGTTTTAGCGCATTTGTCCTTGGACGCGTGAGCTAAAAATGTGTCTTATGAATCTTGTAACGGTATATTTTCTATCGGCCTCAAATATGTGTAATTTTGCATGTATTTTTATTGAAAAAACTTAAAGTTCGGTCCTGTAAAACTATATTTTATTTGTAGTTAAAATTTTGTCGTATAAACATATTTACAACGAACATTTTAAAAAGATTGTAGATTGTTCTCGAACTCCTATAAATTTAGAGGACGTGGAAGTAATAAATAATATTTTTAGAGCTTTGTTTGTTCACCCATAGGAACGGTTGCGTTGCTAAAAATCAGAGGACCTTGATAAAATCCAATGTTGTATTTAAGTCATCTCGTTTTATAAAAATATTCCTGTCTATATTCTGGGAAAGCATTAGAGAAAAAACAAACTTCTCTTTTGTTTGGAAGGTGAAATTTACACGTGTTCAAAAATTCAACTTGGCTTCTGCGTATTTAACTTGAAAATTGCACCGTTTGCAAGTCTAGTCAGCAGATGTGGCATGTTTGGTTTTCCGTCTTTGCGCCTGCATAAAATCTTCAATCCAGTCTATTAGGGTGAGAATCCTGCCTAAAATCGAATAATATCGACTTTAAGGAGTCCACGTGTACTAAGCGTGTGTTAGCTTTGATTTGCTCTTACCAAAAAATACAGGCTTTTAATTGGTTGGTCCGATCTGCATCTTGAGCGAAGGAAAAAGCATACTTCTTCTGCGCTGGCAGCAGGGGTCTAAAAAGTGTTAAAAACACTTCCGTTCGAACTTTCAAAGAAGATAGTCGACCTTGGTCGATACTACAGAAATACCGTTTATTTAAAATTAAAAGAAAATTCTAAATTTAGTTTAAAGTTTGATCGATTACCGGTCTCGGATGCAGGTAAAGTTAAATAAAATCTACAATTAATAATTTTACTGTTTAATTAAGTGTCTGGATATTAATCAAGAATTCGTGGTTAATAAAAATTACAGTTATTTCGTGAAACACTTTTCTGGATGTTTGTGCTTTGGAAGAATGGGAAATCTAGCTTTCCCTATTAATGTGTAATAATGTTATTACAGTCTACAGTACCGCATTCTCGTTTAAATAATAATCTTACCGAAATACAGTAACATTTACAGACTTTCTCTTCTGTAGTCGAAATCCCGATTAATAAATAAACTTGTGTTATGTGCCTTCTAAATCAAGTTCAGACTTAAAGAATATGTGGGTTGTTTTATTGAAAACAACGAACTTTTGTGATGTCTATCAAAAAAAATTTAATAACCAAATTTTATGGAACTTTAATGGTTCCTTTCAGTTATTGCATTTTGGGGTGAATTCGTAAATAATGTTTCACCATATACCGATACTACGAGGGTTTTTTCCCTGGCATCTTTAATTTATGAAAAGAAAAATCTACTGACCTTCCAGTTTCCACTTGCGGCTATTGCTTGATGTATGCTGTAGTCGCCTTTGTGCAGTTTACCGTTGATTTTGGTTTTTGATTTACAGACAACTAAAGGTATTGTGATTTATGTATTTTTAGTGTTGAACATTTATGTAAACTCGTTTGAATTTGGTAATAATTTTTTTTATAGTTTGTTTTTCATTTAAATGCATTTCAATACAATTCTTTTTTATTCATTAAACTTTTATTATTAAAAGAGCTCTTAGGTAGGGACTTATTATTTAAATTTTTGAATGTAAGATTTGTAATCTTTTATATTTTTTATATTTTTTCTGTTGCTTTCTCAAATAAATATGATTTTAAAGTTAATTAAAACCAGTAAGACAGAACCATATAATTATGAAAGTTTTTATTCATATTTTCATTAAACTAAATTTTTGAATTTGTTGAAATTAACTAATTTTTTGCACTAAATTTTTATCGGTCTGATTTCATTTTCTGATCAGTGATTTCAGATAGATTTATTAGATTCATTTAATCTATTTAATTATCATAATTAAGCTTTATAATCAGATGGCGCCCTTCTTGTGTATGTTTTTGTGTTTTTTGAAACCTTTAGCCATTACTTTATAAATTAGCAACTGCAGAATCAATACCTACAACCTGCATTAAAAATTTGTAAGATAGAGCTAAATCTCAAGCCGTGGTAATCTTGAGCATTTTTAAAGTAAGTATAATGTTTATTGCTTTTTATGGTTTTTTATTGTATTTTATTGTTTATTTTGCCGTACTGAAAAGCGAGCGTTTCAATTGTTGCCCAATCACGGGGCATTATTCCGTTTGTGGATTTTGAGTGTTTCAATCTAATACTTTAATATACTATTTTACAGAATTCAGTTAAACTGATCCATTTTTGATCGTTATTTGGTTGTTTACGCTTCTCTGGCAATAAAAAAACTGCTTCCAGTGAAGTTTTATGTTCCGTTATTATTAATTCTTACTTACTTAATTCTAAAGTAATAATTTGATCATCAATATGGGTATGCATAAATTATTGAAGGAAAAAAAACCAGGAAAAGTGATATTTTACGGCCTGGAAAACCAGGAAAAAACCTCGAATTTAGAAATACCACTCTTACTGGCCACCCTGAATGCTGTTAAAGTTTGCAACTTGGGTGCGCCCTAGAACAAGGTTGTATAAGACTTTTTAGTTCATATTGATGTCTGATTACTCCTTAAAATTAATGCATAATAACCCCTTACACCCTATATAAAAGAAAGGTAAATACCACACACGTTCCTGAAAAAAAGAATAAAATTTGAAAATTAGTAAAGTAAACCTTATCCGATGTAAAATAAATTTTTAAAAAATTTCTCTCCTTTATAAAAAAATTATTTTATTTATTAATTGCCTTTCTTAACCGTTAAATGCATGCCCATGCCATTGAAATCAACATAAATGCCCATGCGGGGTCTCTAAGGGACCCCACAGATTAGTTTCTGTATATGTTATAATATAAATTGTTTGAGTATTAAGAAATAACACTTTTAAAATTATTTTAGGCTATATTTTATTTAAATTAGACAAACAAAAATACACAAATCTTTATAGGATGAACATAAAACAAAAGAATATGTTAAAGTAAAATATTTAACATTCATATCTAAATAGTCTCAGTAAACATAAGGAAAAAGTAACGTAAGAAATTTAAAGGTGATTATTATTGCAGTTTATATATGAAGTGGAAAGATTTGCTTTTTTCTGTACCTCGCACACGAATTTATTGCACTGCACGTTTGTTGTGTTTACTTTTTTATGTAATTTGAACCACGAAGTCTCATAGTAAACGGAAGTAAGAGCAAGGTACATTAACTGACATGTACCTAAAGCCAGTGTTGCCAATATGTTCAAAAAACATTTTAGAGAATTTGTAATGCTGGGATCCCTAAATGACCCCACACGGGCATTTAAGGGTTAAAACAAAGTGTCCAATATCAAAATACTTAGGCTCAAAATTCTCGGAATGAAGTTCTTCATAATATAGGAGTACTAGCATTTTTAATGATTAATTTTTTTGCAGTTTTGATTGTTTAAAGTTAAAAAATACAGAAAAAAGTTTAAAAAAATGAATATTTTTCCCATATATTCTACCTTAGCGACTTATAACGCAATTTAGCATTTCTATAGCTCAAAGATTTCATCTTAAGTTAAGGTGACCATACGTACTGGATTTACCAGCACAGTATTACTTTCTTGGTCATTGGTCCTGGTTAGTCGTAAAATGTAACCAGTACACAAAATCAATTTTAAATCAATCTTATTATAGTTTATCCTAGTTTTAGTTTTATTTTACACGTCAGTTCTTGAGGCCTACTTATTATTTCCTTTTTATGTTTTATGTTAAATAAATTTATTTAATAAGTACTTAGAAGCGAAACGTTATTCGTTCCTTGTGATATCTGGTTTTTTAAGAAAAGAATTTAATTCTTTTATTTTTTTATCATTTTCTCTTTTTTTTGGAAGTTTGTAAAATAACAGTAGAAACTGTAAATCTGACCACCTGTTTAAACTGACCCTCTGGTCATATTGACCACTTTTTCTCGGTCCCTACAAAAATCCTATTACTTTAATTTAATGTATGTTGTATAAACTGACCACTTCTCTTTTGTGACCATTGACCACATTTACCTCAAATATTTGTTTAAAAATGTTTGTGTAATGTGACCATTAGCCAAGGGATTACTTAGAACAGTTATAACTAATCTTCTAAAAGTTTAAGTAGGCATGTACATGTAAATTGCATTCAAAGAATTTCTAATAATGCATCATAATCCCTTAATAGTGACCAGTTGGGTTCAGGTATTGCCAAGTATTAAGACTTTATTTTTGCTTCTGAGAAATTCATTACCTACAAAATTTCACATTAATAGCCCTTGGATAGTTTTAAAATTGTTTTATAAAATCAGTCTTGTTTCATCTGTTGATTGAAACCATTGTGTTAATTAGTGCGATCAAGATGACTTCAAAAAAAGTTTACAAAGAACTAGATTTGCAAGAAAAACAAAAGGTGCTAGAGTTTTTAGAAAATCACAGTGAAAGAAATCAATTAATCGATTAACTTTAAATTAGTTTTAAAAAATGCACAGTGTAAACGCAAGACTTTCTGGACCAATGTTACAAGAAGTAGCATTAAAATTTGCTCAGCAGTCAAATTTGCCTAATTTAAAGCATCGTCGGGTTGGCTCGAATCATTTAAGAAACGAGACATTTCCCAGAAAAGTTTAGTTGGTGATGCAAATGAAATTGATCCTGCAACAGTAAGTTATTTTCTTATTCGTTTTACAGAGTTTGCAAAGGGCTTTATATCAGAGAATATTTTTAATTCTGACGAATATGGGCTATTTTGGGCAAATTGTAGTGTATAAAGAATACACACTTTTTACAAAGTGACCACTTCTTAAATTGACCATTTTGGGTCACTCCCAAAGGTGGTCACTTTAAGCAGTTTCTACTGTACGTTATCGTATGTTGCAATGAGATTTCGCAAAAAATTCCACCATTTTTTGTAAACTCTTTACTTTTAAACAGCTGTTTTTGCTGTGCAACCAAAGAATATTAACCTTAACGGTAATAATAATATTCTTTGGTGCAACCTTATTCCGTGGTCACAATTGGTTCTGACCTATTTTAAATGTCTTGGTTAAAACCAGGACATTTAAAATAGGCTAGCATTTTTAATGATTAATTTTTTGCAGTTTTGATTAATTAAAGTTAAAAAATACAAAAAAAATTTAAAAAATGAATAGTTTTCCCTATATTTTTTCCAATTTAACAAATGGAAAAAAATGGTCACCTTAGTCTAAGTCTCTTTTATAAGTTTTATGAATTTGGATTGGATGCCACTTGAAATATAAAGTTTTATGTAAATATCTCAAAAATTTGAACTAACCTAAAAAAACTAGTATGACTTTCCGAATCTACACGAAATTCTATTATAGAAAACATGGTTGACACACACAAATATTTTCAAATTAGTTGGCAAATTAATAAGTTATATGCGTTTCAGGAAAATTATAAATTTTGGACTTAGACCCTTCTTCCACTCACCGATTCAATTATATTCCAGTTGTGTTAGGATAGTTACAGTATTACAACTTGTCAAGTGTAGGATAGCCAACGGAATGCGTAGATGGGGAAAAAGAAAGAGTCGATGTTCGACAAAGACAAAATATACGAGGTAAAGAGAAAGTACAATCTGTGGTACAAGTATTTTCAACTCACAAAAAGGGTGTAAATTGGAATTTACTTTAGCGATACAAATCTTTATTATACCCTTGTGTAAAATTATTAACAATCGAAAAATAAGACTTTTAGTAGTATTACTTCAGTAGTAGAAAGATTTAAACTAAAGAGTTTTTGTGATAAGATCTTAGCGTGTTTTTTCATATATTTTATACTTTTTCATAGAATGTACCGATCTGTACTAGACGAGAACATTAGGTGAAATGATCTATGCCTACCCTAATGCTGCAAATATTATGCGCATCCAAACTTCGCCGGCCAAGCTGAATTTGACAAGTTGTACCTTCATCAGCTTTACTAACTACTGGATTGTTATCATCTACTTTCTTTCTAATTTAATTTAATGTATTTATATCGCTCTTATTGGAAGAAATCTTAGTGTTATTAAAACTATTTATTAAGTTTAACTTGTCTATTTGCGGACCGTCCTTTCCCATGTTAAGTGCCAATCCTGTGTTAAAAAAACAAGGTTAATATCTTTTTTTTTATTAAATTTATTAATTGAATGTTTAAGTCCTTTTTCTAAAAGTGACTTCTCATTATTAGTAAATATAACTTCAGTTGTTTACTTATTGTAACAAGAGAGAAAAAGAAAGAACCTCTTCTTCACACAACAAATGGAATATTCTACAGCATTCGAGAGAATGACGCATCGCACCAAGCATGTAAATCAGACGCGGTTTATCTAGCGCCTTCTAGAAATACATAGTAGGTTCCAGCGGCTTCTGGTACGATTATATGAGGGTATAAAATCGACTTCGCGGATAAAAGAGAGCAGTCAACAGCGAGTCATTAATTGTGTATCACGAAATAAATAGTAAATGTGAAGATAAATGTTGTATTAGAAATTCATAGTCTGTAAATAATAGTTTTAATGGTTTATAATCATAGCGTTAATTTATAGTGTATTCATTAGTGTTTGTAAATAAATATTAATTATTAATAGACGATTTAAACAGTTCTTTTGTTATTATTTTAAAAAGAATGTTATAGTGGTGTTAGGTGTGGAGTTTTAAAATAAATAAAATCGCGTAATAATTAAATAAAGTGCTGTGAGAACAAATTTTTAGTGTTAAAAATAATTTCAACAAACAATTAAAATGGTGATGAAATTGTTAAAAGATCTCAAAGTAATAGACTTAAAACACGAACTTAAAGAACGAGATTTAGACACAACGGGCCTTAAAAACGTGTTAATAAATCGGCTAAGAGAATGGCTTTTGGAACAGCAAGAAGACCCTGAAAGTTTCCTCTTCGAAATACCTGGACCCGCAATTGATAGGTACTAATTTGTTATTAAGTAAAATGGAAGAGAATTCTAGAATGCTTAAAGAATTATTGGAAAAGCACGAAGAGAATTCTAGAAAGTCCGAAGAAAATTCTAAAATGCTTAGAGAAGAATTACATGAAAATTCTATAATGCTTAAAGAAGAATTACTTGAAAATACTAAAGTGCTGGAACAAAAAGTTTTTGAAAATTCTAAAATGCTTAAAGAAGAATTACTTGAAAATACTAAAGCACTGGAAGAAAAAGTACTGGAAAAACACGAAGAGAATTCTAGAAGGTTTGCAGAATTACTAGAAAAGGCCGAAGAAAATGTTATAATGCTAAAGGAAGAAATACTGGAGAATTCCAGGAAATCCGAAGACAGTTCTAGAAGGCTTAAAGAAGAATTGCAGGACAATGTTAAAGCGTTGGAAGAAAAAGTTTTCGAAGAATTTTTGGAGAATGCCAGCGCGCTAGGACTATTGGAAGGTAGATTGGCAGAACAAGATAGGGTAATAAAGATGGTAGAAGAGAAAATAGCCCAAATGCAATTACCATCAACAGCTAAGAAAGACGACATTTTGGAAGATAGAATGAATCAACTACGGTTTCCCTCAACTTGTGAGTGGCCGTTTAATGAAGTAAAGAAGCAATTTAAAGAAGAAGAGGGTCCTGCCGTAGGGATAAAAGTAAAACCACCCACGTTCGATGGAAAGATACCTTGGTCCACCTACTACAAACAATTTGAGGCGGCCGCTGGGGCCAACGGATGGACACGCAAGGAAAAGGCCGTTTCATTAACTGTGGCTTTGCGTGGAGACGCGCTGAACGTCCTGCAAACAATCTCAGCAGGACAGGAAAATGATTACCAATTGTTAGTGTCTAGATTGGAGATGAGATATGGAGACGCGAATCTTCAACAAGTGTATCACGCGCAAGTGAAGAATCGTATCCAGAAGAATGGAGAAAGCCTGCAGGAGTTTGAAGCCGATGTTGCGCGGCTTGTCCGATTGGCGTATCCTACGGCACCCGATTCATTTCTGGGACAACTGGCTGTGCAGACCTTCATTGATGGGTTAAGAGACGGGGAAACACAACAATCATTGAGGCTGGCACGACCAAGAACAACTGATGATGCGCTTGCTCACGCCTTAGAATTTGAAGCTGCAAAACAAGCGTCCCGAGGCCACGGGCGTGTTCGGACCGTTGTGGAAGAAGATGAAGGTTCTAAAGATCGTCTAGAAGAATTATTAATGAGAGTTCTTCAGAAGGAAGAGAACCGTAAAAAGAATCCTCAAGAAGTTCGAGGACCCCGTTGCTGGAACTGCGGTGAACAAGGGCACATACGACGCCGCTGCCCTAAACCCAAAATAAGGGAAGTACAACCGTCGGAAAAGTTAAAGGGGGTTGGCAAGAGGGGGCGAACGTTGACCATGAGTGAAGAAACCCCGGAGATCACCATCCATGCCGTAACATCAAAGAACAGTACCAGCAGTTTGTTCGTAGATGGGAAGATTGTTGATCGAACTGTCTCCCTACTCATTGATACGGGGGCGACAACGTCAATTATACGCCCTGACGTTCTACGAACAAGTATGAAGCTGTTATCAACAACTACTCAACTCCGTACAGCAGCAGGTGAGGTGATACCAACACGCGGAGTGGTGAAGACGAAGATTGGCATTGGAAGTGAAGAACGTGATCATGAGGTGCTGGTAGCCGATATCACTGATGACTTCATCTTGGGAATGGACCTCCTGAGAAAATTTGGTTTTACGTTGGATTTGAAAGAGGGTGTTTTGAAGGTCGGTAACGAAGAACTTCCGTTGCACCCACGAGTAGATCCGGTTGTAAGGGTTTTGCTGACTGAAGATGTGATATTGCCGGGTCAAAGCGAGATGGTTGTCGAGGCAGGTTTGGATGGAGATCTTCGGGTAGGATGTGTGCGAATGATGGAGCCTGTTTGTGATAAGAAGATCCATAGTGGCATACTGGTGGGAAAAGCGCTGATCAAGGTTGGAAAGACAGTACCGGTGAGGCTTATGAACGTTAATGTGGTTCCGGTGACATTGAAGAAGAGTACCCTTGTGGGACAGTGTGTGCCAGTATTCCGAGTTGCCAGGTGTATGGCTGATGTTCCAAAACCAGCGCCCAAAGACCATGGTGGAAAATTAGTGGGTATGGTTACCAGTTCGTGCGAAGACCTTAACAGAACGGAGGTGAAAGAGGTACAGGGTTTGGTTCACCGATACCAAGATATTTTCGCTCTTGACGATAGCCAGAAGGGACGAACAAATATAGTAAAACATAAAATCAATACAGGCAACTCTATGCCTGTCCGTCAGCAGCCGAGGCGTCTACCTCTAGCAAGGCGAGCAGAAGCCGAAAAGATTATTACCGATATGGAAGAACAAGGCGTCATCGAGCCATCCAACAGTCCATGGGCATCACCGGTGGTCCTGGTCAGTAAGAAGGACGGGTCAACGAGATTTTTTGTGGACTATCGGCAGCTCAATAACGTGACCAAGAAAGACAGCTATCCCTTACCACGCATCGACGACACGTTAGATACCCTGTCTGGTTCACGATGGTTTTCGACTTTGGACTTGAAAAGTGGTTATTGGCAAGTTGAAATGGAACCTGAAGACCGGGAGAAGACCGCGTTCACTATTGGTTCCGGACTATGGCAGTTTACAGTTATGCCTTTCGGTCTATGTAACGCTCCGGCCACCTTTGAGCGTCTAATGGAGACCATCCTGAGAGGGCTGTCGTGGAAGACCTGCCTGGTATACCTAGATGATGTGATTGTAGTCGGAAAATCATTCAACGAACATTTGAAAAATCTAGAGGAAGTGTTCCGAAGACTACGTGGAGCCAATCTGAAACTGAGTCCGAAAAAGTGCCACATATTCAGAAAGGAAGTGTCAGAAATCTCGGGCACGTCGTATCACAAAATGGAGTGGCAGCCGACCCCGATAAGATTCGTGCAGTTCAAAAGTGGCCAACACCGAAAGATAAACACCAAGTTCGTAGTTTTCTTGGGTTATGTACCTACTACAGGCGTTTCGTTCCTGGGTTTGCCAATATAGCGAAGCCTCTGACAAGGTTAACTGAAGATGGGCGCGAGTATGTTTGGAGCGGAGAGTGTGAAACAGCTTTCCAACAGTTGAAGCATGCCCTGACAACAGCACCAATATTGAGCTATCCACGGACAGAAGGGAAATTCATACTTGACACAGATGCAAGTAATCTGGCCATTGAGGGTGTACTTTCTCAGATACAGGATGGACAAGAAAAGGTCATCGGCTATTTTAGTAAGGTTTTGTCGAAAGCCGAAAGGAATTATTGTGTGACCAGAAAAGAACTATTGGCCGTCGTGAAGTCCGTTGAGCACTTCTACAAATACTTGTACGGACGGAAGTTTTTATTGAGGACGGACCATGCAGCGTTGAAATGGCTTCTACAATTCCGTAATCCTGAAGGCCAGGTCGCAAGGTGGATCGAACAATTACAAGGATACGACTTTGACACCGAACATCGAGCAGGCACTAGTAATCGAAATGCCGATGCTCTTTCAAGAAGACCCTGTCCAACGGATTGCCGTCATTGCTCTCGTTTGGAAGAGAGGGTTTGCCAAGTATTTGTTGCCGGAAGAATTGCAACGACAGCAGGAGGCTGATCCCGAACTAAAAATGGTACTGGAATGGAAGCGCGTGGGAGAAAGGCCTGTCTGGGAGGTCGTCAGCCCTTTCAACAGAACGCTCAAAGCATATTGGGCCCAATGGGAGTCCTTGAAGGTGGAAGACGATCTCCTGAAGCGAGTACTGGAGAGTGAAGATGGCACCACCATTAGGTCTCAGTTCGTGGTTCCAAGAAGCCGAGTGGCTACAGTGTTGCGACATCTCCATGACGGTGCCTCAGGAGGACACTTCGGTGTGAAAAAGACTTTGGAGAAAGTTAGGGAGCGTTTTTATTGGGTCAACTGTAAAGAAGACGTGAAGGAGTGGTGCCGGAAATGTGAACTATGTGCCACTGGTAACGGACCCTTGGGAAAACGAAGAGCACCTATGAGGCAGTACAATGTGGGTAGTCCTCTGGAAAGAATAGCTATAGATATTGCCGGACCATTTCCCGAAACCGACGATGGGAATAAATACATATTAGTGGCAATGGACTACTTTACCAAATGGCCAGAAGCATATGCCCTACCAAACCAGGAAGCTGCGACTGTTGCTGACGTACTAGTCAAAGAGTTTCTCAGTCGCTTCGGAGTGCCCATGGAGCGGCATTCGGATCAAGGCCGCAACTTTGAGTCTGTACTATTTGGAGAAGTCTGTCGATTGTTGGGCATTCGCAAGACTCGGACCACACCGTTACATCCGCAGTCCGATGGAATGGTAGAACGCATGAATCGGACAATGGGCAAATATTTGGCCAAGGTCGTCTCCGATCATCAACGAGACTGGGACCAATACCTGCATCTGTTCCTGATGGCTTATCGTGCATCGGTCCACGAAACAACCGGTCAGTCACCAGCGTCTGTGATGTTTGGACGCGAGTTACGGTTACCGTGTGATCTGGAATTTGGGTCTCCACCTATAGAGCAGGAGGTAGCCGGGAATGATTATGTCATCAACTTAAAGAAGAAGTTGGAGGATATTCACGACCGAACCCGAAACAATAGTCGAATCACGAGTGACCGGATGAAGGCTACGTACGATGTGAGAGCCCAAGAAGGAGGGTTTCAACCTGGAGAGCTTGTCTGGTTATACAACCCGCAAAGACGTCGTGGCTATTCTCCAAAGTTACAGCGGAATTGGGAGGGCCCATACCAGGTGAAGAAACGAATAAATGACTTGATTTATCGCATCCAGAAATTGCCAAGAGGGAAACTAAAGGTGGTACACTCCAATCGTCTGGCGCACTATGAGGGAAATAATGACGCAGTCCCGGATCGGGAAGATGAGGCTGAGGTGGCTATCAATACCGTAAGGCCTG
This sequence comes from Agrypnus murinus, assembly GCA_929113105.1. Classification (NCBI taxonomy): domain Eukaryota; kingdom Metazoa; phylum Arthropoda; class Insecta; order Coleoptera; family Elateridae; genus Agrypnus; species Agrypnus murinus. The sequence continues at coordinate 44,738,783 of OV816023.1, read as the reverse complement.
GAGATGATCAGCCAACCTTCAGAGAATTTATGGCTGCGTTTTCTGGAACTAGAAAAGCGCGATTCGGAGTCACGACTGAGATGCAACAAGATCTCTTCCGGGTCCCTGGTGATTATTCCATTGCCCACTGTGTCTCCGAGGATCTCCGTATGTCCAGGGGAATCGCAGTAGTGTTTAGAAATAAATTTGGACGGCTGAATGAACTTCGAGAACAAAATCCCTCTGTTGGTAAATCCTTACGCTTGCCTGATCGCGACCGATCCATTTACTACTTGGTAACCAAGCAGTTTTACTACCAGAAACCGAGTTACGCCGACTTGAGGAGGGCATTATGGAATTTGAGGATCGAGTTGCTTACCAGGGGAATTAACAAATTGGCAGTTCCCAAACTCGGCTGTGGGCGGGACCAGCTGGATTGGAGAATCGTTAGAAACATGCTGGAAGTTGTCTTTAGAGGTACGGACGTCAAGATCTTCGTCTGCAGTTTTGACCCACAGCTCGCATTAAGGCCAACGAAGAGTGTAGACTGTTACTTCTACCGTAATGGAACGTGTAGTCGAGGTGAAGACTGTCGATATCGTCATGACCCGTTCTACAGGAACCAGAGCATAAAACCTGTTCTGGGACAGAACAGACTTGAAATGGGGGGCAGTGTAACAAGAGAGAAAAAGAAAGAACCTCTTCTTCACACAACAAATGGAATATTCTACAGCATTCGAGAGAATGACGCATCGCACCAAGCATGTAAATCAGACGCTGTTTATCTAGCGCCTTCTAGAAATACATAGTAGGTTCCAGCGGCTTCTGGTACGATTATATTAGGGTATAAAATTGACTTCGCGGATAAAAGAGAGCAGTCAACAGCGAGTCATTAACTGTGTATCACTAAATAAATAGTAAATGTGAAGATAAATGTTGTATTAGAAATTCATAGTCTGTAAATAATAGTTTTAATGGTTTATAATCATAGCGTTAATTTATAGTGTATTCATTAGTGTTTGTAAATAAATATTTCTTATTAATAGACGATTTAAACGGCACTTTTGTTATTATTTTAAAAAGAACGTTACAATATCTTGAAATTTAGTTTTATTAGACGTCCAGTAGTTACGTAATATTTGTATAAATATGATATTGAGTTTCTTAGAATCTTATAAAGTTTCTTTTAATCTTGGAAATAAGAGTTTAATTTGAATATGCTTTTTCCAGTTTCTATTTCGATTGAAAATGTTAGATATTCTTTTGATTTTTCCTAAACTCACGATAGGAGTGTAATATAGACAAATGAAATAATGTGTTTTTTACAACAAATATTCGTTAAGTTGCCGAAGTCACTCTTACGAACTGTTTGCAGTTCGTTTAGTTAAGATTTGTCTTTATGTGGGTATTAAATTGTCATACATAAAATATGAAGGAATCGAATGCTTCTAATTCGTATAAATAATTACTCTCATAGACTCTCAACACATATTGCGATCATACGAACTTAACAGTTTTATGGTTTTATTAGAGTTTTCCTTGTGCATATACAGTGTGTAAATAAGGTAAGGAATAAAATTTATATTTTTTGTATTACCACTGTTTGGAATAAAAGCTCGGACACATCAATTTTATTTGTTTCTTGTGGATGTTATGGTCGTCAATTTTAATTTTTTAGTTTACTACTATTGGGCCTATAACGTCATCGACGTTTTTTAAATGGAACCCCTTATTTCTTGAAATGAAAAGCATATTTTTTTCAGTTAAGTTCAGCAATACCCCATATGTGGTATTTAAAATAGTATTTTTTGAATTATGGAGAACCAAATGTGATAACTTTTCACGAAAATAATACTTAAAAATCTTTCAAGTCTAATGGTTATTTTCGTGAAAGCAAATCGTAAGGAACTTAGATTAGGTTTCTAAACATTGGCTCGGACTTGGACAAGGTTTAGTGAGCCGAGAATTAATACCAGGGTGTTGGCTAACCCTTAAGCGACAATAATCAAACCGCCAAGACTCGAGAAATAAAACTTGCGTAAAATGAGAGAACCGAGTACTGGTAAGTAATAATAATAATAATTGCTACAACCCATAAGCTGGAAACCAGGCCCCAGAAGCTATAAGCTAGTGCGGGGGGGAGGGGGCGATTATGATTATTACGTAGGCCCTACGTGCGGCTGCAGCCGACTTACAGATGGTCAACGCAAATCCCACATTTGTGTTGTCGCAGCTCAAGAAAACTGCAGAAAACCTTAACCAGATCTGCCGGCGCCGGCGAGTCGATCTCGGGCAGCTTGGGTGAAAGTCCGGCACGCCAGGCATTACACTACCAAGGCTGAAGTAAACGTCAATTTACGCTTGAGTAGAAATTAGAGAACCAAGATTCGATATTTCAAAAACTAGACTTGGATCAATGTCGTGAGAAAACGACTCTCCAGTTTTCAGCCACGCTGGGGCTTATTTAAAGATTTTTGTTTTAACATTACCATTTGTCATTAAAGTTAACGTTTTTCTTATAACAGAAAATTGTACGTATTGCTAGGCAAAACTTCTAATCCTACTAATTTAGAGGTACTTTTAGACCTAGTAGAAAAAAATAGTATGTATTTTTCGGATTTAAAGTGGCTTTGTTTGTCTCGCAATTTCTGCGGTTGCTTACGGTTACTACACTGTACTACGAGCGATAAATAATTTCGCCAGCTTAATAATCTGTCATTTTATCGTGTGAACAACTCCGGTATAGGGCAAGTACAAATATTTTACCTAATGGGGGCCGATTCCTATAAGCAATCTAGAATGACTTTAGGAGAGTTGGATTTTCCTAGCAGCGATGTGCAAACGGGTTTTTCAAATCGACGATGTTTTTCAATTACCTTAATTGCCATAATAATCCACTCTCTAATCCAGGATTAGAAGGTAAAGTGCTGAAGATTTTTAAAAGTAAATCAATGTTGTCAGTACGCGATACTGCGAAAGAAGCAGAAACATCAATAGGAATGATTCAAAAACCAAAAAGGAACGAAAAACAATCTGTAGCTGTAAGAAAACAGACAAGAAAACTGTACATCTTAACAAGGAAAAACCAGTGCGTTATAATGGACAAAAGACTTACTGCAAATTTGATTATAAAACTTTGCCAATGCTCGAATTTACACTACTGAGAAAATGAGTGACACTACTGAGTCCGGACTCGATGACACACGCGTTTTGAAAACTGATTTGTATGTAGATTTCCCTGCTGAATCCGAATCCGGAGGGCGCCCGTTGATTTGGAATGGCCTTAACCCTTAAAATGTCAATTTTACGTAAAATTTTGAAAAATCAAAAATGCGTACTACTTAAAATTCAGTTTTGAGAAAAAAGAATCTGAGAAAATTATTATTTTGTTATACTATGTCATGTTTGTGCATTAAAATTTTCACCAATCGAAAAACTTTTTTATTACAAGAGATAGAGGCCTATATATCGAGACTAATTAAAAAAAAGCCCAAAAAAGTTTTTGGTGAAAAAAATATATCGCTGTCTGTAATACAGACGAAATTATTGCAATTACAATATCTTGTACGCGGGCGACTAGTGAAATATAAATCTCATTATTTGATCGTATGACATTTGTCTTCGCATAGACAAGATATTCTACACTGTGAATCTTTCTAAAAACATCTGCATGCTCTTGTGCATATACTGGATTTGCATTTGCAAAATGTCTGCATTTTAAGAAAATCTGGTTGAGATACTAAAGACGTAATAGGTGCTATTGTTCCATCTGCATCCCTAGCCCATCCAAATTCTAATATTTCGGGGAAATTAGCATTAACATTCACAGCAGTCTTATAGATGTTTGATAATATGCCCTGTGAATGTGATATAAAAAAGCATCTTCTGAGGGAGGCAAATAACTGTAAATATAAGTAAAATTGGTTATGAATGTTATGATGTTTATAAAAACGTAGATCAACATTCTTACCGAATGTCTGTTTTACAAGTCGGGAACAAATGAGCACGGATTTCATCTAGTGAACCAGTGAACTCTAAACTTCTGTATAAAGCCTTAAAGAATAGCCGACATGTCGAAAACATTTCGTCCCCATCTTCCAAACAGTATTTTCCACTAATAGGTTCTCCAAGCCAGTTTTACCATATTTTTCATTATAACTTTCAGGGCAGTTCTTTTTCCTTTTCGAAAAGGATAGCTGACAGTCATTGCCAGAGAGGCAGTAAGCCGCTAAAAGAATGCAAGCAAGATCTTTTGGATCGTCCCAAATCTTGCCTGCCAGTTCTTCAATGTGGGGCTGACACGGAACAAAGCCTTCTTTGCGATGTAACCATATGGGAATTAACAAAGCTACTGAATAATACCTTGATAGTAGGAAAACATCAGTATCATTGAAATAAATCAGAACCATTCTATTTTCTCTTTAAAAAAACTGAAGCTATGCAAACATTCTGGTGTCTGCTTCCTCATGTTCTGTAAAACGCTGATTTTTCAAAATATTCACTTCATTATTTGTGCATACCATTGCTTTATCTTCTACATGCATGCCAGAGAGAAATATTTTTATATCTCTTTTATTTTGCACACTGTGAAATTAAGCAAGCTACTCTTATTAAGTTGATTATTTATCAATAAATGATTTCCATTGTGGTATTGTTACCGTATCACTGACCTCGTAAATATTTTCAGTAAATCTGGATCATCGTTTCCGTTCCGCACCCTTAGCACTTTCACGAAAATCGTACCTGTCCCCCACAAGAATAACATAGGTGCAATTAGAAGGCTTCATTTGAAAAATCGAGTTAAAATATTTCTTAAATAATTCACTGAATGTGATACAACCATAGTTTTAGGAAAAAGGATGACTTCAGGGCAAGTAAAGATTGGATACTTAATTTTAAAAAGATACAATTTATGTCTGTTAAAAATCTCGGGGAAAAGCTATTCGATGATTCGCAAGCAGCAAGGGTCATTAAAAACAGTTGCAAAGCGATTAGCGTGGCTTTGCAATGGACGGTAGAAAAATTGAAACAATTGTGATGCTGGAAGATTCAAAAGAAAAATCGTTTCTACGCTAAGAAAAGCATTTAGTAGGACCAATTAAATGTATTTAATTCAACTAAATATTTAGTTAAATAAACTAAATTTAATTTGATTTAACAGATTTTAACTATCTATTTAGTTGAATTGAATAAATTTAATTCTTCAAACTAAACGCTTTTCTCAGTGTAAGGTATTAAGTTTAAAAAACACAAAACAAACAAAATCGCCGCCGTTTTTGATTAACGACATATTAATGCGGAACATTATTTTTGCGTTTTTAAAACTGTTTTGCGTTAAATATTTTTGTAGTTTTATTTATTTTTAAATAAATGTTTTTGCAGAATGTTTTAATTCCATTTACTTACAAATAAAACATTGTAACTCTACAGACGCGGTAATCCGAAAACGGCGATGATTCGGATTGGCCCTGTTTTAATTAGTCCGAATTAGCGACATTTACTGTATAAATTTCCGGAAAATTGTGTGATTGTCATGGATACAATTCAAATTTGAATTTTTCTATTGGTTCTCGGCATCGTCGTGCGATTCTCTCCGAAATACTAGAATTTGGATAGGTTAGGAATGCAGATGGAACAATAGCGGCTAAGTATTACAACGTCGCGTCATTAGTATCTCAACCAGAGTTGCAGTCTACAACTCTGGGAGAATTTTTCAAAATAAAAATTAACTTTCTAGCTCCATCCAGGATGAAGTTATGACGTTGCAACCAGAAAAGAAGCGCGTTTTTGATTTTTCAAAATTTTACGTAAAAATGACTTTTAAAGGGTCAAGCTTATTTCAAATCGACGAGATTCAGCGGGAAAATTTGCATACAAATCAGTTTTCAAAAAGCGTGTGTCATCGAGTCCGGACCACCTCTTTAAATAAGCGCTTTTTGAGATGCCTGCTCCCCGACTATTATGTGAGCAAAAAGGACAATTCGATTTTTGTGGGAAAATATGGGAGAAAGGTCTTAGTATGGCAAGCTATATGCAAATGCGGCATGAAATCTAGCCCCTTATTTACTCAAGAAAATTTGAATGTAAATTTATATCGAAAAGTATGTTTCCAGAAAGACTGGCGCCAATGATTAAAAAACATGCAGCGCCTACTTTATTTTGGCCGGATCTAGCTGCATGCCACTATGCAGCGGCCACTAGGGAATGGTACAAACAGCATAAAATCAATTTTAACGAGAAAGAGCCTAATCATCCAAACTACCCTGAAGCACGTTCTATTGAAGATATTGGACTATTATTAAACGACATCTTCAGAAAAACTTTGAAGCTGCAACTAGCCTAGAAGATTAAAAAAACTGAATAAGGCCACCAAAGCGAACGAAGTCATCCAAAACTTAATACTTAACCTAAACAAGAAAGTGGGAAAACGGGCAAAATAATAATAATTTTTTATGTTTCTGTAAATTATTAAATTTATAAAATTGTTAAAAGTATTAGATAATTATAAAAGGTATATGAGTCTGAAGGTGTCAATTTTTTTTTCGATCAAGTCCTTACGTTGTACTCTGTAGATTGTTCCATTATCATCCATAAATTGTCGATATAGAATAAATGATTAGTGAACGTGTCTATGTATATATATATATATATATATATATATATATATATATATATATATATATATATATATATATATATATATATATATATATATATATATATATATATATATATATATATATATATATATATATATATATATATATATATATATATATATATATATATATATATATATATATATATATATATATATATATATATATATATATATATATATATATATATATATATATATATATATATATATATATATCTTGTCTTTGTGACACCAAAATTGCATATTCATTGTAAGAGTAGCACCCAATTTTGCAATCCGACACCCAGCATTGGGTGTCGGACTGTTTTTAGCTGGAAATAGAGTGTATACAATACAGCCCCATCTACATTAAAAAAACACAACTTTTGGTTGGGTGCCAAATTGACATATTTTATATAGCTATATACAAATTAGTTCTAGAGGGTCTCCACCAGGCGGCGCTCGTTAATATACAGGTGTATATTTTTATATAATATTTGTCAATGTGACTACTTAACAATTATTGCATTTAGTGACACCCGACATTTGGCAACTATGTAATACCCAATATAACCCAGTCGATTGCATTTCAACCTTGTACCAGGCGTAAACAAACCTACTAAAAGATAAATAAAAAGTACAATTGAAATATGTTTATGAATGTATTAGGTCAATTCGGTGTACAAATATACTGCTCAACTAATGAACTGCACCATTTGCACAGATTGGTGTAATTTTTTAAATATTTAAATATTTCCCATAAAACCATCGAGTATTTATTTTATAGTACTTATATCAAGCATATTTAATTGTATTGTGCTTCAATATCAACTTACGTATTAACATAATCATATTTTTATTAATAAAATATACGCAAATACCAATATAAACAAATTGTCCAGTTCATTTGTTGAACAGTATATGTATACACTTATTTAAATATATAATCTGTGTAATCTCTATAAAAAGAGGAATTGTGTAATACTTTTAATTTAAGAAATTAGAAGAACCGGACAAAACACACTATGATCAAAAATTTGTATTATCACACCATTGAATAGAAGAGGACATAAGCAACTTTCTGCTATAGACTGCATAAGACGTTTTGTATGAATTATCTATTTGTTTTACTGGAATTATTTATTTGTTTATTACGTTACTGGAAGTATTAGATGTTTAATTATGATTATTATTATTATTTTATCTAGTTAGGTACCTATTTTGTATCTACCTTAGCGACGTGTTTGTTTATAATTATATTACCTTTGATAATGACAGCATAGCTGTCGAAACAATATTGTCAGGTTATATTTTAATAAAACTGTGAAACTTTTAATAATCTTTATTTATTTCATGATTATGGAGTTCCACAAAATAAGGCTGGAAACAATAAACAAAATCTATTTGTTTAATTGTCAAATCTCCACAAATACAAATGGCAAAATATCGTACATTTGCCAGCAAACGTAACGTCCTAACTGTAAAAAATTAAAGACATCGGTATTCTTAAGGGATGAATTAGCAGGTAATAAAAATGCGTATCTACCCCTTAAGCTTAAAACATATTTTAACAAAATTTAAAATAACACCAGATGGTGAGAAATAACGGTTCAAGGGATTTATTTACCACCTTGGACTGTCAATTTAGGATTTGCAGGTGTTTGAAAGTGTTCTTTATAAAAAATAATGTTTTTTGCCATTTATTCAAGTATTCTAGTATTACTTATTTATAAACAAAAAAAAGCTACTGATAAGTACTATACCTACTTCTTGATTGTTTTTTTATTTTAAATTTTCTATATAAGGCTTATATCTTAAATATATATCGATGACAATTTCACCTTGTTTAATTGATTTCTCATTTAATTGTTTTCGGAAACAATGACTAAAAGTTGACATATTTTAAATTAAAGCTTATGCTTATTGCTGGCAAGAGGCAATTATAATCAAATGCGTGTAATCTTGGCGACATATTTCTCTGAAGAAACTCATCAACTTCAACCTTCAAGTAAATAATTTCTTTAAGTCCAAACGGCAAAATACCATTTCTTTTTTGAAGAGATACTTAATTGTCCTTGTACTTGATAAAAATAATTATCTTTTTCATTCGGCCTTGGTCACCATCCTTTTCTAGATAACCATCTATTTTTTTGAATTGCTTCATTTATCTCGTAATTCCTGGCCGTGAAAGGACATTTAATTTCTACTAAGTGTCCAGAATTTTCTTCTATACCGTCTGTTGAAGCACCGAGAAGTGGCCATTTCGCGTTTATAAAAAGCCCACAATTAGAAATGCGAAAACCAAATTTCGTTTCTAACAAACATTTAGCTCTATCTTCATTATTTTTCCCCAAGCTGTGGCTCTAGAAAGAAACTCTGTATAAAGGATTCCAGTAACGGTTGAAGCACAACCTGTGTGTCTTACAAACTTTACCAAATAATGAAGTAGTTAATAACTCTTTTCTATATTGTTCAATCAGACATTGTGAGAATCAGCTTGCAATCAAGTTTGTGCTTCTGTTTCTTTGTAGTTTTTCTCTGATTTTTAAAATTTTCTGGAAATTCCACTATCAAGTCTTCAAATGCATCTACTAGACACCTCAATTAATACTTTATTTTGGAATCGTTGGATGGTGTCGGTGTTACTTTGTTTGGTACAGCCCCAAAACTGAATACCATAGGTTCATACAGGCTTCTGTATTTGCTTGAATAATAAAAGCTTATTGTGTAGAGAGAGAGTGGAGTTTATTCCAATCAGCCAATACATTTTTCTGTATTTAATACCAAGTTCTTTTTCTTTTTTAACGCGTGCTTTCCATCGAAGCTTCGCAAGTGTAATGCCTGTGTCCGAACATGGAATCTGGTTGTTATTTATACTGACTGGCGTATATTGGATAACTTTATTCGCAAAGTTTACATGTAGTACTGATTTGGATTCATTCAATATTATTCTCCATCTTTTTGTCCTACAGTAAACTAGATAAATGGCTGTTTGTAATTTTTCTATGGCTTCTGCATTGGTTGTTTTTACTGCTAATATAGCTGTGTCATCAGCAAAAGTAGCAAAGGTGTTGTTTTCTAATGCTTGAATATCACAAGTGTACAAGAGATACAAGATCGGTCCTAGTAACACTTCCTTGCGGCACTCCTGCTTTAATTTCCTTCAATTCAGAATAAGGACCTTCCTGCTTGATCCCGAAGTATCTGTCAGAAATGTAAGACTTCAAGACTTGAGAATATTGCTTTGGCAAGAATAGTTTCAGTTTATAATTTAGACCTTCATCCATACCTTATCGAATCCCTGTACTACATCAAGAAAGATGTAAAACAGACATTATTTTCTTCTAAGGATTTCTCTATAATATTAGTGATTCTATGTACTTGATCAATGGTTAAATGTTTCTATTGAATTAAATTTCTCTCTTCAATGATAGGTTTTAGTCTTTTTAACAATAATTTTTCAAATAACTTCGATATTACAAGTAGTGAAGATATAGCTCTGTAAGATGGAACTTCATGAGGTGACCTACCAGGTTTGGGAATCATAATGACCTCTGTGTCTTTACACAACCTAGGCACGTACTTTAATCTAAAGGCAGCGTTTATTAGGTAATTCAGCTTAACTGTAGCTTTCCCTGGTAACTGCTTTAACACTTCACCAGTTATTACATCGAACCCTGGAACTTTTTCGGATTGATGTTGTCTTTGATTTCAGACATTACTTCCTTAGGTGAAGCAAGGCTTCATCTTGAATGAATCGCAAAATTATTTGCTTTTTGTTCGTTATTTTTTGTCCACTTTCCAGCTTCTTGTCTTATTGAAGGAATTTGGGTTATTGGCCCTTTCAGCTTGTTTGTAGCTTTCCAAAGAGAATAGTGCTGCTGCCAGTCGTTTGTTTTCTTAGATACGCTTCAATTGATTCATTCTTTACTCGCTTGAATTTCTCTTTTTAGTTGTTGACTAGCACTATACAGAGGTGTTTTACCTTGAGGCTAGAGCCCCTCACCTTGAGGGGCTCTAGATTGCTACCAAGTACGTCTTAATCTTCTTTTTTCTGTGATAGTTGATGATGCAGTCCAATTTTTGTAACATGTATCTTCTGGGACCTGTTCCTCTTTGTTCTCGGCCCTTTGACAAACACAGACTTGTCTGTTTGAGCTCCAAAAATTGCAGCCACTCCAGAGAGAGAATTACAATTTCCTCCACCACAATAAGATCGTTTTGTCCAACTGCCATTACAGACAACTGCGATCATTGGTGTGCCATTCTCATCTATATTTCAACATTCTATGGCCAATCTAGCTTCTTGTTCCGCAGCTTCTCATGGATTTCCAAGCTATTTCTTCCCAAGCATTGCATACCATAGTATGAACATTTTTATGTAGGGTAAAACTAAAACAAGGAATATCCATGGTTTATGTAATATTTTTAACTATGTGTAGCCGCCAACAGCATTTATGACAGCAGTGACAGAGGAAATGTTAATATCGAGTCTTTTTGGGTTTTCCGGATAACAAACAGTTTCGTGGAAGTAGCACATGTTACACTCAAATGGTAAAATAAAAACATTTAAAACATGTTATCATCCACTCTAAATCTCACCTCTATTTTTTCTGTACTAGCTAGGTAAATCATTACATTCACTGCTTATTGTAATATTTTCTGTGCTGAAAGCAGTGAAGCTTGTTTGGTAAAGTATTATAGAAATATTAAAGTTATCAAAGTGGCAGAAGTTATGACCAAAAACACTTTTTGGAAATCTCACTTTGTAAACAATTTCACTTCAGCAATCGAATTGTTTCAACCAAAAATTGTAGACATTTCGGAAACGGATGGAACGAATTCTAGAAATTTATATGAGCGGATAAGAAAAGTAACGTCATCCATCTTATTGAAAGATATAAGGGTTATTGTCAACAAATTTTGAAAAAAATTAGTAATATATAATATAGGGCCCGTTAACTTGTGCCCGTCCAATTCATAGATTTCCGTTGAAAACTAGCACTAGGATGCTCTTACCTAGCATCGTCTAGCACCCAAATTTTAAAGCTAACACCATTTTAGTTCCAGAGCTACTTAAAGGTAAATTCGAGAGAGGGGAGGCTAAGTTAACGCCAGCCCCGCCAATTTGTTCTATCCTTTTCAAAACTTAGCACTAGATAATCCATAGCACCCATGTTACGAAGCTAGCAACACAATAGGGGTGGAAATATAAGGGTTAAAAGCACCATAGATGTATGGTTTCACGTTTTTTCTTGAATCTTTCATCATCGAATGTAGAATTTTTATACTATCTATACTTCTATGATACAGGCAAGTCTCATCTATCTACCTAACAATGAAAAAGATTGACTTGTTTTTCACGGAGCGCTTCCAAGTTCTCCTGACAGCACTGGGCCCCGTATCCTCATGAAAGCTTGGACATGTCCAACTCTTCGTGAATTATTTTCCAAATTGCACTGACCACTGTCCTATGAGATACCTGGTTGCTAGATAGTTCCAGGTAGTCAAAACTGCGAATCAGCTGCTCTGGATATTCTCGGTAAACTCGGGTCCCAGGATTCGTTGAGTCTGAGTCGGAGAGCTTGCGAGTTTTCTCCAGCCTTTAAATAGGTTGGGATACCCAAGCACAGAAACCCGATACGGCTGAGCCGAGCAAGGTTATCTTGGGAAATGACCTTATGAGATGTCGATACGGACACGAGTCGTGTTTGAACTAAATACGGTTCTGGGTATAGAAAACACTGATCATTTTGGGATTATCTCCTGAAAAGTTAACTAACGTGACTGTAGGGGTTTTTGATCCTCTTCTATAGTTTGACTCCTCCATTACAGTCACAAACTATCTAAAGTGAATCCCTATCACAAATTGCACAACGGTCAAGCATGTAGTTAGTAACTCACTTTTTGGGAATGAAAAACTGCGAAAGCTAAATACTTTTAGCTAAGAAATTCAAAACTACGAGCACTTGAAAGCCGAATGCCAACTAAATTGAAAAGCCTCTAGAAAGAAAATAAAGTTTTAACAATGGCAAGTGAATTTTCCCAGAACACTATCCCTATTTATATAACAGAATTATATCTAACGCATAAATAAGACAATAAAACAAAAATAGATTTCAATTATCTCATTTAAGAAAATTGGATTCATAGTTACAGGTATTATTTTACGCTGAAAGAAATTTTGTGGTAGTATTAATAAGAAGGGTTTATTGTGATTAATTATAATTTATTATTATAGAACCAACCAAATCTTTGTAACATTGATAACGTCTTCCTGTTGTCTGTTCATCGACAATAGTTAATATATTTGGTTAAATTAAATTATTTGTGTCGGTCCATATTGTATGAAGTTGGTTAACGATTTTATACAAATAAAACTGCAGAGTAGTAAGAACTATAAGCAAGAACTGAAAACAAATGATTCATTTCCGCTTGTATTCATTCTCGAATGAAATTTTTTTAAACAGTTGATTTTGCATTCGTTCGCGAACGAATAAAACTGCCTTCGTTAAAATTTAATTCTTGAAAGAATAAATCATAAATTTTTAAATATAAAATTCTTCCACAAATGATAAAATACGAAAAGAATCGAATCTTTTTCATTTGCAAGTGATAATTTCCTTACCCTGTAATAACTAAATATTAAAAAAATTAAGATACATCGTTAAGATTTATTAGAAAGTATGAACTTATGAAATTCTATTTTACATATTAAGTATACAACTTGTCGTTGTCAGTCAAAAGAAAATTATGTACAATACGGCATAAAGTTTTGGAGTTTATAAAGCACAGTAGTGTAATATTGTAAGCTGATTTATTTATCGTAAATCTTTATCGAATTAACTTTCTTTGTATAAAAAATAATCAATTTTAACTAGTAATATTAATTGGATAATTTGAAGATTATTTAATATGGATTGTAGGTTTAAATTTAACACCAAAGGTTAGTTTACTATATATAGAAAACAATCTAAACTTATTGTTCTAATTAAGTTACATTAAAGATTAAAGGATCGACCGCACTAAACATAAAACATTCCTTTTCCGTGATGTCATTCCGACCTCTCGAAACTCAAACCCCTAAAATTGCATAAAAGGAGCATTACTTTGTCTAGAATTGTCATCTTCAATGTATCTTCAATTCCATCTGCTCTTTCGAATTTACAAGTGTTATAACTTATATAAAACAAGACTTGATATAAATTTGTTTTATAAGTAGCCACCATGCAAATAAAATATTTCTATTCTGAACCACCAAATATATCAATGCCACCAGTTTATCAGAATAATATGACAAGCGACACCCGCTAATTTGGCAACGTTGGAGGGTGCCAAACTGGTAATTTATGATATAAAAAATATACACTTGGGTGCCATTTGCACTATATATATGCTGGTGTCATTATGCCCAGTTTTATATTGCAATTATATACACAGGGCGTCACTTTTACATTGATCGTGCAGGGTGCCACTTTCTACAAAACACATGTATATATATATATATATATATATATATATATATATATATATATATATATATATATATATATATATATATATATATATATATATATATATATATATATATATATATATATATATATTTGTTTAACCGCTTATACATACCCGTATCGCTATATTCTACCGACTTGTCGGACCATTTTCGACGCTCTCAGACCCGGGCTTGGGTCTGGCAACGTTCTCCTATGTTTTCGATGTCTACAGAATAAGGTTTACCTAAAACTGCAATAAAAAAATATACAATTTGGGTTTGGAAAAGTAGGGTCTGTAAAAAGTTTTATACAACCGTAGTTCATCACAATGAACTATAGGGGGCGTCGCGCCTTTCTCAAGTGTATATCGTATATTTTTATACAAGACGCTATCAAACCCGCTATGTTCTACAGACTTCCTAAGCCCTGGATCTGGCAACATTGCCATGACGCATATGTTAAGCTTTGTTTTATATACGTTTGGTTATAATAGCTCGCATTTAATATTTGATGGAGAAAAGTGACGTAAGAATTACATCATCTCGTATGCGAGTTCTTTTCACATTTGTAAATATTCTCTGGCTTTGTAAAATTGAAGGTTTTAATATTTATTAATAATATACTATATTTATAGCATATAACTAGATAAATTCCATATAATACATTATAATTTCTTAAATATTAATATAATTTATTACATATTTTTTACACTGTTTCTTAGATAATGTTAAAGATGTACAGTTTTTTACATTAGCTGGAAGTGAATTATATTCAACTAAACCTTTATGAAACAGATTATTTTGTCCTATATTTGTTGTTACTGTATGAACATAAAAATTATTTCTACTTCTAGTATTATGATCATGATCATCTTCTATGAATAGTAAATTCATTTAAAATGTGCTCTGGATATATTCGGTTTTTTGTTTTAAATATTATTATCATCGTATTATAAAATATATTTTCCTTAACACTTAACAAAGATGTAACTTGCAACATTCCTCTTATGCTAGTATACCTACTACATTTTAATATTATTCTTAACGCACAATTTTGTTTTTTTTGAAGATTGTTAATTTCAGTATTATTTAGGAGGTAAAGTATACTAGCACAATAATTAAAATGGGGAAGTATTATTGTTTTATATAGTAATAATTTAGACCACTTGCTAAGATTTTGGCTTATTCTACCTATGAAATTTACTATTTTTGCAACTTTACTGATAACATAGTTTGAATGACTAGAAAATGTTAAGTGACAATCTATTATTACGCCTAAGTACTTCCACTCATAAACTTGTTCTATTTTTTGACTATTAATTTGTATTCCCACATGACTAGATGTATCAATTTCGTTAAACTTATTTTTTATTATCATGAATTTTGTTTTATTTACATTTAAAGAAAGACTATTTTTACCTAACCAGTTATATACATTTACTAATTCATCATTGATGATATTTAATACTTTTTCAATATCATCTCCTATAAAATATATTAAAGTGTCATCTGCAAATAATTGAATGTTACATTTTTTAATTACATTAACAATATCATTTATGTATAGTACAAATAAATCAGGGCCTAATACAGTTCCTTGTGGAACGCCAAAGGTAGTTTTTTTAGGTGAAGATGTAGTATTAAAGTATCTAGTTTTTTGAAATCTGTTTTTGAGATATCCACTAAACCATTTTATAACTATTGGGCCACACCCATATGTTTTTAATTTCAATAATAATAGATCTCTATTAATAGTCTCAGAAGCACGTCTAAAGTCTAGAAAAACTACACCTATCATCTTCTTCTTGTAAATAGCATTTTTCCATTTCAAAAGAACTGATTGTATTGCACTTTCACATGAATTATTTTTCCGAAACCCTGATTGAAAAGGTGTTAACAGTTTGTTCACTTCAATGTAGTCACGAAACTCGATATTTACGACGGTCTCTAATAATTTTTCATAAGATGGCACCATGTTGATCGGTCTGTATTCTTCACATTTGTTAGTGTTGATTGTCTTCTCAATGGGGATAATATGGGATGTCTTCAAGGTTTCTGGGAAGGATACACTTTCTAGACTCATTTGAATTAGATGCAAAAATCTCTGTCCTATTACATTGAAAGCTAATCTTTACGGTAATACCATCGACACTACTATTCTTATTAGGTAAATTGTTTATACTTTTTTTAACTCCAAAAACCCTATTGGTAAAAATTTCTCAAACTTGCATTGATGCACATTAATGTGGCTTAAATCAGTTTCAATTTGGGTTAAATTTGTTAATGTAAAAATTTGTTCTATGCTGTTAATAAAGTAAATATTGAATTTTTCTGCAATCTGAATTTCCTTTTATTCTAACTCATTGTCAAAAATAATACCTTCCTTTTTTTGTCTGTTATGGCCTCCTTTAATTAATTCTTTAACTGTTTTACACATTTCTGTTGAGTTATTTTTATATCATCTATTTTTTCTTGATAATAATTTCTCTTGTGGTTCCTGATCAAACTAACAATTCCATTTCTTTGTTGTCTATACCTATTCATATCACTTTCTTCTTGTGTAAAGATTGCTCTTTTATATAATCTGTCCCTTTCTTCAATTTCCAAGGCTATTTCTGGGGTCCACCAACGCTTACAACTCCATTGACATTTAATAGTTTTTTTAACAGTTAAAGCATGCCTGTTTAGTGTGTCCATTATGGTTTTAACTAATGTTTCTGCTAGTTGATTGGTGTTTGTACAGTCCGGATTCCATGGTTGATCCATTAGATCTAATTGAAATTGCATTTCATTGAAGTTGCTCATGTCTCTGTGTTGTATTGTATATTCTTCATATTTTTCTTTCACTTTTGCATTTACAATTATTGGGTGATCGGTTATTTTTGGAACATGGTGTACCTGGGCATCAATGGTTTTTTCATTAGATACAAGAAGATCTATGAGGGTAGCACTGTCCTTAGTGATTCTGGTAGGTTGGTCGATAATCTGATGTAGTCCATTATTTTTAATTAAAGTTCTCAGCCTATTTTCATAATATGAATCCTTTAATAGGTCAATATTAAAGTCTCCGATAATTAGTAAGGTCTCTGATCTACTAGCATATACATCAAACAAATTTTCAAGTTTCATTAGAAATTGAGCATCACTAGAGTTTGGAGAGTGGTATAAATTTATAAAGTTATATTTGTATGATTGAAAGCATATATTAATACCTACAATTCATGTGTTCATATCAATGGTATCTTTAAGTAGGACTTTATAACTGAATTCATTTTGTATATAAATGTTTAGAGTAAGGTTAACAGGATTTTCGAACAAGTGAGACAACGCAACATAATACGGAAAAGTTAATTTCTGGGGAAAGTGAATGGTTTCCAAATAAGGTGGAAAAGTACATGTCATTTTCCGTAGTAATCAAACGATAAATTTCAAGAACTTGATTAAATTTTTTAGTATAAAAGTACTGTAATATCTTCTTTGTATGTTTGTTTGAAGGATTCTTTGTGATTAATTAAAGCTTTATTCTTTTACTGTTAAGATGAGAGAATGAATGCTTGAACTATTTGGTTTCTGCATTATTTTCTGATCCCTCGTTTACATTCGTTTCCTTAGATACTACAAAGTATCCAAGGCAACGGTGATCATCACATTTATTGCTCCCTTGTTTTTTAGAATTTTTCCAGCAGAAAAAGTCTCCATCAGTTTGCTTGAGGACAGGATTGGAAAGAACTAGTGAATGTACGCATAAGATGCGATTGTGATTGTACAGCAACAATAGATACGTAAAAACCGCGTTTTTTTCTTTGGCTGGTTTTACAATTAATTAAAGTTAGTACAGGGCTCTTAATGTTAATGTTCGTTACAATGATAAGAACTTAACCAATAGAAATGAGCTAATAAGAATAACATGAGAATTGAATGAGATAAACGGTTAAAATTAAGACAGCAGATTCTTAATTTTAGGGCTCGTTGCAAAATGTAAATAACTAAAAACTACAAAACTTAACCTAAGAGGAACGTATGAGGATTCTGTTGGACTTGTATTTGTTGTAGGTTGTTGGTTGGATCATAATCGTATATGCAACATAAAAGGAAAATAGTAAATGTATGTTGTACGAATTTTTGGTACGACCGTTTATTGAAGTTCACAACAACCGATTTGTAATTATACGTTTTGCGACACACTGTTGTGTGGGTTTCTTGTAGGGTTCTGAAACTTTTTCTGGAATAAATAGGTTTAGCTCAGGTTTAAATCGACAGTTTATGCCAACGAAATGGCATAATTCTTGTTGCATTCTAAGGATTGGAAAGTTATGAATAGCTTCTCCTGTTGAAATTTGCGGCGTAACTCCATCACTCTTCACTGTGTGGTCGAGACAAGTTAGTTCTTTGGCTTCAAAGATTGTTTTTTTTTAATTTGATAGTAAACCGTAATGATATAGGCGTTGAAATACTTTCTTTAAATGCTGTAGTAGTCTACTTTGATGGCAGAAAAATTTAGAACAGGAAAAAACTTTATACAACCGTGACTTCAGATAGATTATGACTTCAGCGATGGAACTGCTCCATGTACTGGTAGTGGTGGTGCTGAGAGAGTATTGATCCTCTACTGGAATTATGCTAATGGATTTCTCGACATCTGCTTCATAAATAGGATCCTGGTATCTTGAATGGTATGCATGCAAGGGTAAGTTTCTTGACAGATTGTTGCGTGTTCAATTAAAGTCGGCGGTCACCACATGTAATATCTTCTGTGTTTGTTTGTTTGAAAGACTGTTTGTGGTTAATGAATGCTTTATTCTTTTACTGTTAAGATGAGAGAATGAATGCTTGAACTATTTGTTTTCTGACTCCTTGTTTATATTCGTTGCATTGGATACTACACTCACACATACATATTTATCAATGGATCACAGTACTCATTCATACATAGCGTCGACGTTAATGCATACTAGCGGAACTATTTTCTAGCAATTTTCCAGGAGCGCGGTTTAAATGCTTATAGAAACTTTGTTACAGATGGCATGATGAATTCTTTGAAATCGCAACTAGCAACATTGCTAGTTACAACATTTCAAAGAATTAAGTTCATATGTATTAACGGCAACGATATGTACTATATACCACCAATAAATAACAACGGCGTAGACCATTTAGGGTAAAAATCGTGAGGTGTTCTTTATCAAAAATTAAAATGGGCGAACTAAGTTGAGCATCATTTGTGACTTTTTTGCTAAAACACTGAAGGAAAACTTTCTCGTCTGTAATTTGTAAGATTACTTAATGGAACTTTTAATGGAAACAGGGCACTCGAAAGGTTCGGAGGGGCAGTGTATGTTGCAACCCCCAATTGAATTTCATGAACATTGGTATGGGGTAGATGCAGTAGCAGCACTTCACTATCGCAACAAGAAACGGCCACCTCATAGAACAAAAGATAAACGGAATAAATTCTGTGGGACGTTCTTTAACAAAAAGGAAACAGGGTGGACTAATATGATTTGCGCCTGGTATATTTAGAACTACATATATTTCAAATGTATCAGAAAATCTCTGGTGTACAATTCGTCACTAAGAATATAATACATATTCCAATTCACAAATAGCTATTTCAGAATACAATAAAAATTGATCTTTAACTTAGTACAAGTGCAATATAACGGAATTGAGCAAGGTTTGAAAAAACTTCTTCTCTTCTTCGTTACCTTTCGACGTTTCTGTTAAAGGCACTTAACCACCATATAGTGTATACTGTTTTGTACCTTCAAATTCATTAAACAGGAAGTAGGGATCGAACATTCCATAATTTTCTTGTAACTGTACAAACGCACAGTAAAAATAGAAACTGCTATTTTTTTAATCTAGGTTAAACTAATCAAATGTAGTGTATTTTGGTCAGCTAAACTTGAAAATGACTTTATGCTTGATTTGTTCATGTTTACGAGTAGATAAACTTTGTAAAATATCAATATTAAACCACGCCCCCAGATGTATTTTGTCGTTTTATTTTCAAAAACTGTTAGGTTTATGGACTGGTTGTTAAGTGGGTTAGATAAAATAAATCTTATTTAATTGGCGCATGAATATATATCATACAGGATGTTTCACTGAAGATTCGTATCCTCTGAATAGGTGGTAGTACACATAAAATGCAACAAAAAAGCTGAAAATCATTAATGTTTATCTTTCATAATAACCGAAAAAAGAATGGTTTTTGAAAAGTGGGTAGCAGGTCACTGGTCTAAGAATCACACTTGGAGCTGGATGTGCCTATCTGATACATTGACGCAGCTGCTGCTAGGTGATGTCGCAGTTTGTTTTGACTATAATTTCCAGCAGTTCCCAAAAGTTGACATTTTTAGCAAATTTTTGTCGATTTGCGTAAAAACAAAAAGAGTTTTTTGTTCCTATTGATGAATACTATCACACATGCAATTTATACGAAAGTTGAGTAAAACACCCTGTATGTAGACCAACAATTTGTACCAATACATTTGCCGGAGCAACTTTAGAACATAACTTATTGCGATCTTGTATTCGTCATCAAGTACTTAGCTAAGAAAAAAAATGTTGAGTTCGCAGTGCAACCTTAGCATCACTTCTGCAAAATCCATGAAGCGATGTTGTTGTTATTGTTGGTTGTAGTATTATGATAATTTTGCAGTAAAAAGAATATCTTTAGGAGAATACCCTGTACTGGACAATTATTTTATAGAAACCAAAATGTATAGGGCATTTCACCTTGTTTTGAAATCTTTCTTACTTCGTTTGTACGTCATACTGCATGACGTTTTACCTTTATTTTCTTTCTGCATTTTATAGAGCATTATTTGACTTATCACTATTCGACTTGGGTCAAGTATACATTAAACATATCACTACCACAGAACTCCGCATCTAGCGTTAGCGGGTACGCTACAGCTACCACAAGCACAAAATAACACTAATGTATGTTCTAATAACAACTGTCCTTGAACACAAAATTTTATCCAAATTGCATTTTTGACTTTTTTATTTTGAAGGTCTATAGCTTTGTAACATTTCATTTTTGAACATAGATATGTTGTGCTTTATGGCCTATTTTGATCAAAGGCATTGACCCTCAGGAATTGGCATCGTCTGCTCAAGATATCCTATATGTAAAATAGGTGAAGTCCCATTTAATGTTAAATATCTAGCTACATTTTAAAGCAGGTGTGGAATTAAGTCGTGAACTTAGAATTCCAAAACAAAAACCATTCAAGAAAAAAATTATTCGATACGAATATGAATATAAAGAACGAAGTAAGAGAGATCCAAAAACCCTGAAGTACCCTGTACGTTTTAGGCTCACTAAAAAGATTGATTAGTACAGGGTATACCCCTAAAATGTATCTTGCCAATACGAGAATTACCATATGACTAGCCCCAATAATAATGATAATATCGCCACGTAGATTTTGCTGGAGATGCTGAGATAGAAGAAGACTGAACCAGGATCGCGTTCGATGCTCAACGAGATTTCCATAGCTATTTCATGATGAACATCAAATCACACAAAGTTATGCTCGAAGCTTCTCGTATAATATGTACCGATACAAATTATTTGTCTGTGTGACATATGATCGTTTTTCGATTACACAGAAACAAGACAACATGCACAAAGTTTTCATAGCTTTTTGGTATGAAAATTAAATAAAATCCTATTTAACCTAACTGGCTCCATTTTGATAAACCTAATAGTTTCTGAAAAAACAGTAAAAATCATCTGGGGGCATGGCTTACCCTCATCAGCTTCTCTGGTTCACCACTTTTGAGTAGTAACTTTTAAGGGGTTATTTAACATATCACAAAGAAGGCCTATCAAAAATCCAAGGATCTACCTCAATTCCCCTCTATTTTTACTAATTTGACTGAACTGTTACCGTGGTATTAAAATATACATATCTTAGAAACTGTTTATTTGTGCTAGAAACATAACAGTAAAATGCAGGAGGTCAAAAGATTTGGCAATAACATTTATTTTTTCAAAACACATATACATGACGTGTCTTCGAAACTTTTAATTGTATTCTTGTAAACAAAACTAATCATGTTAAAATAAATGATTTAAAAACAAATTATTAAAAAACAATTATTTGCATAAACCTTATGTATTTTAGAACAAAAGAGGCTCAATGCTATTTTCTCATGTTAATAATAATTTTCAGAGTTACATCAGAGTTTTACGGAAAACGTTAATTTTTCTGCGTTTAAGGTTATTTATGGAATTTACGAACAAATCAACAAAAATAAAGATCACTTATGTGCTTAGCATCCCGAAATCATTACGTCAATCGTAATTTTATCTCTGATACATTCGGCAACGTTGCTGGGTTCGGTAGGGTAGGTAGGCTTGCTTAAAATTATACAAATGGGTCTGTAAACACTGTAATATGTATCGGGTTCAAGAACGACTGTCAAATATTACCAATATTTTTTTTTCATATATTTTTACCCCTCGAGGATCTTAAATATTGCTTATCAGAAATAGATCAATATTATGTAAAATATACACATTTTAAAAATCAAAAAATGCGGGTCTACTAACGACCCCACCATATAGCGGGTCCGACAACGTCGATTAAATCAATATATATATATATATATATATATATATATATATATATATATATATATATATATATATATATATATATATATATATATATATATACACGCCCAACTATCCATACCAAGCCCGCTATGTTACGCAGGCACTCAGAAGCCCGGGCTTTCCTGTAGAGTTTCAGCTGTATATTCTACCTCAATCGAACCGATAATTTCATATTATTAAGCGCAACCTGCGAGGGGTAAGTTATTTTTACATACAAATGAATATATACTGTACAGCTTTTACGAGACCGCATATATTATTGGTACTGTAGCAGTCCTGTTTGTATAAAAATAGATATTTCACGCATTATACCAATCCACGCAGGGTTGCCGCTACTGTTACCAGCAAAACGTAAGATTATTGATCGTGTAATTTGTCTCGCCGGCTGTGAATGTCGGACAAACCACGGTTAGTCACCGAGACTTCCCGAATGCTTTCGTTCTTATGTGATGGTAATGCCGAGTTGGGAGTATCCTAGCGGAACTTTTGTTCTCGCCAACAGCCTGAGTCAAGGTCGTAGGTACATCTGGTTATTATCGATTTTATTTTAGCTTTCTCGCGACATAGTAACACAGACAATTATATACAACGAACTTTATGAAAAGAAGATGGAATTTTAGATTTCAGATCATGTTCTACATGCATAATTAACTGAATATTAAGTTACCTCGGAATTCGCCTTTTGGCCACCGATTTTGATGATTTTTTTTTAAATTGTAGGTATTCGACTATATTTTAAAGTCTAAATGTTAGATTTGTCCTGTAATGCCCTGTTTAATTGTTAATAACAAATTATTACTTTTTTCATAAGGGACTAACATTTAAATAATTTCATCAAATTTGTATTATAATTGCATAAAGTTGGGTACTTATAGGTTTTTAGGGTCGTAGATTCAAAATTTTAATAAAAATTTGATGAAATTATTTAATTATTAATTAGCCCCTTATGGAAAAAGTAATAATTTGTTAATAACAATTAAACAGTAATTTTCAAACCTTTGACTTTACAAATTAACAGACTTTACCAATTAAATATTTTAGTTTGAAAGAAAATGGCAAGAACAAAATTACAGTTTTCAATTAAATTAATATAAATAAAAATATTATTTCTAAAAAAAGATAAATCAATATTAGACGGTTTCCTAGAAAAAAAATACCTCGGAATTCGCCTTTTGGGTACCGATTTTGATGATTTTTTTAAAATAGTAGGTAATCGAATATATTTCAAAGTCTAAATGTTCGATTTGTCCGCTAATGCCCTGTTTAATTGTTATTAACAAATTATTATTTTTTCCATAGGGGGTTAATTAATAATTAAATCATTTCATCAAATTTTTATTATAATTGAATAAAGTTGGGTACTTATAAGTTTTTAGGGTCGTAGATTACGAATCCGGGGTCCAAATTGGTCTAAAATTCAAAATGGCCGCCGGTGTCAAAACTTTAATATATGAAATTTTGAATGAAAAATCGTACCAAGGGGTTTTTAAAGTAGCAAATTGTGCTGTTAAGCTAGAAAATGACCCAGATGTAAAATGCTTGTCACAAAATGGCCACCGAAACTAAATATGATTAAAATTCAAAATGTTTAATCTCTACTGTATGTTTGTTTAAGATGGATTAATATAGCAGTTAACACAATTTTAAGATTGTTGCAATTATTATTTATTTAAAATTCAAATTGATAGAATGGAGTTATTCCGTATGAATAGTGTTAAAATAAATTAATACTCCATAATTTAACCAGATTCCGTTTAAGTCTGAAACTTTATTTATCGTCAGATTTAAATAAAGGATATTGTGTTAATTATTATTTACTTGTGTTTCATGTAAAGCATTGTTAGTTTTTTCAGCTACTTCTGGCAACGTAGAAAAAGAATGTGCTCTTTACATTTTGAAAACTGATTAGTAAGCTTTTTTTTGGGAAGAATAAATTCTTTTTTACATGCTCTTACTGGTTGCGACACTTCAACAGCGTTTTTCGGCAAAGGGGTAAATAAATTTTTCAAAACTTTTGAATGCAAAATTTTATAGGTGTTTTTATAATTTTTAGAAATAGTTAGGGTTACTGAAGACAAGATAAGATATATAGAAAATAAATAAAATGGAACTTTTTTATTAGAAATTGCATGAAAATACAACTAAAAGAAATTGATTTAATTTTATTTTATTTGACAAATCCCATATTGTATAATATCATCTTCAGAGTCATTGCGTTCTGTTTCTTCTTCTTGTTATTTTGAAAAGCATTCTTCATCAGAGAAGTTTTCATCTAAACTTCTTTTTCATTAATGTTTCCTACGTTTGGACATTTCCAAAACTTTAAAAGATTTGAAGATTTGAGTTTTGTTTTCGACTATGCTTAAAAATTGGCTATAAGTGGATTCGAAGATGCCAAAAATAAGTTGAGAATTTTCTCATTAGTTTCTTCTCTGGAAGATTTGCATGGATGACCTCTTCTAAATTAACTAATCAACTTAATTTATTTCTTCTAAATAGCTTGAAATCTTTTTTCTCGCTTCTTCGCTAGCCGTTCATCTGTATCTTTTTGATGGACCAGCATGCCTCGAAGGTTAGTTAGAGTACCGTAGGTACATTTTACTAAAACATTTTCTGCAGCTTTTATGGTTGAATGGTCTTGAACTTTTCAACATTTATTTCATATCCACATACAACTGTTTGCATAATATCAAATCTATTAATAAATTATCTCTGACTTAATTTCTGTAATTTCTGCAGAAGTCGCAAGCGCTTTGAAAAAGCACATTGCTTCATATTTTCTTTGTTTTTAAAACTGTGAACCACACTCTAAAAAATTACCGGTGAATTATACCCTAAAAAATGGAGGCAACTATGTTACCTCCATTTTTTGGGGTAAATTTACTTCAAAGTGTAATTTTCATAGGAAGTGGGGAAATTTCAACATTAGGTTAAATTTGCATTGTAATGTTTCCTTTTTAAGTAAATTTACAGATTAAAATTACAATCTCAATGTAATTTTACATTTTAACATTAAAACACCTGTGTAAAGTTACATGGCAAAGTTAATATTTCATGGCAATAGTACTTTTCAGGGTTAAAATACAAATGTGAAAATACTTCTTGAATGTAACGATGACTTGCGAAAGTACTTGCAAATTCAATCGTTCCTCTGAATATTACTTACATAGGTAAAGGAATTGTATGAAACAAAATAAAATCAAAGTAATTTTTATTGAACGTATGTACTTATATAAAATATAAGACATTAACAGAACTTCTTTTCAGGGGCTTTCGGAAATATTTGGTCTCTCAAAGACATTCAGATAAAGTTTCGATTCCACCTAGAAAATTAAAAAATTATAAATTATATAAACAATTATACACGAGTACCTTTCTCAATTACAGTTATGCTAGTTTATTTCGAATTCTTCAATTTTTGATTCATCCTAGAAAAACATTAAATTAAATATTTTTATTTTATTGGTTTAAATTTGTAATTTTAACATATAGGTACTTACCGATTATTATTTTTTAACTTCTACTATAAAATAAAATTCTTCCCATCTTCGGTCATACGTGTAAATATTTGCCTTTAATAAATGCGCACTACACTACAACGAAAAACAAAATATTAATGAGCAACAGAATGAACACTTCGTTCGATATCGATAGAGTACGCCTCGCCGAAATCATAAAAGAATGGTACACACCATTCCGACCATTCCCCAAAAAGCCTATTTGGACTGTTCATAATGGATTCCTGAATTCTTTCACGAAACGAAGGTCACAAACAAGTGCGATCAGCGAAATATTAATTAAGGGTAAATATTAAGGGTAAAATTACACTATTCTTGTTCCAGTTCATCTTATCTTTAATATTACACTAAAAATGAATTAAGTTATTGAGCAATTATACATTTGTAAGGAAAAAATTGTCTGAGTTATGTAAATTTATATTATGGATAGTGATTTTAACCAGTTCAATGTAGTAGAATTACTTATATTTGTATAATTTTACATAATTACAGGGCATTTTACCACAAATAGTAAAACTACTAAATGTATAGGTAAAATTAATTTTAGGGTAAAAATACCGCAAATAATAGCGAAAAGTTACCTCTTTCCCAAGGTAATTTTACCTCATTTTTTACAGTGCATGTGGGAAAAAATCGTGAATCTGTGTATCAAACAATAAACAAGTAACTGTGATTCACTGGCAAACATTTTAAGAAAAAATGAATGAACTGGGTGTTTTGCAAACCTTACTGAGCTGAAAACATGTGAATACATGTCTGAGATACCTATTAGAGACCGCTAGTTTAGCCGTTTAATTCTTTCGACATTTTGTCAGCTTTTGAAGCAAAATCCCGTTATATGAGACGGTGGAATAGTCTAAATTTTTGACAGTATTGCCTTTTTGTCCATTCCAAGTTTTGATGACTTTCGGATTTAGATTAATTTATTATGATATGAGCTTTCAATCAGTAAAGGTTTCATCTTGTAAATCCGTTTCCCCAAAAAGAACGACCTAAACAAATCCACAAACTGACAGAGGAACTAAGGGAAGACTGACAGATAGGTGCCCAGTTCGTGTTATGTTATTCACTAACCATGTACAGTGCCGCCCATTTGAAAGTGCACGACTCTTTATATGTAATATTCCAAAATGACATCGTGTAAGTCAGGATTCCATGGGCTGTATTTATAACAGCTGCAGCGGAATGAAAGGTTTATTATTATTATTTTCAAATACTTGTTTAAAATAATTTATCAGCTTAGAGTAAGTTATAGAAAACATAACCGAGGTAAATCGGGTCTATCGTGTACTTTCAAATGGGCGGCAGTGTACCTCTAAGTTGCTATTTAATACTTCATAAAGAATTATGATATGACTTTTAAATTATTAGTCCAAGAGCAAGAGCAAAAAAGTAGGTTCATAATGCAATGAAATGTTTTCGTAGACAATAACATTTTCTACAACTTTTATTACAAACTTTTTTCTGTATAGTGCATAGCTTTATATTTAAAGCGCGCCAAACTTTCTCCAACATGGTTATTGCTAAATATATAGTTAACGGTTGATGATACATTAAAAATGGTAATAACCAAATTTGTAGAACACAAAATTTCTTATAGAATTTATTTTTTTTTCTATAAAATTGATACTTTAAGAGCTATAGCTTGGTAAACTATTGCACCGCGTGAATTATCAGTGGTAATGTTGGTCATAGTACACGGTAAACATTTCATAACACATAAAACGGCGAAAAGTGTTCAGAAAAATGACAGTACTGTGTAGTGTGTAGTGAATGTAATGTATTAATCTTATAAATAGTGCCAAGAAGTACTCATAATTTATACATCTTTCTTAAATTGCATGGGTAGAACGTATTATCATAAAAAACTGTCAATGTAGCAAGATATAATAGTTTGTACATCACGAACATCATAAAAAATAATAATAATCATGATGATAATAATAATCATGAGAAGGGAAAGGTGGAGAAAAGGATAACAGAGTTCAAAGAATGCAAATTAATTTTTTGAAATAAAAAACGGATTAAAACATTTATTTATACAAAAAGTGGCAAGTTATTTTACGTCATAAGTCTCATCTGTTTCGATGATGAAGGAAGTCACTCATCGTCTTCCACATCCTTGTTTTCTGCCACCGATATATCCGTAGGAGGTGAATCGAAAATTTCATTTTCATCGACTTCGTCTTCGATGGTTTCCAATGTATCTGGCACATTGTCGCATGTGCATCCACCACAATTCGAACAAATAATGGAACATTTTAAGCCAGCTTTTCGGCATACACAGGCAGCCCCGCAATTTGTTGTGCATTTGCAAGATATTATTTTCAGCAAACTTGAGGGTGCTGGAGCCATAGTAGTTCGAATTGGTTGAAGTCCATTTGTAGTCCGCTTCCAATCCCATTCTTCAGGATCATGGTAAAATCCAAGCCAAGTTTGAACCTGGTGGTAGGTTCTAAAAGAATGGTAACGTGCCGTATCTTGGGTTGGAGGTAGAAGTGAGAGGTTTAGTTTGGTGTTACTCGCCAAATTTGAGAAGCATTTTTAGCGAAGAGAGTTAATGGACGCATTGAGAGGCGCATGATTTAATATATAGTGTATAATTTCGTGGCTATTGTGCGTAAACTCGGCATTTACAGCGTTATAAGTCTTAAAGTATCAATTTTATAGAAAAAAACTTCAAATAAATTTTATCGGAAATTTTGTGTTCTACAAATTTATCATCAACCGTTAACTATATATTTAGCAATAACCATATTGAAAAAAGTTTGGCGCGCTATAAATATAAACTTATGCACTATACAGAAAAAAGTTTCAAATAAAAGTTGTAGAAAATGTTATTATCTACGAAAACGATTTTTTTACTATTTTTGTGGCACGATGCACAGTCACGAGATATTTGATAAAACGTGTTTTCCAAGATGGCTGCTAACGTTCATCTCTCCCGTCCCGCCAACTAGACGTTACATTCAGGGGACACCTACGAACATTTTCCAACAAGAAAATTAATTCTGTAGTAGATTGCAGAAATAAATTACGGTTACTGGCCGATATTATTTATTTTCCAACTTGTTTACATGCAGGTTACTAACATTATTCCATTGTTATTTCTAAACTACTACTATTTAGTAAGCATTAATCCTACAGTTCGGACAGATTTTTTAAGGAATTCTCTCGTGTAAAACAGCCAGCCTTCGCATTCAAATGAGACAGTGTTAAGATCTGCAGATGAGAACAACTTTGTTCTATTTCTTTCACCTAATGTAACTGCTATCACTCAACCAACGGACCAAGAATATATAAGAAACACCTAAGAGATTTTACAGACGTACCGTTTCGATTAATTTCTTGGAAACATTTGATATGATGCTATTTTGAAAGTTCTCTAATATCAAAGATGCAATTTTTGCTTTTGCTATTGCATGGATCAATGTTAAACAACTGACAATCGAGAAAACGTTTTTTACAATTATGAATAATGGAAAAGAAGTTAAAGGCGAAGATGTTACTGAAGACGTGATTTGTTCTAAAGGTATTGGTAGTTTGGCAAATCAGAGCGAGGATATGAAAGAGATAGAAGAGTCCGACATTGAAGCTTAAAAACATTGTGATCGTAAAAAACAAGGTTACCAAGTACTGACAGGAGATGCAATAATGGAGGAAGGGGAAATTCCACGCGACACCTCTCAAGTAGATCAAGAAGTTCTAAGTGATGGTGATGATGATTTAAACATGAAGAAAGTACTTTATGGACAAACTGCTAAAGCCATAGGCGTGTCATTAAATTTTTTTGAACAACATAAGGATCCTGATGTAATAAATATTTTACACTGGCAAAATATAAAACAAATGATAAAAATAACACGGTACGCACAGAAGAAATTTTCAGATTTTCATATAGCTTTTCTAGAACTTTTTGGTATGAAGATTACGAATCTGATGTTGGCTGTTTCCAATCAGGTCAAATGTTGTTTCGAATTTCATTCGTACGCCATGCAGCCAACCCATACCTGCCTCATAAATTTAACTCAAACCGGGTTTCTCAGGAATTGCTTTTTACCTTACGAATGCAAAACGCCAATAGAAGAATAGCATGCATACACTACATAAACAGGGTTGACAATTTTGGCGTTTCTTAATTCTACAGCTTTTTTGCTTTGGCGCTTGGTGCGTAAATTTTGCTATTAGTTTTTAGCTTTGCATCGTGTTTGACTACTATTGCATAATAAGTAGCGTGCCCCAACTTCACCTAACGATAGAAAAAATGTCAGGCGAGGCATCTGTGACTCGTTCAGAATTGGACTGGTCTAGTGCCCTCATGTCTCTGTGATTTGTGATTGCGCATTAAGTCTGGTTCCGTTACGGGTAAACTAGCTAGACATATGTTTCCGAACTATCGTTCTCAGATAGTTACGTCAAGGAACTTCAACGCTTTCTTGGATTAATTACTTATTTATCTAAGTTCTTTTAAGAACTTATCAGAATTATTAGCTCCACTTAGAGTGCCGTTAGAAAAAGATGATGAATGGAGATGGGAGAATGAACAAAAAGAAGCATTCTGTAAATTAAAAGAAATATTAAAAAACCCTCCAGTACTTGGTAATTTTAACCCAAATTTACCTATTTTATTATCTGTAGATGCTACTAGTACTGCATATGGTGGGGCATTAATTCAGAATGGTCACCCAATAGCTT
Source organism: Agrypnus murinus (assembly GCA_929113105.1). Taxonomy (NCBI): domain Eukaryota; kingdom Metazoa; phylum Arthropoda; class Insecta; order Coleoptera; family Elateridae; genus Agrypnus; species Agrypnus murinus. Next base: position 44,707,821 of record OV816023.1, on the reverse strand, counting down.
ATTACTCCAAATCTTTAACTAAAACGCAGATCAATTATAGTCAAATTGAAAAAGAAGCATTGGCCATATTACTGGCTTGCAAGAAATTTCCTGTTTATATATGGGGAAACAAAAATCTGATAGTAGAATCAGATCATAAGCCGTTAGAAACCATATTCAGGAAGCCATTGACTGAAGCGCCTCCCAGACTACAGAGAATCCTATTTGAAATACTGCCATATCCCACAATTGTGTACAAAAAAGGAACGATGTTGTACATAGCTGATATACTGAGCAGAGACTGCGCAAAAAATGTTCATGATGACGAGGATGAAAACTCATTTGAGACATGTGTAATAATACCAATGAGTAAAACGAGATTGCAGCAGTTAAAACAAGAGACAAATACAGATATAGAATTGGTGGAATTAAAACAGCAAATACTTGTAGGATGGCCCGACAGAATAAGCGAAGTTCCGGCTTCTCTAAGAAAATACTGGTCTTACAGGCACGAACTAGCAACTTATGAAGATATCATATTCAAAAATGATAAAATAATGATACCTCCGAGACTACAAGAAGTTGTTCTCAAATGTTGTCACTTTAGTCACAAAGGTATCACTGGTACTCTCTGATTGGCCAGAGATTTTGCGTATTTTGGCCAAGAATGTCTGTAGACATTATTAAATTGGTGCAAAACTGCAAGATTGGTACGAAGGAACAAAAAGAGAATTCTAAAGAAAAAATTTTACTTCAAGAGTATCCAGAACGGCCATGGCAAATATTCGCTTCTGATATTTATCATTTGAAGGACAAGGAATACTTGCTAATGGCAGATAGCTATTCAGGTTATTTTGACTTCGTGCAATTATCAAGCTTAACCAGCAGGTCAATAACTCGAGCATTTAGATGTTGGTTTGCTACATTTGGAATACCTGATATTCTTCGTACAGATGGAGGAAAACAATATGTATCTGAAGAATTTAAAGAATTTGCTAGAAGATGGAGGTTTGAACATAGAGTTTCCAGTCCACAGTTTCCCAGACCGAATGGTTTAGCAGAGCGATATGTACAAGAAGCAAGATCGATACTAGATAAATGTATATAAGAAGGTTCAGATATCCAGTTAGCCCTTTTACATCACAGAAACACACCAAGAGATACCCTAGGTTCTCCAATGCAAAGATTAATGGGTCGAAGAACTAAAACGTTCATTCCCATTAATACAAAGTTATTATTACCTGAAACAGTTAAAAATGTTTCTGAAAAGTTGAAAAATATTAAACTAAAAGAGAAGAAATGTGCAGATAGAGCAAAAGCAAATTTACCAGAATTTTAAAATGATGAAAAAGTATTAATTAGAGACACAAGGAATGGACTCCTGCAACAGTTGTAAAGAAGGCAGAAGAACCAAGCTCGTGGATTGTACAATAGGGTGGTCCAACAAAAAAAGCAAAGTCGGAAATCTTATGTTCTCACCCCCTAGGATTATTGTATATCGAAAAAAAAAGTACCCCTATTTTTTATTTTGAAATCGGACGATGTTTAGGGGTGCCTCAAAGCCCTTAAAGGTTCCAATGTATTTTATATGGGAAAAAAAACTCTTTCATAGGTTTGGTATAGAATTTTAGAAAATCAATATTTTTCAATGGGACTACTCTGTTTCTCTTCAGAAATGTTCAGAAAATGACATCCAATAATTTATTTATCAAAATATTTTATATTAAAAAATAGTAATAAATATTTTTTAACGATTTTTCTGTTTCTTTCATTTATGGGGTTTTTTGCGGGTCTGTAAAAAATAGTTAATATAAAAAATTTAACAAATAAATTATTGGATGTCATTCTCTAAACATTTCTGAAGAGAAACACAGTAGTCCGGTTGAAAAATATTGATTTTCTAGGATTCTATGCCAAATCTACGAAAACGTGTTTTTTTTCTCATATAAAATACATGGGAAACTTTAAGGGCTTTGAGGCACCCCTAAACATCGTTCGATTTCAAAATAAAAAGAAATTACAGAAATTAAGACAGAGATAATTTATTAATAGATTTGATATTATGCAAACAGTTGCATGTTGATATGAAATAAATGTTGAAAAGCTCAAGACCATTCAACCAAGGAAACTGCAGAAAATGTTTATGGTACTCCAACTAACCTTCGAGGCATAAAATGCTGGTCCATAAAAAAGATACAGATGAACAGTTAGCGAAGAAGCGAGAAAAAAGATTTCAAGCTATTTAGAAGAAATAAATAAAGCTGATTAGTTAATTTAGAACAGGTCATCCATGCAAATCTTCCAGATAAGAAACTAATGAGAAAATTCTCAACTTATGTTTGGCATCTTCGAATCCACTTATAGCCAATTTTGAAGCATGTCGAAAACAAAACTGAAATCTTCAAAATTTCTCTGATGAAGAATGCTTTTCAAAATAATAATAAGAAGAAACAGTTTTGCATTCAAAAGGTTTTTTTTTAGGGGCAAAGAGAAAAATTTATTATTCCCTTTGCCGAAAAACGCTGATAAAGTGTCGCAACTAGTAAGAGCACGTAAAAAAGAATTTAGTCTTCCAAAAAAAAGCTTACTAATCAGTTTTCAAAAATTAAAGAGCACATTCTTTTTTTACGTTGCCAGAAGTAGATGAAGAAACTAACAGTGCTTTACACAAGAAACACAAGTAAATAATAATACAATATTCTTTATTTAAATCTGACGATAACTAAAGTTTCAGACTTAAACGGAATCTGGTTAAATTCCATTCCATCAATTTGTCTTTTAACTAAATAATAATTGCAACAATCTTAAAATTGTAACTACTATATTAATCCATCTTAAACAAACTTGTAGTAGAGATTAAACATTTTGAATTTTATTCATATTTAGTTTCGGTGGCCATTTTGTGACAAGCATTTTGCATCTGGGTCAGTTTTTAGCTTAACAGCACAATTTGCTACTTTAAAAACCCACTGGTACGATTTTTCATACGAAATTTCAAATATTAAGCTTTGACACCGGCGGCCATTTTATAGCCACCATTTTGCACTTTGGACCAATTTGGACCACGGATTCGTAATCTACGACCCTAAAAACCTATAAGTAGCCAACTTTATTCAATTATAATAAAAAATATTTAATTATTAATTAGCCCCTTATGGAAAAAATAAAAATTTGTTAACAACAATTAAACAGGGCATTAGCGGACAAATCTAACATTTAGACTTTGAAATATAGTCGATTACCTACAATTTAAAAAAATCATCAAAATAGGTGCGCAAAAGGCGATTTCCTAGGTAACTTAATATTCATTTAATCACGCATGTAGAACATGATCTGAAATCTAAAATGTAATTAATGCGAATAAGATGTGGCAAAAGCTTTTATTTTACTATACATACATCTATTTTATTCTTAATAATTAAAAATCATAACTGTTATCTTTTATTAATAGTAAAAACACCTTACATTTTATTCACATGACCCATTATTTTGTAATCAATCTTTGAAACAAATTGCGTGTAGTTTCTTCAATTTTATTTCATAATTACCCATTTACCAATTTTCATAAATTATCAGGTATTTTTTTCAAATAAAAACATTTCAATCTTCACTTTATTATTTAAAAAGTTAATTACAGCGAAAAATCTACGTAGCTAATTATAACTAATTATTGTAGAATTCTTACAAAAAGCCTACATCACCCTATTTTATGAGAGATATTGTTCAAGAAATAAAATATGTACCTAATATCACCAAAAAATCAACGAAAATATAAAATGTATAATTAGAAATTTTAAAAATTCCCTATCTGCAACTACAAATACTATAGTGTGGGTTTTGTTTTTATAATAAATAGCTATACAAACTACCAAATTAATATAATAATAAATTAAACATTTTCATGAAGAAACGGAAACTTAGGAAATAATTTTAAAGAAAATACAAGTTTGTTACAAAAATCAATATTAAATGTGTGCAAATGTACAAATAAGCAGAAAACGAATTTGCGGGGGAACCAGTCCCCCTACATACGTTAACCACTCTTATGGTATAAAAATGTGTGAAGTTAACTAGAAAAATCAATAATCCAAACACTTGATTTTCAAGCCCCATTGCCAGATCACTGGGACTCGTATAATGCGTGTAATTTGCATCGCGCGTAAGGTCAGTTTGATGTCTACAGTATATATACAACACCGATCGTTGGCCCCCTATATTTATTTCCCTTGAACTAAACGTGTGTATTTTGAGATATATGACGGTCTTTACCCGCCATTTCGAAAATCGAGATTCCGCATCTCCTGATGATGCTTAATCAAGAAAACACTATTATACACATAAAATTTACGAAGCCCACAACCGGGCTGCGTAAGTTGGTGCCGGGCTTCGTATAGATAGGAGAACACTCTGTTTTAGGCTTGGTAATGCCGCCTAATGTGTATATATATATATATATATATATATATATATATATATATATATATATATATATATATATATATATATATATATATATATATATATATATATATATATATATATATATATATATATATATATATATTATATATATATATATATATATATATATATATATATATATATATATATATATATATATATATATATATATATATATATATATAGTTTATTTAACTAAATATTTAGTTGAATTAAATACATTTAATTGGTCCTACTAAATGCTTTTCTTAGCGTAGAAACGATTTTTCTTTTGAATCTTCCAGCATCACAATTGTTTCAATTTTTCTACCGTCCATTGCAAAGCCACGCTAATCGCTTTGCAACTGTTTTTAATGAACCTTGCTGCTTGCGAATCATCGAATAGCTTTTCCCCGAGATTTTTAACAGACATAAATTGTATCTTTTTAAAATTAAGTATCCAATCTTTACTTGCCCTGAAGTCATCCTTTTTCCTAAAACTATGGTTGTATCACATTCAGTGAATTATTTAAGAAATATTTTAACTCGATTTTTCAAATGAAGCCTTCTAATTGCACCTATGTTATTCTTGTGGGGGACAGGTACGATTTTCGTGAAAGTGCTAAGGGTGCGGAACGGAAACGATGATCCAGATTTACTGAAAATATTTACGAGGTCAGTGATACGGTAACAATACCACAATGGAAATCATTTATTGATAAATAATCAACTTAATAAGAGTAGCTTGCTTAATTTCACAGTGTGCAAAATAAAAGAGATATAAAAATATTTCTCTCTGGCATGCATGTAGAAGATAAAGCAATGGTATGCACAAATAATGAAGTGAATATTTTGAAAAATCAGCGTTTTACAGAACATGAGGAAGCAGACACCAGAATGTTTGCATAGCTTCAGTTTTTTTAAAGAGAAAATAGAATGGTTCTGATTTATTTCAATGATACTGATGTTTTCCTACTATCAAGGTATTATTCAGTAGCTTTGTTAATTCCCATATGGTTACATCGCAAAGAAGGCTTTGTTCCGTGTCAGCCCCACATTGAAGAACTGGCAGGCAAGATTTGGGACGATCCAAAAGATCTTGCTTGCATTCTTTTAGCGGCTTACTGCCTCTCTGGCAATGACTGTCAGCTATCCTTTTCGAAAAGGAAAAAGAACTGCCCTGAAAGTTATAATGAAAAATATGGTAAAACTGGCTTGGAGAACCTATTAGTGGAAAATACTGTTTGGAAGATGGGGACGAAATGTTTTCGACATGTCGGCTATTCTTTAAGGCTTTATACAGAAGTTTAGAGTTCACTGGTTCACTAGATGAAGTCCGTGCTCATTTGTTCCCGACTTGTAAAACAGACATTCGGTAAGAATGTTGATCTACGTTTTTATAAACATCATAACATTCATAACCAATTTTACTTATATTTACAGTTATTTGCCTCCCTCAGAAGATGCTTTTTTATATCACATTCACAGGGCATATTATCAAACATCTATAAGACTGCTGTGAATGTTAATGCTAATTTCCCCGAAATATTAGAATTTGGATGGGCTATGGATGCAGATGGAACAATAGCACCTATTACGTCTTTAGTATCTCAACCAGATTTTCTTAAAATGCAGACATTTTGCAAATGCAAATCCAGTATATGCACAAGAGCATGCAGATGTTTTTAGAAAGATTCACAGTGTAGAATATCTTGTCTATGCGAAGACAAATGTCATACGATCAAATAATGAGATTTATATTTCACTAGTCGCCCGCGTACAAGATATTGTAATTGCAATAATTTCGTCTGTATTACAGACAGCGATATATTTTTTTCACCAAAAACTTTTTTGGGCTTTTTTTTAATTAGTCTCGATATATAGGCCTCTATCTCTTGTAATAAAAAAGTTTTTCGATTGGTGAAAATTTTAATGCACAAACATGACATAGTATAACAAAATAATAATTTTCTCAGATTCTTTTTTCTCAAAACTGAATTTTAAGTAGTACGCATTTTTGATTTTTCAAAATTTTACGTAAAATTGACATTTTAAGGGTTAAGGCCATTCCAAATCAACGGGCGCCCTCCGGATTCGGATTCAGCAGGGAAATCTACATACAAATCAGTTTTCAAAACGCGTGTGTCATCGAGTCCGGACTCAGTAGTGTCACTCATTTTCTCAGTAGTGTAAATTCGAGCATTGGCAAAGTTTTATAATCAAATTTGCAGTAAGTCTTTTGTCCATTATAACGCACTGGTTTTTCCTTGTTAAGATGTACAGTTTTCTTGTCTGTTTTCTTACAGCTACAGATTGTTTTTCGTTCCTTTTTGGTTTTTGAATCATTCCTATTGATGTTTCTGCTTCTTTCGCAGTATCGCGTACTGACAACATTGATTTACTTTTAAAAATCTTCAGCACTTTACCTTCTAATCCTGGATTAGAGAGTGGATTATTATGGCAATTAAGGTAATTGAAAAACATCGTCGATTTGAAAAACCCGTTTGCACATCGCTGCTAGGAAAATCCAACTCTCCTAAAGTCATTCTAGATTGCTTATAGGAATCGGCCCCCATTAGGTAAAATATTTGTACTTGCCCTATACCGGAGTTGTTCACACGATAAAATGACAGATTATTAAGCTGGCGAAATTATTTATCGCTCGTAGTACAGTGTAGTAACCGTAAGCAACCGCAGAAATTGCGAGACAAACAAAGCCACTTTAAATCCGAAAAATACATACTATTTTTTTCTACTAGGTCTAAAAGTACCTCTAAATTAGTAGGATTAGAAGTTTTGCCTAGCAATACGTACAATTTTCTGTTATAAGAAAAACGTTAACTTTAATGACAAATGGTAATGTTAAAACAAAAATCTTTAAATAAGCCTCAGCGTGGCTGAAAACTGGAGAGTCGTTTTCTCACGACATTGATCCAAGTCTATATCTATATATATATATATATATATATATATATATATATATATATATATATATATATATATATATATATATATATATATATATATATATATATATATATATATATATATATATATATATATATATATATATATATATATATATATATATATATATATATATATTGATAAAGGGTACCTTGTCACCTCCAAAGTAGATACCCAGCATACGTTGTCACCTCATATATAACGTTGTGACCTCCGTTTTCGGAGGTCACAACGTTTTGCCCTTTTTTCGACTGTATAAGCATATAGATGGTGTTAGAAGCCTAAATTCAAATTTTTGTCTGGAGGTGATAACGTCATACTTATACTCACAAAATAAATTTTTAGTTCAGCTGTAGATCGCTGGCGTTGCCGTCGCTGTTAGTTGTATAATTGCCAATACGATGTCACCTCCGCCTGTATATGTTGTTTTTTGTATCATGTACGGTACGTTGCAGGCTCCACACATTGGCAACGTTGTGTACAAGACCTAAACCACTCAGGTATATAGAATTCCATCGAAACCAGTACCCCTGGCGTAGTTTCGGCCATTTCACGCTACCTGAATTTTTACAGACACTTTTTGGGTATAGTAGCAGCATTTAAATAAATATTTGTAAACTACTCAGAAAATTTAAGGGATCTCTTGAATTGTACGTCATTTTTAAATAGTTAATAATACTTAAGAACAATAAAATAATAATTTCTATTTCATTTAAAAAGTTTTGAATTGAAAACGACTTTCTTTGAGATATGAAAAAAATTAAATAGGAAATTACGTTTTAGCCGTAATTATGTATAAATAAAAAATTCATCTTTTTCCAAAATGATCATTTCGGATTTACTGGATTATTATTATTTGATTATTATTTTAGGAATTGTCATATGACATATGATATATTCATTCTCGCATCCACAAAGAAAGATTTAAAAGATTTAGTATTACAATTAATAAATTTTCAAAGAAAAATAATTTTACTAAGCAAAATAATGTAACATTTGGTATGTAGTTTGCAAATTTCACCAAATTACCCGGTTAATAAAGTTTTCATTGACATTCTAACTATGTTTACATTTGATGAAGGAAAGAATAAGTCTGAAATACTCATTTTGTAATATATATTATGTAATTAGGAGATCAAGCGATATTTTAAATCCAAGAAGATGTATAATGCCGAGGCGCCATCCGAGGCGTTATAACATCTTCGAGGATTTAAAGAAGCTTGATCTCCGTATTGCATAAGTTGTTTTATTTTATTTCGTATTTCAATCCTAATTTCTCCCTTTTAAAATCCATCCGAATTTATTGTATAAAGAAGCAAGTTGCCTTGTCTGTGTCATCATACTCGTAACTAAGGAGATAAAAAGCAGCATGCATGCATGCATGTGGCTATAATGCAACATCAAATTATTTACGTTGCCAACAACAACGGAAATCAAGAACGTCTTGAACTCCGGTATCATTGACAACGGAGATCAAGATATACTTTATATTACTAATTGTGGTATATAAAGAATTGTTTGAAATACGAAATGAAATAAAAAATATTAACTGTTTATATTTTTACATAATTACGACTAAAACATATTTTCTATTAAATTCCATATTGTAGCGGAAAATAAAACCTTACGTCATAATCTTGACATGAAGCTTTACGTACTGAAAGGCTTAAACAAACGTCAGTTTAACATAAAGTGTCGTATTTTTATTATTAGTATAGTCAATTTTTGCATTAAGTTCTTATTTTTTACTATCTAAAGATAGAGACTTGAAATCTTTTCTAATGCCTTTAGTACTGGACCAATATAAAATGTAATATGTTTAATATGGGGGCACGCCCCCCTGGTGGTTGAGACCCCCATTTTGTACCCCTGATTTAATAACGCAACCAAATTGAGCAAACTTGTGTTGGGAGTGTTCTTGGGGTCGCTGATTATGAATCCAATGAGAAAATTAAAAAATTCAAATAGCAGACCCAAAATGGCGGCTCTAAAATAACGGCCTTTGATATTGAGAATGAGATGTACGCCATTTCTATTGATTCTAGAGAGAAATTCAAAGAATCAAAAAGTGTTTATAATGTGATTTTGCAAAGGACTACGCTATTTTGGTTACCTTATTATGTAACCCCTTCGCTCTGCCCTAGTAGTAGAGTCAATTTCTGCATTAAGTTCTTATTTTTTACTATCTAAAGATAGAGACTTGAAATCTTTTGTAATGCCTTCAGTACTAGACCAATATCAAATGTAATATGTTTAAGATAGGGACACGCCACCTCGGGGGGTTGAAATCCCCATTTTAAGCTCCCAATTTAACAACTCGGGAAGTTTTCAACCAAGTTGAGCAAAAACTATGTTTGAGGGAGCTGTGAGGTCGCTGATTATGGATCAAATAAGAAAATCACAAAATTCAAAATGGCGGACACAAAATGGCGGTACTTTAGATTAAAAATGCGATTTACGCCGGTCCTATTGATTTTAGAGAAAAATGAGAAAAGCCAGAAAGTGTTTAGAATGTGATTCTGCATAGGAATACATAATTCCGGTTACCTTATTATGTAACCCCTTCACTCTCCCCTACTGAGATGCCCACTAGGGTTGATTGAAGGGGGTTACATTATAAGGTAACCAAAATAGTGTATTCCTATGCAAGATTACATTCTAAACACTTTTTGACTCTTTGGATTTTTCTCTAAAATCAATAGAAACGGGCGTAAATCGCATTTTCAATCTCAAATACCGCCATTTTGAGTTCGCCATTTTGTATTTCTTAATTTTCTCATTGGACTCATAATCAGGAACACCAAAACCCCCCCCAACATGAATTTCACTCAAGTTAATGGAAAACTTCCCGAGTTATTAAATTGGGAGTGTAAAATGGGGGTTTCAACCCCCGAGGGGTAAAACCGCCATTTTAAACATATTACATTTTATATTGGTTCAGTACTGAAGGCATTAGAAAAGATCTCAAGTCTCTATCTTTAGATAGTAAAAAATAGGAACTTATGCAAAAATTGTCTTTACTACTAGGGCAGAGCAAAGGGGTTACATAATAAGGTAATCGAGATAGTGTATTCCTTTGCAAAATCACATGAATTTTTCTCTAAAATCAATAGAAACGGCGTAAATCGCATTCTGAATCTCAAAGGCCGTTATTTTAGGACCGCCATTTTGAATTTTTCAATTTTCTCATTGGATTCATAATCAGTGGCTCCAAGAACCCTCCCAACATAAATTTCGCTCAATTTGGTTGCGTTTATTAAATTAAGGGTACAAAATGGGGGTCTCAACCACTAGGGGGGGCGTGCCACTATTTTAAACATAGTACATTTTATACTGGTCCAGTACTGAAGGCATTACAGAAGATTTCAAGTCTCTATCTTTAGATAGTAAAAAATAAGAACTTAGGCATGTTTTTTGCAAAAATTTACTCTACTATATAGAATGACTAGATTATTATAAAGCAGGGGATGAATGAACTTTCGTTCAAAGAGAAAAAATTGCAACACATGAAAAAAACGTTATAGGTCCTGTAAATGATTCTCCTTAGTTATCGTTTCAAGATTTCAGACGCGACTTCTGTCTTCCTTCAGAGATCAAACTCGTTCTGTAAAGTTTCATTGCCGGATTTATAACATAGATAACTATAAATCAAAAATGTTTCTTTTTATAACATTCTATTCGTAAAAAAAATCCTATACTAACATCCTATCCTATTCGTTTGTTGGCGAAGGAAATGGACATGAGCTCCAGATCTATGTCGCCACTGATCAAGGAAGACCTTAGTATGAGGACTGGACACTTGTTAACAGCTCGACATAATGAAATAAGAAGAGTTGGAAACAAGTCTCATTTGCAGAGATAGGTGAAAAATCTTCATCGCCCAATCTTGTTTTCCTGCATTTTATATTTGGATTTAGGATTGATTCATTATGATTACAATTAAAGTAATTGTCAAACAATTTACATAGTTGATTTGGAAAACCCGTTTGCACATCGCAGCTAGGATGCGTGAACTCTCCTAAAGTCATTCTATTTAGATTCCTTATAAGAATCGAGCCCAATTAAGTAAAATACTTGTATTTACCCTATAGCGGAGTTGTTCACATGATAAGATTATTATTTATTTATTATTTAGGCGGAGTTATTTATCGCTCGTAAATAGCAACAAACAAAGTCACTTTAAATCCAAATAAAACATACTATTTTTTTCCACTAGGGTAAAAGTGCCTCCTCTCTATGATTAGAAGTTTAGTCTAGCAATACCAACAATTTTTTATTAGAAGAAAAAAAATTAAAACAAAGGTCTTTGAATAAACCCCAGCGTGGCTGAATACTGGACAGTCAAATGTCGTTTTCTCGACATTGATCCAAGTGTAGGCGAATTTTCAGATATCGAATCTTGGTTCTCTAACTCATGTTTAATATGTATTTATTTTTAAACGTTTTATATGTATAAAATGATGATGTACTTAAAACACTATTATTGCTTGGGTGATTGTTAAATCTAAGACGGCTGTGAAAACTGCTGCAGCGCTATATTTCCAGCGGTGTGTTGGACGCACCGATTTTCACCCACGTTTCAAGCAATTTTCAGATTCTGAGTCTCGGTTGTTTAATTGTCACTCGAGGGTTAATCAACAACCTGATACTAATTTTCGGTTCACTAAACGTTGTACAAGTCGGAGCCAATGTTCAGAAACCGAATCAGGATTCCTTACAACTTGCCCAAGCTTCAGCCAATTTTCACCCGTTAGGTCAATGCCAGTTACCCATAGAATATACTTAAGTCAAATATCAGATACTATTTCGCTAATTTGCTTTAGCTAGTCTAAAGCTAAGTACTCACAGCAGCGGATCCGCAGGCGGATGTCATACGATTGGTCGGATTGAGTCGATTTGACTCAAACCGACCGATCGTATGACATCCGCCTGCGGATCCGCTGCTGTGAGTACTTACCTTTAGTCAATCTCTACATATCAAGTGCCGGTTACATACTTATCACCCAAAACCTTAGCCAACTTTGAATCTTAGGTTCGCTAAACTAACTCCAGTTTTAGCAATCTTCAAAATTCAAAATCTTGGTTTCTTACCCTTCGGCTAAGGTTGGGTCAATATTCATATTATATTTTGCTAAATTTCTGTAAATGTGGTTTATTGTAAAGATGGATTAGTGGTTGCTAACCTACTGAATTTTTATGAACTTAAACTTACACTGGCAAGACTAAAGTGTAAACTATATTGACTTACCGACTGTACATATGTATTTGCACAAGAAGACGTACACTATGAAAGTGTTAGGTTTGTACGGTCTCAATATGTGTTGAGAGTCTAAGACATTAATCATTTATACGAATTTTCGATTTCTTCGTATTTATTTTGTTAATGAACATTTTATATCCAACACAAAAATCGACTTTGCATTCAGTTACGGCGAAACAGTAATGGTAGACTTCGTTGCTTGTTTGCACTAGCATTCATTAAAGGAAAAGGATTGTGTAATAGTTGCTTTGTTTCGCAATTACCAGCCTTGGTACTACATTAACATTAGTTTTATTGCGATATCGGTGTCATTTATTGTCCAAAACATTGCATAACGTATTGGTTTTAGCCAATAACAACCAATATTGGGTAACTCTGATTTTTCCATGTCTGAGACCAAGCTTGGTATCAAATTATCATCCCTACTTTAGTCTAGCAGTGGGCCATTTTCGGATATTAAGGTTGTGCCAAGGTTGATAAACATTGTTTCAAACAAAAGCTTATAGTGGTATTTTGTTTTAAATGGAGAGCCGCGAATGCTAACATAATTAAGCGTCAAATAAACTGCCACTTTTAATTCTGATAACGCAATATACCTACTATTTATCTATGGTTTATACAATGTTATCAAAAAAGACTGCATTAAGTTAAACCTGTCTTTAATGTGGACTTAAAGTACACGTTTCATAAAACGTACATGTTTTGTCGTTAGTAAGTGCTTTATTTAAAACATAAGTTAAAACATAAATTTACAAGAGGTAGGTACATGTATAACAGTGTAACATACGTATTCTGTATTTCGTTAGATCAACAAATGCTGGAAAAAATGTCTTAAGCAAAAATTCTATAAAAATGTTGATTAATTTGTTGTGTTTCGATTTGTTTTAATGTTAATAAAGTTGGTAACTCTTTTTGTTAATCAAATCACGGGAAATTCAATGGTCCTACATGATACGTGCGTGACTTCGGAAACAACAAGCATTTGTTGTAAAAAACACAATATTTAATTTGTTTATATTAAACTCTTATCGAGTTTAGTAAAAATTAAAAGAGTATCTGCCTTTATTTCAATCGAAATGGAATCTGGATAAAAGCATATTCAATTTAACCGTTATTCCCGAGATTAAAAGAAACTTTATAGAATATCATATTTATACAAATACTACGTTACATAACTGATTTATGTCTAATACACCTAAATTTCAAAAATGTGCTATACTAATTATACGCAATATTGGTACTGGTTGCGTTCTTATTGACTTTTATTGACAATAACAAAAGAATTTCCTTTTTCTGGTTTTGTTATATTTTCAATTCATTATAGAAAGAAATTTCTTTCTAATATATCACCGATCTAAGTATTTCTAATCAAATTACTAAAGTTTTCATTTAAAAAATACAACTTTATGAAGTAAACCAGAAATCAATGATTATAATTAGAAAAGCCTTATTCAACTAGTCAGTGCTACTCATAAAGACGCTTTAATAGTGTCGAAACTGCTTTTTAATATCTTTAATAACAATTCATAAGAAATACCAAAACGACAATTTCCTATAACTCAAAAAATAAAAAATAAGAGAATGCTCGCTTGTTTTCTTTTGTTATCTGGCCACTAAAATGCCCTCGGCGAGCAATTTAAACCACCCGATTTCAACATCTGGAGACCCACAAGAGAACCTTTTTATGAAATGTGCATCTATGGAATGTGGAGTCAACGCTCTGTATATATAACTGCACATAACGGTGGTATCTTCTGACCTCCGAACACTTGGCAGCGCTGCTGGAGGTAACAGCGAACTATAAGTATCTTCTTATATATAAATTTTGGAGGTCGGTTCGTATCTTCTGTATACTCTATATATGACAAAATAAAACAAGGGAAATAATTTCCCCTTTCTTGAGATTCGGATTCTAGAGGTTCCCCTCATCACAAATATAACAAATTTTTAGCAATATATCCACGGGAATACCCGGAAGTCAGGCCGTCTCCTCTGTATGACGGAGGTGACAGCTTAACAGGCATCAATATATATATATATATATATATATATATATATATATATATATATATATATATATATATTGCTGTAATATTGGTTAATTAAAAATAATAAATTATTTTTAAAAATTTTATTAAATATTTTGAAACTGTGAATAATTGCCGTTCGATCGTAGATAATTACTTTATAATTAAATTGATTTTTTTAAAATGACTGTGAACTTTGGAAATGCTTTTCAACTTCCCTCTTTTATAAATTCTAATATGATTTGAAAATACCTTTTAATAGATTTAATAATGCAATGGTTATATAAAATTAATGTTACGTTAGTTCTTGACTAACTCAAGTTTACGTAAGAGAGTTGGGCGCCAGTTAAATAACTTAACATATTAGAATTAAATTTAATAAAGACTCATCTCAGGGTGAATGTGGATTCTTGTGGTATTAAAAAAAATATAAATTGAAATTTAAAAACACTTTTAAAATTGAAATCTTAATTAATTTTTAACTATTACTAAATTGTTCAAATCACTTTACTACACTTTTACAAACGGTAGTCTTTTCTTCAGCAAATGCCAATACAAAAAGGAAATAACTTCCTACCTTTTTATAATATTTCTTCTTTCCTTTTACTGTAGATATCCTCTTTCCCAAACCATTGGCAGAGCACTTTATGTTGACCCAGGGCTGGTCTCCAATTCCGGTTGACTTTCTTCCTTTTGCATGGATTTTCCATATAATATCACCCACACACTTGATTTTGGAACTCACTTTTGTTTATTAACTGCGGGTACAATTTCCCTTTTTCGTAGGATACTTATAGTTGTTTTTGTGTTTATTTAAATAAAACACCCGTTTATGGTTTTAACGTTGATTTATTATCTTGCTTAACTTTAGCAAGTAATTTATCTTAAAGGTGGTTCTTTATAATCATATACACTTTTACAATTTATACTTTTTACACCTTCGCCGTATTCAAATCACCAACTAACTTAACTTGTCTATTTAATTCTAGACTATTTAAATTTTTACAATATTATCAGCCACGACTTTACTTTGTCGCTTGATTTACTATAATATCTTTACTCTTTCGTCGTTTAACAGTAAGTGTCTTTTATCTTACACGACTTTACACCGTCGCTTTCTATCAGTAAGTGCCCTAAAATTATGCTTTTCTAAGCTTATATACTATTTCTTATTTACATAATTATATTACACAATTTGACGTCACCTTATCATCTAATACAATGACCACACTATTTACAACATATAATACATAATAGCAGATTAATACTCTTTATAAAAGTGACACATCTATTACACATTAATTACACAATACTTTTACGCAATAATAACGATCTATTTACATTAACAAAAACCTTAAAGAATCACATAACCCGTCGATATACACATTTGAAATTATACATAATTGAATTACATCATAACAAAAACTTTCGAACAACTGGATGTTACGTACACTTAAGTAATCGGTGAGTAAGCTATTTGATAATAAATAATGAAACATGTATTATTTAACCTTATAAAAAAGCATACACATTGATTTCAAAATCAATGACACACCATTAAATAACTTAAAATTATTTTTAACTGGAAAAGTTGATAAAAATATTTCAAAAGTGTTAGTATTTAACAAAGATTTTAGATTTTCACAAAATTTTCAAAATTTTCCAAAATTTTGAAACTACCATCCACAGCAATATATATATATATATATATATATATATATATATATATATATATATATATATATATATTGCGATGACTTTGCATAAAAAGAATAATTTTGATCTTTTCCCACCTCGGCTAGCAAATAAAAATATAAGCGTTGAATTCGGCTAATTAAAAATAAAATATTGTTTTTATATTCAAAATACATTCAAATAACGAATAATTGCTGTTAGATCGTAGAAAAATTGTTTTATAAATTTATTATTAAAAAGACTGTACTTTCGAAATGCTTTTCAACTTTCCTCATTTGTATTCTTATATGAATCAAAATTACTTTTTAATAGTTTTAAATAATGCACTAGTTACATAACAATGTTACGTAAATTCTGACTAAATCAAGTTTACGTAATAGAGTTGGGCGCCAGTTAAATAACTCAAAATAACAGAATTAAATTTTATAAAAATAACTCATCTCAGGGTGAATGTGGATTCCTGTAGGTTTTAAAATTATACAAATTGAAATTGAAAACACTTTTTAAAATTGAAATCTTAATTAAGTTTAATGCCTAAATTGTTCAAATCACTTAATTACACCTCACAAACGATAGTCTTTTCTTCATCAGATACCAAAGGAAATAACTTCCTACCTTTTTATAAAGCGATGCTTCTTCCTTTTTCTATAGATGTCCTCTTTCCAAAACCAATTGGCAGAGCAAGTCACTTATGTTGTCTCAGTGCCGATTTCCAATTCCGGTTGACTTCCTTCCTTTTGCATGGCTTTCCCACATAACACCATCCACACTCTTGGTTTTGGTAACTCACTTTTGTTTTATTTTAATAACGGGTACTATATCCCTTTTTCGAAGAACTTGTATTTGCTTTTTGTGTTTAATTAAATAAAACACCGATTGATGGTTTTAATCGAAGATTTATTATCTTGCTTATTTAGCAAGTAAATTAATTTTAAAAGGTAGTTCTTTATACACTTTTACAATTTACAACCTTTTTAATACTTTCGCCGTATTTCATTCATCAACCAACTTAACTATCTATTTACATTTGTACTATGTTTCTTACACGACTTTACTCTTTCGCTTTATCTCAGGAACTGTCTATTTACATTTTTATTATATTTCTTATATCGACTTTACTCTGTCGTCGTTTATCATGAAGTCCCCTAAAATTATGTTTTTCTAAGCTTATATACTATTTCCTATTTACATAATTTGACGTCACCTTATGATCTAATACAATGATTATACTATTTACAACATAATAGCAGATAAAAACATAGTTATAACAGTGACACATCTATTACACATTATTACATAACCCGTCGATATACTCATTTGAAATTATACATAATTGAATTACATCACAACAATAACTTGCGCACAACTGGATGTTACGTATACTTAAGTAATCGGTGAGTAAGCTGTTTGATAATAAATAGAAACATGTATTATTTAACCTTATTAAAAAGTATACACATTGATTTCAAAATCAATGACACTCCATTAAATAACTTAAAATTATTTTTAACAGGGAAAGTTAATAAAATATTCCTAAAGTGTTAGTTTTCAATGAAGATTTTAAAATTTTACAATAATTTTCAAAATTACCAAAATTTTGACACTAAAATCCACAGCATTTATCCCCTCCTGTTTGAAATAAAATTGTAAATGCAATTTTACTTTTAAACACAACAAATGTTAAAATACATTTATTTTTAAACACCAATTCATATTTTTGTATTTTTATATTTTATCCCCAATAAATTTCCTTAGTCTAATCTATCATAACAAGCTATCTACAATATTTACAATAATAATTAGATCTTATCCTCACCTTACTTATCAAAAATCTCTATTTATTCTATAATCCTTTTTCTCTGTATATTCACAAATCTTAATTCACTCTATCATAATCATCAAGTTTCCATATTCATTTTTATTAATAAATGCGCTCTTAATAAATCTACTAAACTTTTCCTCGTCAATATCATAGTTCATCATAATTTCAATTTAATTCATTTCTAAAAACGTCTAACCTTCTAACTTCTTCTAACCACAATCCTATTTTATTTTCAATAATATATTTATCATAATCAAATTCATCCTCTTCATTCATCATTTCATCATATAATTATCATACTTTAAACCCCATTTTCCCCTATTTTAATAAATATTTCAATTATCGTTCTTCAATCATATTCAAACTATTCCCTTCTTTATTGTCAATAACAAATACAAAAACATAAGTCCTAATTGGGTGTAAAATTCCATAAGCCTGTTTATTATATAAAGTCATATCCGTTACATAAAGTCTAAATTAGTTTAATTTATCATACTTCGGTTTATTGTCTCTATTGGTTATATAATTTTAATTTAATATAATTATCCTAAAAAGATCGGTATTTCTTTCGTCTGATTTTAAAATTTAATAGATGGAAATTACTAAATGGTAATATTTGCCTGTTACAAAATTTATCTGATGTCAAAATCTTTTTCCTCCTATCTGTTTCAAACTTCCAATTTTTCCCTTCTGTCTTGAAATTACACAATATAATTTTATTCCTGTCTTTCTTTAGCTTGCCTTTTAATTTCACTTTTTTATTCCTAATTAGTTTACCTATAATAACCTCTTTTTTATCTTTTCTACTATAATCTAACTTTTTAATTATTTCTTCCT
Source organism: Agrypnus murinus (assembly GCA_929113105.1). Taxonomy (NCBI): domain Eukaryota; kingdom Metazoa; phylum Arthropoda; class Insecta; order Coleoptera; family Elateridae; genus Agrypnus; species Agrypnus murinus. Next base: position 44,688,794 of record OV816023.1, on the reverse strand, counting down.
TTAAAATTTCATCTTGCTTAATATTATAACTTACATCTACAATTCCTAACTCATCTTTCACAATGTTATCCTGATTATTCCCTACATCTAATTTTCCTAATTCTACAAATTGTTTAGTTTTTAATATTTTTAATTTTTCCTCATCTTCCTCCACTACACTAAATGGTTGATTAATTATATTTTCATCATCCTGTAACAAATTACCGTCCTCTTTCTTATATTTCTCACTATTATAATCGACTTTGTCAATTCTTTCTTCCTTTAAAATTTCATCTTTATTAATATTATAATTTACATCTACCTTTACTGATTCATCTTTTACAGTGTTATCATTATTATTTCCTACATCTACTTTCCCTAAGTCTGTTGAATTTATTTCTTTCTCTTTGTTTGTCATATATACTTCATTATCACTAATTTGTTTAATTCCCTCATTTTTCTTATTTTCTTCACTAAATTTTGGCTGATTGATTATTTCAGATTGTTTCTTAAACATGTTCTTTATCATTTCAGATCGTCTATCTAATTTTGCATTCAATTCTTCTCTGTCTTGTTTTCTTTCTTCGGATTGTTTGTCGAATCTAGCATTCATATCCTGCATAAGTGCTATAAGTTGTGAAAGTGTAGGTTCTACTGTTTTGCTTTCTTCCCCGTTCCCCTCCATTATGGAAATCGTTAAAGCTTTCTGCTTTTCGGAAACTACCAATTCTTTATCTATACCCTTTTTTTTTTGATATTAAAATACTTTCCGCAGCAGAATAAATATTTTTAACTGACGTCATACATTAATTATTAAACAAGATTTACTCTAATAATATTTAAATATACTAGTATGCCCTAATATGACTGCAAAAATTCTAATCTAAGACTAATAAGCTAGTAAAATCCAAATAAGATAAGAAAAACCAAATAAGTAATCAAAACCTATTATTAATCAAATGATTATCTAATCTACAAAAGCCCCACATTAATCAAATGCCAAATCATTTATTATAACCTATAAAAGCCTATTAATATTCAAAAGCCCCACGTTGACAGCGACAAATTTATATGCGATGACTTTGCATAAAAAGAATAATTTTGATCTTTTCCCACCTCGGCTAGCAAATAAAAATATAAGCGTTGAATTCGGCTAATTAAAAATAAAATATTGTTTTTATATTCAAAATACATTCAAATAACGAATAATTGCTGTTAGATCGTAGAAAAATTGTTTTATAAATTTATTATTAAAAAGACTGTACTTTCGAAATGCTTTTCAACTTTCCTCATTTGTATTCTTATATGAATCAAAATTACTTTTTAATAGTTTTAAATAATGCACTAGTTACATAACAATGTTACGTAAATTCTGACTAAATCAAGTTTACGTAATAGAGTTGGGCGCCAGTTAAATAACTCAAAATAACAGAATTAAATTTTATAAAAATAACTCATCTCAGGGTGAATGTGGATTCCTGTAGGTTTTAAAATTATACAAATTGAAATTGAAAACACTTTTTAAAATTGAAATCTTAATTAAGTTTAATGCCTAAATTGTTCAAATCACTTAATTACACCTCACAAACGATAGTCTTTTCTTCATCAGATACCAAAGGAAATAACTTCCTACCTTTTTATAAAGCGATGCTTCTTCCTTTTTCTATAGATGTCCTCTTTCCAAAACCAATTGGCAGAGCAAGTCACTTATGTTGTCTCAGTGCCGATTTCCAATTCCGGTTGACTTCCTTCCTTTTGCATGGCTTTCCCACATAACACCATCCACACTCTTGGTTTTGGTAACTCACTTTTGTTTTATTTTAATAACGGGTACTATATCCCTTTTTCGAAGAACTTGTATTTGCTTTTTGTGTTTAATTAAATAAAACACCGATTGATGGTTTTAATCGAAGATTTATTATCTTGCTTATTTAGCAAGTAAATTAATTTTAAAAGGTAGTTCTTTATACACTTTTACAATTTACAACCTTTTTAATACTTTCGCCGTATTTCATTCATCAACCAACTTAACTATCTATTTACATTTGTACTATGTTTCTTACACGACTTTACTCTTTCGCTTTATCTCAGGAACTGTCTATTTACATTTTTATTATATTTCTTATATCGACTTTACTCTGTCGTCGTTTATCATGAAGTCCCCTAAAATTATGTTTTTCTAAGCTTATATACTATTTCCTATTTACATAATTTGACGTCACCTTATGATCTAATACAATGATTATACTATTTACAACATAATAGCAGATAAAAACATAGTTATAACAGTGACACATCTATTACACATTATTACATAACCCGTCGATATACTCATTTGAAATTATACATAATTGAATTACATCACAACAATAACTTGCGCACAACTGGATGTTACGTATACTTAAGTAATCGGTGAGTAAGCTGTTTGATAATAAATAGAAACATGTATTATTTAACCTTATTAAAAAGTATACACATTGATTTCAAAATCAATGACACTCCATTAAATAACTTAAAATTATTTTTAACAGGGAAAGTTAATAAAATATTCCTAAAGTGTTAGTTTTCAATGAAGATTTTAAAATTTTACAATAATTTTCAAAATTACCAAAATTTTGACACTAAAATCCACAGCAATATATATATATATATATATATATATATATATATATATATATATATATATATATATATATATACAGGGTCTTCATTAAGTTTGGAACCGGCTTAATATCTTCAAAACTATTAACTGGATTAAATTGAAATTTGGGGTGTGCATTTTAGAAATTAATATCTATTGTGCCTAATTTTTTCACCTGCTTTGCATCGTTACTTTACGAGATACACAGCCAACTTGATTTTTTTAAATAGCAATGGGGGTCAAATTTGACATCATTTGAAAGCTTATTTTTTTCTGAGTACCATTATGTAATACACGTGTTGTATCATTTTGACAAAAATCACCAAAAAAATTAAAATCAACGAAACATGTTTTATCCACAAAATTAAATTTATTACTTAAAATTTACTTTTACTTAAAATTACTTAAATATTTACTGTCAATGTGTAACTTTTGACATTTCTATGAATTTTGTAAGATCACTAGATATTTTAATTTTTAATTTATTCAACACTTTTGATTTTGTGGATAAAACATGTTTCGTTGATTTTAATTTTTTTGGCGATTTTTGTCAAAATGATACAACACGTGTATTAACATAATGGTACTCAGAAAAAAATAAGCTTTCAAATGATGTCAAATTTGACCCCCATTGCTATTTAAAAAAAATCAAGTTGGCTGTGTATCTCGTAAAGTAACGATGCAAAGCAGGTGAAAAAATTAGGTACAATAGATATTAATTTATAAAATGCACACCCCAAATTTCAATTTAATCCAGTTAATAGTTTTGAAGATATTAAGCCGGTTCCAAACTTAATGAAGACTCTGTATATATATATATATATATATATATATATATATATATATATATATATATATATATATATATATATATATATATATATATATATATATGCTTTTAGTACTTATACACCTCCGAACGCTATATACAGCGTACGAGTCGGACTCAAAATCCGGAGGCAACTCGTCGGTATCGGAGTCGAACGCGCTAACCATGTTATTCGGCATCAGGACACCTCCAGGATCATTTTCCACCTATTTTCAGCCGGAGTCAAACGGGACCTATTTACGTATACTTATATACATTTTAGTTCCAGCGATTGCCGCAGAGTCGCTGCGAGATATACATGTATACGCCACGCGGTTGTGTTTACCTCCGCATGTATAAAAGCATCTAAAGGATCTTTTTGCCTCCGAATTCGCGGCAACACTGCCTAGCATATTTTTAGTTTATATTCGTGATTTGTTTTTTTAATAATAATAATAATAATAATAATATATATTTTCCAACAGGTGGGCACCCAATTACAGGAAAAAAATTTAAAAATTACAAAAACACAGTAGAGGTTCGACATAAATACGAAATACAAATATAAGCTACCTACAATTAATGTAAAAAACATAAACATGCGTAATACAGTATATAAATAAATAATAACATAATTATTAAAACTAACATTATACACTAATTTTAGTTAGTGTGTATATAACAAACATCTCAAATCAAGGTATATATGTATCAAATTTGGTAATATGAATAACGTTGTAACAAACTTTCTTAATGTCTGAACATAGTATGTTCTTTTATTAGACATTTATCTCAATAATACAACTTACAATATTATTAATCGAATCAAAGTGAATATCACACTTGCTACATATCTGATTAAAATTATTGCACATGCTTGTAATAGGTGATTTTTTTAGTAAGTTGGTTCTCCTTGCATCCAAGTAGAATGACATATTAGTACGTGCATTGAATCTTGGGACATGAAAGTTAATTTTGTTTAAGAGCCAAAGAGAATCAATTCTGTGATTTAAAAGATTATACAAAAACTTTACAGAGATAATAATGCGTCTAATACGCAGAGATATAAACTCAAATCTGTTAAGCAGCTCAATTTGACTAACCCCAATCTCAGGATAGATACCATCGCAAGAAAAAGCTAAAAACTTAAGAAAATATCTTTGAACTCGTTCAATCTCACGAATATGGCATTCATAAAGGGGAGACCAAATTACCGCGCCGTACTCCAGTATAGATCTCACCAAGGCTATGTATAAGGCTCGTAACGTCTGAGCATTTGAAAAGTGTTTACAATTTCGGTAGATAAAGCCATACATTTTAAAAGCTCGACTAACAATGTCATGTATATGTGCAGCGAAATCTAGCTTAGGATCAAAGATGACACCTAAATCTTTAAAGAAATCCGTCCTTTGTATAGCAGTGTCATTGGCGGTGTAGATATAACCATACCCGTTTAGTTTTTTTGTAAAAGACATAGTCTTACATTTAGTGATGTTTAGTGAAAGTCTATTATTGTGACACCAGTTATCTACCGTGTAAAGATTATTTTGTAATTGCATGGCATCATTATAATTGTTAACTTCACGATACAATTTTATGTCATCTGCAAAGAGAAGGCAGTGGCAAGATAATTGATCTACTATGTCATTAATAAAAAGTAAGAAAAGTAAAGGTCCAAGATTCGAACCTTGAGGAATTCCCGAAGTAGGAGTAAAATCGCGGGAAATAAAGTTGCAGTATCTGACACAAGAACTCCTGTTAAAAAGATAACTTTCAAAAAATTTAATAAGATTCTCTGATAGGCCATATTGAGATAGTTTATTTAACAAGATGTATTGATCAATTTGATCAAACGCTTTTTGGAAGTCAAGGTAGATGACATCGACCTGATTGCCTTTATCCATGATCTCTGCAGTGAACTGACTGAAACATGCGAGATTAGTTATAGTAGAACGACTTTCCATAAAGCCATGTTGATGTGGAGAGATAAGTGATCTTAAAGATGAATACAAATATTTATAAATAATAGACTCAAATGCTTTAACAAAGTTACTAAGGATAGAAATTGGTCTGTAGTTTTCAATGAGTGACGGATCGCCCTTCTTAAGAATCGGACATATACATGCATGTTTCCAAATCAACGGAAGATTAGCCGTAGACAAACATAAATTAAATAGGATGTATAGTGGTTTGACAAGAGCAGCAGCGCAATCCCTTAGAATAAAACTTGGTATTTGATCTATACCAGATGTAAAACAGTTTTTTGAGCGATGCAAAGCACATAAAATATCGTCCTCATTGATGAAGTCGATGGCAATAACATCTTGAGCTCGAGGTATGACATTAATTGCAATGTTATTCTGAGATTGGATGTATACACTATGAAAATAATTATCAAATTGATTAACTATAGAATATCCATCATTATATTCAACATTGTTATGTGTCATTACGCTTGGAATACGTGAAAGCCCTCGCTTATTACTGATAAAAGACCACAACCTTTTTGGATCTGCAGCAAGTGAATTCTCAACTTCAGTAAGATATTCCTTATAACAAGTATTAATTAATCTATTACATTGCAATCTATAATCTTTAAAAATGTTGTAATAGTGTTCATTTTTAAATTGTTTATACCTTTTAAAAGCCAAAGATTTTTGTTTCAGTAGTAATAATATATCATTATTAAACCATGGGGGATAATGAGTTTTCTTTTTAAATTTTATAGAAGCCTTAGGCACTGAAGTATCAAATATATTATAAACAATTTTATAAAAACTATCACAAGCTTCATTAACATCTGTAAGACCATTAAGTTGCGACCAATCAGCATTTAGTAACATATCATACAACACGGGAAAATTAGCTTTTTTAAAATTGTAGTGAGGCTTATCGTTCATTATAAACCGATCACGTTTATTACGAATAACATTGATTTCAATATCAAGGGCAGGATGATAAACATCTTCAACGACCAAGGGTACTAGTGCATGTTGAACAAGACAATTAATATTAGAAAATATTAAATCAAGGAGACGGCCTTGGTTGTTGAGTATATTATTATATTGATGAAAATTATGTAAATATTGGAAATTCTTTAAAATTATATTAAGTTGGTTATCCAGATCAAAATTAAACGACGGGAGATTAAAATCGCCCATCAGTACGATGTTAAGCTCATTGAAAGGTTCTAAAGTAATGGTAAGTTCATCAATGAACTGTACATAAGTTTCAGTTGGTATAGATGGAGGTATATAAATTACAAGTATGATAAAGCAACATTTAGATGAATCAGATATCTTCACTCCAATTACATCAATGGAAGGAAATAAATTTGATAGTCTATCTAAATTAATTCTAATAGAGTAAAAACTATTTTTCAGAGAGATTAACACACCACCGCCACGGTTACAATTTAGTAACTCATATTTTCTATCTTGACGAAAAACACAAAAATCACTGCTAAATATTTCATTACTAGCTATTTCACTATTTAACCATGACTCACATAGACAAAAAATGTCATATTCAAAAAAAGTTGAAAAATTTAAATTATTAAGTTTAGACCGCAAACCTCTCACATTTTGGAATAAACAGCGGATAGGATATACATAATTGGGTGCCGATTTCAGTTTAAAGAAGAAGAAACAATCTTAGGTACTTCTCGTATGTATTTTATCTTTATGTTTGTTTCACCGTTAGCAATTCTGCTATCGAGCTCCTTTTTGAGATTTTTATACAATTCGATTTGTTTAGGTGTATTATCAAATGAAATATTTATGTTTCTGTATTTAATGTTATTATGCATATACTTGGCATTTCTAATTAGTTCCTTAACTTGGGATTCATCATCTAATTTAATCCGTATTGGACGAGGTTTTGCATTGGTCAGATTAAAGCGACCCAGTCTATGAACAAATTTTGGTTGAATCGAATTACCAGGTTTAAGAGTGGAAATTAAATCCTTTATAAAAGCATCATCCGTATCCTTGCGCTGTTGTAAATCATTTTCGTTTGATTCAGGAACACCAAAAACAATCACGTTAGATTTTCTTGATAAACGCTCTGTTACTTCCTGAACAACTTCTTCAAATTGAATCAAGGAGGAAGACGTCTTTAACGAACTTAATTGGACATCAATATCTTCTTTAAGTTGTTTAATGGCATTCATAAAATCATTTTGGAGAGTATTGAGCAAATCTCTAAAATCTTTTAGTTGTGACAAATCTTTATTGCAGGAGTTGCAAACAATTTTTAACGCTCGGTGTTTAGCACGCGTTAATTTAAAATCATTATCCGATAATCCCAGGCAGGCTGTGTGCAGGGAACCATGGCATCCGTCACAAGTAACAGATGTAGTAGAAGCAGTAATGTTATTATTGCATTGTATACACACCACCATTTCAAACACACCACCGTTTTGCTGAAGCCCGTTTAAAAACGCGTCATTTCCTTATCTAAGGTATCACGTTTCTGTCTGTATTTCTTAGTAAATATAATTACATCTTTTTAAATGGAAAGAATGATTATATTATATTAAAACTGTACTCTTATTTGAAATTCTTGCAAATTATTACGAAATTATGACTTATTACAGTAATAAGAATTTATTTTTAATACATAAATCTTAGATTTGGGACAAAATTCGTGAAGTGGACCAAACTTAACAACAGCTAATGCTAGTGTTCTTAGTGATTTTATAAAATTATTGATTTATTGAGAGTTATGAACAGTAACGTTTTTACACAACGTTTCAGGAAAACATTCGTTTTTAAGATACTCGATCATTAAAATCAATGTTTTTCGGTAAATCTCTGCATAAAGAAATATACAATACGAAGCAAATGTTTTTATCAAATATGATATTTTTATAAACAATAAGAGGATACACAAATTTTTACAGCAAACAAAATTAACAAAATATCTTATTTTAAAGGATTCTCTTACAAATTATGAAAATTGTTAATTATGAAGAGAAACTGCAGATTTTGCAGGTGGCCAACTATACACTGTGTGCCATAAAGTTCGATCCATATGGGAAAACCTTTTAATATTCTTTGTTGAAAGGAAAAAACTTTGTTGTTCAATCACTTCTGCTTCCAAAAATACTTGAAATACGCCATGTTAAAGTTTACAAGTGACAATAGGTGTTTAACTCGTGATGACCTTATTTGTTAAAATATAGAAAAATTTTATGAAGAAAAAATATTCCTAATGACATTTTACGTTCACAAACCGGGCTTGAAGAAATATCCCGACATGAAAAATTCCTTTTTTAACATTTTTTGATACACCCCAGTTACTGATTATTTTGAAATCATTAAAAATGCTTTAAAGGAGTAGGAAGGCAACAATTGCAGAGCATATTTTCTAATAATATTGAATGGTGTAGGTATTTTTGACAAATATTAAAATTATCAAAAAACAAAATAAAACTTTTTGGCGATTTTCCAATTTACAAGAAAACAACGTATAGTTTTGTTAACTTTTTTAAATAATTGTTTGAATAATACAAGAATTGTTGTAATCATAAGTCAAACAACTTAACACGAAACTACTACTTAAAAACTTAATAAATTAATTTGCAAAGAATAGTACAATTTGAGGTTTTGGAACCGATCAACAAGATTGAAGAAACTCTTGAAAATTTCTATCTAATAAAATATAATGACAAATTTATACCCCAAAACTGAGAAGATATTAGAATGACGTAACAACAAGCTTGTTTAGTTTCCAATAATAACTTGCTAATAATAAATTCCAAAGACCTAAAGATTGTGTCAAAACTTTTGAGACATTCGTTAAGTACTTCCTTTTTGGTAGATCTATATCTTCCTATACCATCAATAGAATTTAAAATTTTTAAAACTATACCGGATGACCTAGATAAAATGCTTCATACTTTGGAGTTCAATGACGATTATTACCAACCTCAAAATAGCTGCGCGTTCGTTAAAGTATAATTTTAAAAGTCTACATAATTACAATACATATTTAATTAATAGCACTTCTAATACAATATATTGTATTAGAGTTTATATATATATATTAGTTTCACCAATAAAATGACACTATTTTCCCCAGTTTCAGTTATGATCATTTTCAATCGTGCTTTCCAATGCACAATAGCTCACGGAATAGTTTCTTGAAAATCTAAATCTCTCCCTTTCAGTTCTTCCCTATTTTTAAACGGTTTCAGGATACTGTTCACTTTTCTCTGTAAAGCATCTCTACTTAGTAATCAAAAGAATTAAGGTCTGGCGAGTTTGAAGACCAATGTTTGGCTGAAATAAAATTAGGACAACGTTTTAGTAAATTAATTATGAGAACCTTTAAGCTTGTCGAGAACGATGCGATAGATTGCTATCCAAAAACTACAATAATATTTATCTAGGTGCAGTCGTTCACATTCTGGAAAAAGTTGTAAATGTCTAATAAAAGTTTCATTGTTGAATCTTGTCTTGTAGATTTACAAGAAACCAATTCATTTCAGGAAACAAAGCATATACCACAATTTTTAAAGAAAACCTGACTCGGTGTTTGTACAAGCGTGGTAGGGAGATGTTACTTTTTAAACCTCGACTGTTTGCCCGATTATGCTATTTTGCAACTTGTGGGAGTATGCACTATAAAATCTTTTTCGTTTTGAAAACGCATTCGTTTGACATCATTGAACATGTACATTCGCTACAGATATGACTATAAATGTATTTCTATCGTCGTTGCATCTAGTAGGGTACAAGAGTATTTTTTCTAAGTGTCTGGGGAGAAAGAAATCTGCACAAATTTGAAATATGAATAATTCTTTTACTATTGAGTTTAGATAAGCTGCGATCTTTAAACAGATAACGAATAATGTTCATACAACAGAATCAGCATCTTAGAAACTTAAACTTTCGGTTATCTTCTCTTCGGCAACCTATAAAGACCGTAATTTTATAGGTGTCGCATCGGTTAGCATTTGGTACTAATGTTAGTCATTAGCTTGTATATAAGCCAGGAATCTGTGTGTGGGGTTCACAGGTGATTAGCTCCAGCTGATGAGAATGCAACAAACTCAAAACACATACGATGTTTTGTCTTTGCTGATTCACTAGATTTATAAATGGCAATTTTGGAGTTTTCCGGAGTTTTTAGTTAGAGTCAGGAGCCGGGAGAGTCTGGAACATTGGCCACCTTTTTTTAATAACATCAATAACAACCAAAATTAATCCTTTTTATAGAATCTGTTACCATTAGATAACAAATACTGTTTTTGCTTCTACACCATTGCATTCTAGAACTGAAAAAAGTAAAATGATAACAAAGGTTTTGGAGTTGGAAAAATTTAAGATAAAAGTGGACACTGTACCTACAGTGATGGTACAGTGGCCATTAGAGTATGGTACTGTGGCCACCAGTGGCGTAGCCAGAGTTGACCCTTGGGGGGGGGGATATACAATAATAAAAGAAAATCCGCGGGCTTGGCTCTCAACGTATAGCTATAATAACTGTTTACTTAGGTTTTTTTATAGATTGTACGGAACAAAAGTGCAAATATTAAAGAATACTGAATAAAAAACAAAAACATTTTATAGTGGGGAGGCGCATTTAGTAAAATATGTAAAATTACAAAGTTGGCTCACCCTGAAACCTAACTAGCAACCGCCATACTAAATTTTATATTACAGTAGTACAGATGATATTTTGACCGGTGGTCACTGTGTATGAGTGGGACTCTCTTTTCTGGACGCCATTTAGGAAAATGGTGAATGCAAATATTTTATTGTTCGTACTTTGGAAACCACTCAACCTAAAAACTAGATCTTGGGGTCAAGGAATTCAAAGAAGTCTTTAATTTATTTATATACACAACCCATCTCCCATTTTTTAAAATGTGGACCAATATATGGCATTAAATGTACTTATGTTTAATTATTTTTTAACTATTACAATCCTCCTTTATTAAACAAAGATAATGATATTTCTTCTTACTCAAACATGAAAACCACAATTAAAAAAATGTTGATTTGAAACAGTTACTTCAATAGTAATTGCATGATGTCCCACTGTCACTAGCAACATATGACGGATGTCTTCGTCTTCCAACAAATAAAGCCATGCTCAGTACAATTTTGATATCGACAATGGTGTAGATATCCTTCCTGTAGAAGAACCTGATATGCGTACATGCTACATCATTGATGTTATGGGCATAGTACAAGCACTCAGAAAGCCAAGTAAAACAACAACTTTTGGTGATCTAGCGGACTCATTTGTGAAGTTAGTATTGCAGAATTTCTCTGATTACACTTCGAGAATTGATGTTGTCTTTGATAGCTACAAAAATAATTTTATTAAATCAGCAATTAGGGCCAAACGCAAAAGCAAGAGCACCCCCCTTGTAAGACGTGACTTACAAGATTCCCTTGCCACAGAATTGGAATGGATTTATCAATCTTCTTGAGAATAAAAAAGCTCTAACTCACTTCCTCTCAAATCAGTTGATGGATGTATCCTCTAAGAAATTAAACCCAAACCAAGTTGTAGAGACAGCAGGTGGTTATAAACAGTGTGATACGGCTACTTCCACATCTGGAATTCTGTCAGATTCATTATTTGCAAACCACGAAGAAGCAGATACGAGAATTTTGCTTCATGCAAAATATGCAACTAATAATAGATACAGTCTGATTGTTGTGCAATGCTAAGATACAGATGTGCTAGTTATGTTAGTGAACATGTTTCAATAAATTCACGCAGACGAAGTATGGATGTCCAAAGGAACATCATCACAGAAAATATTCGTCCCTGTGCTTACAATATTCTCAGGCATACCGACTGATGTGCGAGAATCTATTATTGGTTTTCACTCGATAACTGGATGTGACACAACCAGTCAGCTAAATGGTATTGGCAAGAAAACTGCATGGGAAGTTTATCTGAAAAATCCTAAAATGGTTGCAGAAATAGGTGTTGGAACATTATCGGATAGTGCAATCAAATCGGCTGAAGATTATTTTATTAGTATTTACTCGCGCTCTCTACATAATGCAGAAACTTTAAAATCAGCCAATGAACTTCGGGAATTACAGTTTGGGAGAAAATCACCAGAAATGCTTCCTCCTACATATGCTTCATTGAAGCTACACATCCAACGTGCACATTACCAAGCATTTGTGTGAAGAAAAGCACTGGAGGTTAAGCCATTGTTGCCTGATTTACTTGATGGCGGATGGTACGATGATAATGGTGAATTAAAACCAGATTATGATCGATCTAATTGTGTGTGCACAGTAAACAAGCTACCATGTCTCAAAGTGTGTGGGTGTTCTCTTGAGCAGTGTAAGAACATATATTCAAACCAGGATGATGAGGATGAAACAGTGTAATTTTTGAATTTATATTCTATCACACAGGGAAGTTAGGCCCCATAAAGGACATTTTTAATTGTGGTTTTTATGTTTGAGTCAGATGAAATATCATTATCTTTATTTAATAAAGGAAGATTGTAATAGTTGATAAATAATTTAATAAAAGTTCATTTAATGTCATATATTGGCCGCCATTTTGAAAAATGGGAGATGGGTTGTATATATGAATAAATTAAAGACTTTTTGAATTCCTTGACCTCAAAAACATATAATTTGACACAAAGATCAAGTTTCTAGGTTGAGTGGTTTCCCAACTACGAACAATCAAATATTTGCATCCGCTATTTTCCTAAATGCCGTTCAGAAAAGAGGATCCCACTCATACACAGTGACCACCGGTCAAAATACCATCTGTACTACTGTAATATAAAATCTAGCATGGTGGTTGCTAGGATGAGCCAAATTTGTCACTTTGGCCATCTGCCTCCCCACTATTAAGAATACTAGTCTTTATTCAACAAAAAACATTACAAAACAAAATCTAGGTGCCATGGTTTTTGGTCAGTTTGTCAAATATTTCATCTACTTTTCAGCTACTGTTTTTAAGCTTTTGATCCTTGGGGGGGATATATCCCCCATACCCCCCCGTGGCTACGCCACTTGTGGCCGCTACTGTGTAGAAGATGGGAATAGTAAAAACAAGTACACAGACATTTACAGAATAATGATTTATGTTGTAAAAAATAGTTTGTATTAAAAAAAAGGCAACTTAAATTTAAAAAACCAGGCAAAAGCTAACAAACATTATACATAGATAAATGAATGGAAAAAACAGATTTGCTGTTCTAGTAGTGCCGCCTATTTTTACAGGTTGATATAAATAATGTGTAACGGGTACATTTTCCAACGGCATTTAGTATATAGAATTTGGTATTAATTCTTGTTAAAAATCCTAAGTTCGGTCCTGTGGACCTCGCTTAATTTAAACTAGCCTGTCATTAAATAAACATCTTAAATAAAAGGCACCTTTTAAGAAAGGATTGGTTCGTATTTGCTATAATGAAATAATGTAACGTCATATTGATGTCGTTTTTCGTATCTTGCGACCTGGCATTCTAAAAATAATATCAATTTCTTCAAAAAGAAACCTTGAAAAGAAATCATGAGAAGCGCTTAGTCAACTCATTTATTGGAATATTTTGGTAAACATGTTGAGTGTATACGATTCTAAATACACTTTCCTTTGTCTGTTATTTTGCGCTTCAAATTTTAAGTCAATGCAGTGTATGAATATCGTCTACAGCCAGCGTGTTTTAGTTCACACGTGTGTTTTCAGCGGGAAAGAATGGGTACTGCTTTTTACACGTAAGGTCGTGAATCCTATAGTAGGGCAAGCAACAAGCACCCTTGCCGCCTAAAAACAGATGTCGGTCCGCGGAGCAATGTTGAACAGAGTTAATATAAGCGCGAGATGATGTTGAGACGAGGCCTGTCTTCCAAAATCGCACGCCGAGAGCGTACGTTCGATCTTGTGTTAAAAATGCCATTTTGTTGTAGTAAAATGGAGTTTGAAAGAAAACTCTAAATTCAGTTTTTCATATTGTTTGAACAATTACCGACTTTCGGATGGTCGGTGCATTTAATTAAAATCAACATGTAATAGTTATCGTTTAAATAAGTGTTCGGAAATTAACCAATAATTCGTGGTTAACAAAAGTTAGTTATTCCGTTAAATATTTTCGCGGACGTTTGTGCTTCAGAAAAGTGGGAAATTCAGTTTCCCTTATTACTGTGTAGCAAAGTTACGACAGCCTACAGTACCGTACTCTCGTCTAAATAATTATTGTACAGAAATAAGTTAATATTTACAGACGCTTTCTCTGTAATCGAAATTTCGGCTAAATAATAATTCGTGCTGTGTGCCTTCTAAATTCAGTTCAGAATTAATGGTTATGTGTATTGTTTTATTGAAAACAATGAAATTATGAAATGGTTATCAAAACTAATAGCCAAATCTTTTATGGAACTCTTTGGTTGCATTTTGTTACTGCCGTTTGGGGTGAATTTGCAAATTATAATTCGCCATATCCAGTTTCTACGAGGGTTATCTCGTACATCTTTAATGTATGAAAGAAAAATCCCAATCTTCCAGTTTCCATTTGCTGTGACGTTGTCGTCAAATTTTATGCAGTTTATCGTTGATTTTGGTTTGTGACTTACCAAAAATAAAAGGTATTGTGACTATCGTTTTTAGTGTTATTCATTTAGGTAAATCTCTTGCTTGAATTTGCAGTCATTTTTGTTATTGTTTCTCAATTAATAGAAGTTCATTATAAATTTTTGCTCATTAAATTCTATTATCAATAGAGCTCTCGTCGGTTGTTAAAAAGCTTTAAACTTTAATGTAATTACAAATCATTTGTATTGATACTGTCGAATTGATTTAATTTGTCTAATCTGATTTAGATATTTGTGTATAAATTTTTGTCCAGAAAAAGACCAGTCAATATAAATTTTAATATTTGTGTTAATGCTTTTGAACATTATTTGTGGTCGATTTAATCAAATCTTTTTGAGTTATTTTTATAATTTAATGAAAAGTTCTAGGTGAATTTTTATTGATTAATTTTGGTATAATTATAACCTAATAAATTTAGGTTGGACTTGTAATAAATATACGAGGTGTGTTTTATTTTTATCTATGCAAGGTTGTGTTTTAATTATTTTCCTGTTAATAAATGTTATTAATTCAAAACTGAATGATCTAAAAAACGGAACCATATTGGTTATGAATGCTTAAGTTCATTTCTTCAACAATTTTAAGTAAACAAAATTTTGTTTTAACTAAATATTCTATTCATTTTCTGGTTAATGAATTTAATAAATTTTAATGCTTATTCAATTAACATCTTTGAATGGTTAATTTGTAATTAACTAAGCTCTGAACCAGATGGCGCCCTTTTAAGTTTTTATTTGTGTTTGAACCCTTATCTATTCCTTTTCACAATTTATACAGCTGCGGAACCAATACCTACGACTTGATTAATTAATTTGTAAATAGAGAGTTTAAATCTCAAGCTGTGGCAGATATTTTTTGAGTTTTCAGTTACAGTAAGTATGATGTATTTTCATAACTTTTTATAGCATTTGGTAAATTGTATTTTTGTGTAGAACAACAAGAGTGTTTCACTGGCGCCCAATCGCGGGGCCTAGTTTTGTTTGTGAGTAATTTAGTTAGTTTATTGTCATTTAGTCTGACAGAAAAACTCTTGTTTCAAATGTACAAATCATCAGGAACATCTAGGAAATAATATCTGAAATAAATAAAATATTGTACTAAATAATAGTACAGGGAGTTACATAACAAAGAAGTGGCCACTGTACCTACATTTAACATGGCCACTAATCAACTACATGTTTTTAATCATTTAATAATAAACTGTTTTTAACATCAACTTCATGTTTTTTAAAAACTAGAGAAAAACAAGAACTACCCAACACAATCAAAATATTATTATACCAATAAATATTTACATGAAGTAGGTATAAGCGGCCAACGCTAGTTCCTTTCAACGTTTATTTATTTAGCCACTAACAATTACTATTTCACTTGCCTGTTGTAGTTTACTTCAAGTACAAAATTTCAGGTTGAGTTTGTTTTAAAATAAAAATCTTGAGATTTAAATGGAATTACTTTGTTAATATACTTAGTGTCCTATTGGTACATTCTGTGCTAGATGACAGCACCTAATCTTGAGCAGCACCTAATAAACAAGAAAATGGCGGGAAGGTGGCCACTGTTGCTGCATGGCCAATGTTCCAGACTCTCCCCTACTTTTTCTTTTTAACAATCCCTGTCTTGTGGTCTCCTAATCTGTACAGCGAATTTCTCGTTTACAATATTCATGCTATTGGTTGATTTATGGAATTATCAAAAAGTTGTACCGGTTTATAAGAGTATTTTTACAAACCTTTTAGTAGGTATTTGATTGTAATTTGGTATATATTTTGGAGTTGCTAATGACAAACCTTTTTTTGTTGTTTTGCAAACGCATTCGTTTGACATCATTCAACATGTACATTCGCTACAGATACGACTAAGATACGACAGATACGAGTTCAACCAAATTTTGCAGACTTTTTCCCCACAACCTTATGTATGGATATCTTGTATACTTTTGAGATTTATATTCACATGCAGTCATCCAGTAGGTACCTGTTAGAGATTCTGTTGAAATTAATTATTTTATAAAGTTTTGTCTTGAATAATCGTGTCATTGTCATAGAGATATCCGAGTTGCGCGTCACAGAATTTATGCAGAATGGTGTAATCAACAAACAAAATTTTAGTCATTGGACAGGTGAAAATATTGGCAAGCGTTAACAAAAAACCTACATAGCCCGAAAGTCATTGTTTGGTACAGTGTAGGATCGTTTGGAATTATAGGTCAATACTTTTTCAAACACGAAAATGAAATTCCGTTACAGTAACCTTCCAACTCTACTCACATATGTTAAAAATCTATGCTGTTCCCGGATTAAGAAGACGGAGATTACTAAATAATGGCCTGTTGTTCCAGCAGAATGTGACAACTCATACAGCTGGAAATTCAATGAAGGTCCTCAGGCAATATTTTAATGGCCAAATCAATTCACCTTTTGAATATTTACCGTGACACATGCGGTCGATCGATCTAATTAGAATCTAATCTATTTGAAAGCGAAAGTGTCGTCTTAGAACCATTGAGGAACTAACAGCATGCATTTATAGAGAAGTCGCTGTAATAAATGAAGGTTCACTCCACTAGGTAACGAATGTTGGTGAGGGTCACTGACATGATCTAATCTTTAGAGATTAGGCAAATATCCACCCTGTATGCTAAGTTTCAAAGATTAGGCTTAATTCCATCCAATAAATTTTAAGAAAACTTATGGATATAAGCTAATCGCCTGGTATGTGGTAGCTACCGTTTCTCTTCTTTCTTGTCCGACATACGGCAGAAATTCCTGCTTCGGATATCGCACACCACACCAACATTTTATTCGGAATAGCTTTTGCCTTATAGTTTACATTATCTGGTAGTTCATTGATGTTATCAGATGTTATCAAAGAAACCTTAATTTCCTTTTATTCAGGAATTACCAAGAGTAAAAAATGTCTCATCATTCTTAATAATGACTCTATTTTCCGAAAAGTAGTTTCTGCTCAGTGAACAATAACATACAGGTATCCGTTGCAGCTGGATTTGGATATACTTATTTGAACATTTTTCCTTTTTCTGTATTTTTTACCATGTCTGGACATCTGGACAAATTGTTGATCTTGAAACGTTGAATTGGTGAAATATTTACAACTTGAGATGACGATCCTGCCTTTGACTCTATTTATCATTCTGTTTACCACAGGTTCTTCGTAATATATTAATTCTCAGAGAGTAGTATAGTTTGAGGTTTGGGCATACATCCAACAAGATTATAGATAAAACTTCTATCTTATAAAATCGCCGTTATAAAATTTAATGACAAATTTAAACCCCAAAACTGAAATGACGTAACAACAAGCTTGTTTCGTTTCCGATAACAACCTGTTACAATAAATAAATTACAAAGCCCTAAACATTGTGCCAAAACTTTTGAGACATTCGTAAATTACCTCTTTTTTGTAGATCTAGAGCTTCCTACACCGTCAATGCAATTTAAAATTTTTGAAAATATACTAGGCGACCCAAGTAAAACGCCAAAGCATAATTTTAAAAGTCTGCATAATTACAATTCCCATTTAATTAATAGCAATTCTAATACAATGTTGGGCTGAAATAAATTATGATAATGTTCTAGTAAAATAATTTTGAGATAATTTGAGTTTGTAAAGACGATGCGATGAATTGCCATCCAAAAACTAAAATAAGATTTATCTGGATGCATGATTTGCATGTGTTTTACGTGGGGTTCCCATATCAACATACCCCCACGTTCCTTCCAAAGGAGGAAGCAATTGAGATACGCTCAATCAGCACGCAATCGCACAGCAATTGCTCCCAGTTACTCGCTGGTCAGAGCGAGGTTGCCTATCCACCCTCGATTAGCTAACCAGGCTAGTACCGGAGCGATTAACATATACGTGCTCATCCGCCGGCATCTTCCCGTCCTCTTTCATACGGGGCTAAGTACCTAGTCCAGCAATAGGACTATTCCCCCAACTTAGGTCAGTTCAGTACAACCGAGCCAGAGTTGGGGCCACTGCCCAATCGAATCCAACCTCAAATGTGGCATGACTTGGTTTTTAAATGGGTTTGCCACCCCGATCTCTTAGTTATAAGCCTGGTATGCCCTCGACAGAGCTTCGTCTCGAGGCTACTTTATAGGGCCCATCAAAGTAGCATCCCGGTGTGTGCCCGTTAAGGTGAAGTTGTCTTGAACGTGAGAAACTATGTATCTTCGCATCAGCGTCCTTTAAGTGTAGGTCTCTAGACGATTTCTGGGAATCCGTCGCTGGAACTGACAGCATCTGCCAGACCCCCGTACTGTCAATTCCGAAACGCTACCTGGTGGCATGCAGTTTCTCATGGGTTAGCGAGCGAACTTAACCGAGATAAACCTCACTTGAATCTCCTCCATTCGTCTAGGCCAGACAGCGGGATACTTAGCTCCTTAAAAGACCCTGACGTCAGGTAAGATTCAATCCACCCACACCGGACCCCCTTATTAACAGAGCTCCATCTGCAACGTTTTAGGGTCATCGTCGAGAAACACTCCAGTGAAACGTAAACGCAACACCTCGACATAACTCTACCACACATTTGATTCTGATCGCGTCATCCGTTGCCCAGACAAGCCTGGGATGGGGTAGACAACGACCAGTTCTAAGGGTGAACGCCGTGTGGTCTGCCCTCAAGCTAGTCTCTAATCCTAGTGCTTCCCGACACCTCTAACAACTGCCCTCCCTCTGTCTTCGGGCTAGTCTCGAATACTAGGAATGAAGTCCGACATGTCAAACGACTGCTTGACCGTTCACCCAGATTTATCTGCATGCAGTCGAAACAAAGCATATACCACATTTTAAAAGAAAATCTGGATCATTGTCTGTACTAGTGTAGTGAGGAGACGTTACTTTTTAAACCTCGACTGTTTATCTGATTCTATCATTTTGCCAATTCGTGGGGGCATGCAATGTAAAATCTATTCTGTTTTGAAAACGCATTCGTTTGACATCATCATTTAACGTAGATTTGCTAAAGATATGACTATAAATATATTTCTATTCTCGATACATTTAGTAGGGTACAAGAATATTTTTTCTTAGTGTGTGTATTATTTGTCTATTATTTGTATCATATGGATCAATATTTCTTTGAAAGATTTAACCCTGGTATACTTTATCCTTTCGAGAATGTGTTTATCTATCTAGATTTAAAACCTTTTGGAACTTTGTCCATGTTTGTTTTTTTATTTTTAATATATGTATTTCAACGATAATGATTGATGTAATGGTAATGGTTGATGTAATTTTTCGGTTAAATTTGATTGTCGTTTTTAAAATTAAATTGCAACAGACTTTTTAATGCTGTAAATGCCTTAAAAAACCCTACCGCTACACTGGTTAGATTTTGGTTCTGTATTTTCAGACCAAATAGTTTTGGTTGAAATTTGACATTGATATTTGCAATAATTTCAAAGCTTAACAGGTGTACAGACAAAGACAAAACCAACAGGATTTTTTTCCTCAAGTCATGTCTGTCGTGTTATTTAGGTCATATAACGTCGAGAAATTAAAAAAAGGTATTTTTTACAAAAACTCGTTTTCATTCTGTGGACTTATATATTGTGAGAAAGCAAAAGCAAAGAAATGGGTTTAAAGAAAAAAGTTTAATTGTTTTCAACTACTTTGTTGTTAGAAATGTAGTTCTGAAATGATTCTAGCTACTTACCACATCGCACATACTTTATACAGTAAGGAATGTCATCCTTTGTTAATTATTTAAAAATACAAAAATATTGTAGGTTTGACATTATATTATTTAATAAAATATTAAACATAAATGATTTTCTTTCATTAGAATATAAACGAAACAAATTTACATTATTATAATCTGAAAATTCGTTTCTAACAGAGCTATATCTCGAAATATCTTATATGTATAAATTTAAGGGTCCGTTTTGTTTAACGGCATACTTTCAGCAGGTGTCCTCGAACTCGGCACTTATAGCAGACATAAACACGGACTTGATAAACAGAATCTGCTGAATAGTGATGAGTACCATAGTTTTATACCTTGTAAACTTGACAACGTTGATGGAGGCGTATTCGAACGCTTGATTTGCCAAAATTATATACACGGAGGTGAATAGGAGCGGTCTATGTACGGAGGCTGACACGAACGCGCACTATACAGAAGCATGTATATCTAAAAAATTAAATAAAATTACCCCTCTTGGTGGATTTAGGAGTATTAGTTCCAGAAAAAGTCTGTGACACTATAATAATTAATATACAATCATTATTAATGGCGGAGTTGTGGTCGTCTGTTCAGTATACGGAGGCGAACACGATACAAAAGCACATATATATATATATATATATATATATATATATATATATATATATATATATATATATATATATATATATAATGGGATATATATATATATATATATATATATATATATATATATATATCCTATGGGATCACCTTTATCGCCGGTAATAGCGAACCTATTCATGGAAGAATTAGAAGTCCGAGCAATAGAAACGGCAAGTGACAAACTAAACTATGGCTAAGATATGTAGACGATACTTTTATTATATGGACCCACGGAGAAGAGAAGCTGCAGACCTTCTTACAGCATCTAAACAACATACACCAGAAGATCAAATTCACAATGGAGGTGGATTTTTTTCCTCAAGTGATGTCTGTCGTGTTATTTAGGTCATATAACGTCGAGAAATGAAAAAAAGGTATTTTTTACAAAAACTCGTTTTCATTCTGTGGACTTATATATTGTGAGAAAGCAAAAGCAAAGAAATGGGTTTAAAGAAAAAAGTTTAATTGTTTTCAACTACTTTGTTGTTAGAAATGTAGTTCTGAAATGATTCTAGCTACTTACCACATCGCACATACTTTATACAGTAAGGAATGTCATCCTTTGTTAATTATTTAAAAATACAAAAATATTGTAGGTTTGACATTATATTATTTAATAAAATATTAAACATAAATGATTTTCTTTCATTAGAATATAAACGAAACAAATTTACATTATTATAATCTGAAAATTCGTTTCTAACAGAGCTATATCTCGAAATATCTTATATGTATAAATTTAAGGGTCCGTTTTGTTTAACGGCATACTTTCAGCAGGTGTCCTCGAACTCGGCACTTATAGCAGACATAAACACGGACTTGATAAACAGAATCTGCTGAATAGTGATGAGTACCATAGTTTTATACCTTGTAAACTTGACAACGTTGATGGAGGCGTATTCGAACGCTTGATTTGCCAAAATTATATACACGGAGGTGAATAGGAGCGGTCTATGTACGGAGGCTGACACGAACGCGCACTATACAGAAGCATGTATATCTAAAAAATTAAATAAAATTACCCCTCTTGGTGGATTTAGGAGTGTTAGTTCCAGAAAAAGTCTGTGACACTATAATAATTAATATACAATCATTATTAATGGCGGAGTTGTGGTCGTCTGTTCAGTATACGGAGGCGAACACGATACAAAAGCACATATATATATATATATATATATATATATATATATATATATATATATATATATATATATATATATATATATATATATATATATATATATATATATATATATATATATATATATATCCTATGGGATCACCTTTATCGCCGGTAATAGCGAACCTATTCATGGAAGAATTAGAAGTCCGAGCAATAGAAACGGCAAGTGACAAACCTAAACTATGGCTAAGATATGTAGACGATACTTTTATTATATGGACCCACGGAGAAGAGAAGCTGCAGACCTTCTTACAGCATCTAAACAACATACACCAGAAGATCAAATTCACAATGTAGGTGGAAAAGGACAATCAACTACCTTTCCTAGATGTATCTATAATCAAGAAGGAAGACGGCAGCCTGGGATACACAGTATACCGAAAATCAACCCACACAAATCGCTACCTGAACGCGCAGTCACATCACCACCCAGCGCAACTACAGTCAGTAGTCAAGACATTAATAACCAGATCACAACGATTGACTGATGACGATAATAAACATCAAGAACTAGAACAGGTGAAGTTGGCATTAAAACAAAATGGTTTCTCTTCCAGAAATATCAAGAAAGCGTTAACACCAAGGGACCCAAAGCCAAAGGAAGAAGAAACATCGGTATCCAAAGCGCACTTACCGTACATCAAAGGGACCACGGACAAAATAAGTAGAGTGCTGAGAAAACACAACATCGACACCATCTTCAACACCGACAAGAAGATTGGAAACATGCTTCCATCCGCAAAAGCAAAAATACCACTAGAAAGCCAAGGAGTATACGAGATCCCTTGTAAAGACTGCGGAGAATCCTACATAGGGCAGACCAACAGAAGAATTCAAGTAAGAAGAGAAGAACACCGAAATGCAGTCAACAAAAATGAGAGAACGTCTTCACTAGCACAACATGTAAGTGGTACATCTCATAACATAGATTTCGAAAATACAAAAGTTTTAGCGAATATACAACATAAGACCCGACGAACCATAAGAGAAGCCATTGAGATCGAGAAACGTCCGAACAATCTTAATACCAGGGACGATACACAGCGACTACCATCAGCTTGGAAACCAGCTATAACCAGCATCACCGTCAAGAAGCGAAAACCAGCACAGCAGAACGATAAAAGGGAAAGCGAGAGAAAGCCACCGGATCAAGCGAGACCAATGACACGCAGCCGCGCCAAAAACCAGCCGACCGCAACCATGCGCAACACCGTAACCGTATATAAAGACCAACCGCTGCCGCAAGACGTCAGTCTACATCGTGTAACCACGCGAAGCAGAAGGAAGTTAGAAGTGACCTGAAGATGGCAAGTGTGATCTTGCCGAAACGTCGTCAACCATTGTCTGGTTCCTCTAGGAGCCGAATAGTGAATACGCGGAGTGAAACCCGGAAAAGTAGTGAAGTATATATATATATATATATATATATATATATATATATATATATATATATATATATATATATCTATAGGGCCCCACTATGCGTCCCCCCATGTAAAATCTTAGGTTCAAGCAGCGTCCGAAGTCACTCGGCGTCCGGATATACGGACGCTGGGTGACTAGTGCCTCAAAATTGCACCATATGAAGCTTAAAGTGTCTAGATGACGAAAATGTAAAAATTAGCTGTGCGCAGTTTGACACCCATTTCTGATTCGTGTATAAAATCGTAGTTCGAGCGTTTGCAACACGCAGCGCTAATAGCGCGCGATTTGTATACACTTGTATACAAATCGGCAACTGTTTACCCTGCGTCCCCACACATAACAGTAATTTTGTTGGTAACACTGATGGCTTTATCGCTAGACAGTGACGTCATTTCAACGGGACTTCACTTTATGCATTGTATTTCTGAGTAAAGATTGCGTCATTTATGCTGACAAAAATTCTTTCATATTATATTTTGTTAAAGCTAATAAACACTTTTAATACATTTTATTTATGCGTTATTTAAACTTCGTTATTAAAACGGATTTGCTTGCTACTACAAATGGGCGATAATTTTAATAAAATTGTAAGATTTAATAAGATGGATAGAATTTAAGGATATTCTTTCGTTCTCAAAATATGTGTGGGATATTTACACGTAATTGAAAGCTTTATTTATTTAAATTAAACAAACATTATGCATTATTATATTATCATTCGGTATTTAATCAATCACTGATGCTGTTAGATAATAATAAATCAAAATATACAATTAAAATATAATTTTATGGCATTTATTATATTACGTTAATTTGAACAAACTTTAAAATAAATATGTAGAATGTCGATTTTTAAAATCTTCACAATTCTTATCTATCAGATTGTTGACTTTACAACAGTTTTTTAAGTTGCCGTGTAAAACAAAAACGTCAATTTTGCACCCCTTGTGTTTTATGTAAATAAATAAGCAATACAGTCCACTCAATCTGTCATTTGACAACATAAGATATGTACAAAAATAAATTAGGCAATTTCTGTTGATAGATGATTCTTACATATTATATTTTGTTAAAGCTATTTAAGAAACACTTTTTATACATTTCATTTATGCGTCATTTAAATTTCGTTATTAAAACAGATTTTCTTATTGCTACTACAAATGGGCGATAATTTTAATAAAATTGTAATATTTAATAAGATGGATAAGAATTTAAGGATATTCTTTCGTTCTCAAAATATGTGTGGGATATTTCCACGTAATTAAAAGCTTTATTTATTTAAATTAAACAAACATGACGCATTATTATATTATCATTCAGTATTTAATCAATCACTGATGCTGTTAGATAATAATAAATCAAAATATACAATTAAAACATAATTTTATGGCATTTATTATATTACGCTAATTTGAACAAACTTTAAAATAAATATGTAGAATGTCGATTTTTAAAATCTTCACAATTCTTATCAGATTTTGACTATACAACAATTTTTTAAGTTGCCGTGTAAAACAAAAACGTCAATTTTGCACCCCTTGTGTTTTATGTAAATAAATAAGTAGTACGCTTTTTGTTTTCTTTTTCTAATATTGTTGGTTCCTGAAATGGTAAAATATAGTTGAGGAATGTTCCTCCTCCTTTTTCTCTTCTTTTTTTGCATAATATAAAAAAGTGCATAAAACTTGGATCTGAGATAGTTGATTTCAAATATAATAATAAATGAAAAACAATATGTCAACAACACAAAAAAGAATCCTTTCATGTTAAAAAATTCATGGTTTTTCTGTGAACAAAAAACCAATTTAATGATACTTTATGTATATGAAGATCCTTTGAAGAAGGAGTCAATTCTAAGTTAAGTAAAACCCCCAGGGGGACTTTGGATAAACCCATCAAGTTTATATTTTAATAATTGATGACAGATGGAATTCAGTCGAATAGTACTGCTCAATTTTTATTATAATCATAATGAAACATAAACTCTGCATGCAAAGGATTAATAGCAGAATTGGAGGTCTCGTAAATGGCAGGTTTAAGGATCAGAAACTTAAAAGGTATTTAGTAAAGTGAGTGCCTAAAAGCTTCCAAATTTAGAACAAGAAAAACTAAATTGTAATAACAAATATTATGCTGGTAACTTGTGATAAAGTAGTTAAAAACTGTATTTAAATCTTTACTTATATTTAATAATTGTTGTGTAACTCTATCAGAAAGGGTTACATTCTTTTACTTTTTGTAATAAATCTAAGAAATTATTTTATGCAATCTCTGTGTTTTCTTTATGTGTAAAGGATCTTTAAGATGCACCAACCACCCTGTAGATTTACTTTTCACTAATTTCAAAACTTTTAAACAAAACCTCTTCTTGTTTGTGTGGGCAATCATTGTCTGTCACGAAACAAAGTGGTCCTTTGACCCGGATGGTCAATAACAATTCTTCAGTTTGAGAATGCATAAAACAATTTCAACCTTAGCTTTTAATGTTAGTATATAGTAACCTTTTTGGGCGTGCAAATTTTTTTAACTTTTTTTGTTAACTTCTCTAGAAATCTTTTACTAAAGGTCTAATTTCAAAATGAATTACGAAGCACTAAAGATTAGTCGTACAAGTGCCAAAGCTACTATTACTCGAATTTCAAATTGGGTAGTTTCAAATAAAGATAGAGAGACACATGTTTTTCAGTTCCGAACTAGAGAAAAGAATTTGCAAACAGCCTTTGAAAGGTATTCTGAAGCACAAGATAACATTGAACTTCTAGTGAATTCTGAAGCTCATGATGATGCTGAAAATCATGACGCAATTGAAGAGCAATATTATTTAACATTAACCGAAATATTAGAACGTATAGAAGAATTATCTTCACCTATGTTAACTAAACCAGAGCGATCAGAGCCAAAGACGGTGATTCTGCAACAACAAGCTACACCTTTGATTAGGTTACCCGAAGTTAATCTACAACTATTCACAGGAAATGTTGCAGAATGGCAGTCTTTCTATCAACTTTTTACTGCTTTGGTATCCAATAACTCCTCATTGACTGACGTGCAAAGGTTTTTGTATTTAAATTTGCGTGATGAACCATTAAAACTAATAGAAAATTTACAAATAACTAATGAAAACTTTTCCACGGCAATTAATATTTTAAAAGGAAGGTATGAAAATAAGATATCAGTGATCAATGCAAATTTAGCTTCTCTTTTGGATATAAGTTCCATAAACAAAGGCTCTGCAATACAATTAAGAGAATTTGTAACTAACACAATGAAGAAACTACACACTAACTACACTGACAAACAGCTTTTTGATTTCCTATTAATTTATTCGCTTGAACGTAAGCTCGACTATGCAAGTAGACGCAGTTTTGAGACTGATCGTAAGATTGATTCATTACCTAACCTTACAGAATTTTTTGAATTTTTGAGCAAAAGGTGTACCATTTTAGAAAATCTATCAACAACCGAGATTTCATCAACCAAAAAGGTGATGAAAACCTCCTTACATGCAAACATAAAGGAAAATCACATGACAATTAAATAATTGTATTTTTTGTAATGAAAAATTTCATAAAATTTATTCTTGTAACAAATTTAAATTATTACCACATGCAAAAAGAATAAACTTTGTCAGGTCCAAAAGATTGTGCTTCAATTGTTTTGCCTCTTCCCATATGTCACCTCAGTGCAGAAGTATCTCCTGTAAGCTGTGTAATCAAAGACATCATACTCTTCTTCACAATAATATTAACAGCAACACAACCAGTAATTCTCAAGGAAATCAAGGACCTCACCATAATAGTAATGTACTTTCTAATAGGTCAAATTCTTTCAATAAATATTTAAAAACACAAAGTTTGCCTGAGCAGGGTGATGACAAAACAAATTCTCAAATTAATACAATTCCTCCTGGTTCTCAAGAATTGATACAGCGTAATACTCAAGGTATGTCACTTACTTCTAATACTCTCTCTGCCTTATCGATCAAAAATGTTTATGTACTATTGGCTACAGCTTGTGTTACTATTTACAATTCTCAGGGAGTCCCTATCACAGCTAAGGTGTTACTTGATTCTGCCAGTCAAAGTTCTTTCATCTCAGAAAACTTAGTTAAAAAACTTAACTTCAATCCTTATTGTAAAACATTAAATATTTCAGGAATATCTGGAAGTACCATAATTTCTGACAGAATGATTAATTTAGTTATGCATTCCAATGTGTATGAAAACAAAAATTTTAGAATTTCTTGTTCTATATTACCCCGAATAACTTGTATGCTTCCACAAGTTAATATTAATACTAGTAAATTTAATATTCCAGATAAAATAATCCTTTCTAATCCCTTCTTTTACAAACCATCTTAAATAGATATTTTAATTGGAGCAGATTGCTATTATAATCTTTTGAAATAAGGTGTATTCCATCTTGGAAAAAACCTCCCAGTACTTCAAAGTACTCATTTAGGATGGGTAATTGCAGGTACAGTTCGGTTTCTCAATTCTCAACAAAGAAATACACTTCCTCCTCCATAATAAATAATCAACCTTTAGTATCTATGTTTACTCAAGTACGAGACTCACCATCTCTTGATCAATTAGTTACTAAATTCTGGAATACAGAAGAGATTCCGGAAAAGGTCCCTCTAGCCATGGAAGATGAGCTAGCTGAAAAAATGTTCGTATCTACAACTACCATCTCAAATGATGGTAGGTTTCAAGTGAATGTTCCTTTGAGAACCCCTCAAGAAAACTTAAAGCTTGGTGATTCTCTGTCGATTGCAAAGAAACGATTTTTTAATTTAGAAAAAAGATTTCAAAAAAGTCCTTCTTATTTCGTTGAATATAAAAGATTTATTGACGAATACGTTGAATTGAATCATGGAAGATTCGTTCCCCTTACTCAAACAAATAAATCGTCACATCAGAAATATTTTTTACCCCACCATGCAGTGATTCGTGAGAATAGTGTCTCAACGAAACTTCGAGTTGTCTTTGATGCTTCATGCAAAACCACTTCAGGTTTGTCATTGAATGACATCACTCTTAAAGGTTATCAGGTACAACCTGATCTCTATGATAATTTGTGTAGATTTAGATCTTTCAAGTTTGTGTTAACTACAGACATTGAAAAAATGTTCCGACAGATAAGAATAAATCCATCTCAAACCTTTCTGTTAAACATCTTGTGGCGAGACAATCCTGATAAACCACTCATGTGTATTGAACTTTTGACAGTAACATATGGAACAAATTCCGCTCCATTTCTATCAACCCGTGTACTACAGGAAATAGCATTAAAATATGAATCTGATTTTTCTCTCGCCGCAGAAGCTTTGATGAAACAAACCTGCGTAGATGACATTCTTTGTGGTTGTGATGACCTTACAAACTTAGAAAAACTCTATAATGAATTAAATACTCTTTTAAACTATCATGGATTCAAGGTCCATAAATAGTGTTCTAATTCAGAAACATTTTTGAGTACATTTTCTGAAGAAAGGATTCTCGAATATGATATTAATTTTGATGATACTCCTAATAAGGTGCTCGGATTAAAGTGGAACCCTGTAGCAGATTTTTTGTGTATTTCAATTCCCAAAGTTTCTTCAAACTCATTGCAAGGTCCTATAACTAAAAGAAAAATCTTTCCAACTGTAGCTCAGTGCTATGATCCTCTCGGATTGCTCTCTGTCGTCATAGTTGTAGGAAAACTATAGATTCAGACACTTTGGTCTTTAAAATTTGGATGGGATACAGTTGTTACTGATAATCTCGTACAGGAGTGGCAAAAATTTGTAAATAATCTTTCTGTTTTATCAAAACTAAAGATACCTCGGTATTTATATTTAAATAAATCTATAAAGAGCGTAGAGTTTCAGCATGTGCATATATTCGTACTTTGTATTTGGATGGATCTATATCTTGTAATTTAGTGTCTTCAAAATCTAGAATAGCACCTCTAAAGGTAATCTCTTCCTCGTTTGGAATTGTGTGCTATGCTTCTTCTTTCAAGATTAACGAAAAAACTTTTGCCTATTTATGAAAACAGATTTACAATAAATTCTGTGAGTTTGTGGTCAGATTCCCAAATAGCTTTATTCTGGATAACTTCTCATGCTTCACGTTGGACAGTTTTTGTAGCTAACAGAGTATCACAAATACAAGAATTAACAACAGGATTCAAGTGGTATTATGTCAAATCCAGCGAAAATCCTGCCGACCTTCCTTCCAGAGGGATGTTACCTCAAGACGTTTTAAACTGTGAAATTTGGTGGTGCGGGCCTTCTTTTCTAAAGAATCCTAATTTAGACATTTCTGAATTTGCCAAAAATCCTGTTGTGCCAGAAATATCGGAAGAAAGGAAAATATCTCTTGTTACTACAATAAATAACAGATCAGTCTGCCTTTTGGGAACCTACATTTTTAAAATTTTCAATTTTCTCTAGGCTTCAACGTACTGTTTCATATTGTTTGCGTTTTAATCAAAACACAAAATTTATTTCAAACAAATTTTCTGGCCCTTTAAATGTAAATGAGTTGAAAGATGCAACATACTTCATTCTAAGAATACTACAGGTTAAATATTTTTCAAAGGAAATCTCTGAACTGCAAAATAAAAAACTTCTTAGTAATAAGAATTTGCTTTCTCTTAACCCCTTTTTTGATGAAAAGATGGTATCTTGCGCGTTTGTGGCAGGTTAGAAAATGCGGATGTTAACTTTGATCAGAAACACCCAGTTTTGCTTCCTTCTCATAATTATGTTGTAATTCTTATGTTAACCCAAGAGCACACACGTTTGGGACATGCTGGTGCTCAAACAGTTTTATCGAATTTCAGATTAAGGTTTTGGCCGTTAAATGGATTAAGAGAAATAAAAAGAATAATCAGAAACTGTGTGACTTGTTATAGATTCAGAGCTCAGCCAGCTCAACAATTAATGGCAAGCTTACCCAAAGATAGAGTTAACGTTACAAGACCTTTTCAAAAGGTAGGTGTGGATTATGGTGGTCCCTTCATGATTAAATCGTCAAAGGTAAGGAAGGCGCCTTTAATCAAGACATACATAGCTATTTTTGTTTGTATGGTAACCAAATCGGTTCATATTGAATTGGTCACGAATCTATCATCTGAAGCCTTTCTTATGACATTGAAAAGATTCATTTCTCGAAGAGGAAATCCCTCTTTAGTCTACAGCGACAATGCTTCCAATTTCTTAGGGGCAAAGAATCAGTTTAAGGAATTACATAATTTTTTTTGCACTCAAAGTAATTTAAAAGGAATCCAAGACTATTGTGCTCAAACCCAAATTACATTTAAGTTCATTCCTCCTAGAAGTCCCCACTGGGGTGGAATTTGGGAAGCAGCAATAAAAAGTTGTAAATATCATCTAAAGAGATTAGTAGGTAATTCCACTTTTACCTTTGAAGAATTTTATACAATTCTAACCGAAATAGAAGCCATTCTAAACTCACGCCCCATCTGTCCATTATCTAATGACCCAAATGATTTGCAATGTTTGACCCCTGGACATTTCTTGATAGGATCAAGTTTAGTAGCTCATCCAGAAAAAAGTGTAACTTCCATTTCTGAAAATCGACTTACCCTTTATCAAAGGATTTCTCAAATTCAACAATTATTTTGGAGACGATGGTCTATTGAGTACCTCAATCGCTTGCAAAATCGACCTAAATGGGTTTACAATGTTCCAAACTTAAAAGTAAATGATTTGGTTCTGCTAAAGGAAGATGATAATCCTCCTCTTAAATGGCCGCTGGCATGAATAATAGAGATTATTTTAAGTCCTGACAAGAAGGTCAGGGTAGTTAAAGTTAAAACTCAAAATGGTTGTTTCACACGATCCATAACTAAGATTTGTCCTCTTCCACAAGATAAATTAATTGAAGAATTTCTCGCAGAAATTTAGAAAAAAATAATAATACGAACTTAATATTTCTTTTTGTTTTTGTTCAATCTATCTTTTAATATGTTTATTAATTATAATCCCTTTGAGGTTAGAACCCTCAAGGCCGGGGAGGATGTTCGGGAAACAATCCCTTCATCAGTTCTAGTTCAACTTTGTTTCACCCTGTATATATTTATTTTGCGGCGAACTGTTAACTTGCCACTTGTTTTTTTTATACGTCTTTGCGCGTTGCTGACGTCTGTACGCTTTTTGTTTTCGTTTTCTAATACTGTTGGTTCCTGAAATGGTAAAATATAATTGAGGAATGTTCCTCCTCCTTTTTCGCTTCTTTTTTTGCATAATATAAAAAGTGCATAAAACTTGGATCTGAGATAGTTGATTTCAAATATAAAAAAAAATGAAAAACAATATGTCAACAACACAAAAAAGAATCCTTTCATGTTAAAAAATTCATGGTTTTTCTGTGAACAAAAAAACCAATTTAATGATACTTTATGTATATGAAGATCCTTTGAAGAAGGAGTCAACTCTAAGTTAAGTAAAACCCCCAGGGGGAATTTGGATAAACCCATCAAGTTTATATTTTAATAATTGATGACAGATGGAATTCAGTCGAATAGTACTGCTCAATTTTTATTATAATCATAATGAAACATAAACTCTGCATGCAAAGGATTAATAGCAGAATTGGAGGTCTCGTAAATGGCATCCTGTAAGTAATTTGTATTGTTAATACGATCCAGATTTGTGGAGTTTAAGGATCAGAAACTTAAAAGGTATTTAGTAAAGTGAGTGCCTAAAAGCTTCCAAATTTAGAACAAGAAAAACTAAATTGTAATAACAAACATTATGCTGGTAACTTGTGATAAAGTAGTTAAAAACTGTATTTAAATCTTTACTTATATTTAATAATTGTTGTGTAACTCTTATCAGAAATGGTTATATTCTTGTACTTTTTGTAATAAATTTAAGAAATTATTTTATGCAATCTCTGTGTTTTCTTTATGTGTAAAGGATCTTTAAGATGCACCAACCACCCTGTAGATTTACTTTTCACTAATTTCAAAACTTTTAAACAAAACCTCTTCTTGTTTGTGTGGGCAATCATTGTCTGTCACGAAACATATCCAAGGTTCTAGGTTTCACATTTCAGTTATACCTATTTATTATATTAAAAACAACAGACCAAACACTAAAAATCTGGGTTATATATGATATAATCAAAAGTAAATCAAAATAAAAGCACTCATTCGGAGCATTTACAAATTAAATATCTTTTAAACAGTTCCAATCCCAAGAATTTAATGGTTAACAACCTGTCGTTTTGCGTTGCTACGGTTGCTATTCAAAAATGATATCATATCACTGAAGGACATCGACATTTAGTACATTGAATGCACAGCTGTTTTTCTTTTTAAAATAAATAATTGCAAACAATAAAATATCACTTTACTGAATTGGATAAAAACTGTTTCAGATAACGTTGGACATTTTATAATAAAATCGAAATTTTTATTTCTTATAACGTTGAAATTTTTTATTTTTGTTTGTGCTGTAGTTAAAATCTATTATAATATAAATTTTTTTTGTAAATTCGTTATCTTTAACGTTTCTAATTTTATATTCCTAACAATATAATAAATAGTTACTTAACGTAAAAATGTAAAGTCACTATTCGGTTTAACGAACAACTTTTAACAAAACTTCTGGACCCGGATTGTTTTAGATTTATTATATATCAATTTTCTTTTCCTAAATCAGCATCAGTAATCGATTAAATATAGTGAAAGATAATACTTGTTAATTTATGTTTAACTTGAATCAATAAATCTTTGAATTCCTTGTAAAAACCCTTGTCTATATCCAACCTCGTGCACCTAAAAAATGAAGTAAGCACTAATAACGAAAACAAAAATGTCATTTTAAAAGATTCGCAGTCAATAATATTTCTTGTTACATAACATAAATTAAGTAAAACGGTTTTTTGATCCTTGATAATCGGCGATCTTACTTTTTACGCTTTATTACTAATTACTAAAGACGATAGCTTATATATGTAAACCCATTTCTACAGCAATAATTGTTGGAAATCGTCGATGGAAAACTTTAAATATAAACGAAAACAAAGTGTTTTAAAATACTTTAGTATTTTAGATTTTAATTATTATGGCCGCCATATTTCATCCGTCCTTTAAAATTTGCAAACGTTGACATCAAATTTGAAATTAGCGACCTTGAAAACCGCTTTGTAGAAAATTTCATACAAATCCAATTATATTTCGAGTTTTATGATGTTTTTATGCATAGAGCATTTTAAATATGAAAGCCTTTTAAATAAAATGCATACACATAAAGAAACGGAACTAAAAGAATTTATTAAGTAACATTAATCAAATAGAAATGTTTTTGTCAGTTTAAATGACATAATCCTCTCAGAAATACAGCGAGTAACATGACACCGCAGACAGGCAAGCAAGCTGCTAAACTTTAGAAAAATAAAATGGACGCTGAATAAACCTATAGTTTGCTAACGCTGACACTGACGCTGACTGATACCATCATTTATATACACTTTATATACGCAGGACGCTGGGCGCTACGCTTTTGGTCCGGACGCATGGTAGGCCTTTATAGAGATATATATATATATATATATATATATATATATATATATATATATATATATATATATATATATATATATATATATATATATATATATATATATATTGCTGTAATATCTCATTTAAAAATATAATATTTTATATTGCCCCATATTTCAAATGCCCCACGTTGAGAGCGACATAAATAAATGCAGTGATATTGGTTAATTAAAAATAATAAATTATTTTTAAAAATTTTATTATATATTTTGAAACTGTGAATAATTGCCGTTCGATCGTAGATAATTACTTTATAATTAAATTGATTTTTTTAAATGACTGTGAACTTTGGAAATGCTTTTCAACTTCCCTCTTTTATAAATTCTAATATGATTTGAAAATACCTTTTAATAGATTTAATATTGCAATGGTTATATAAAATTAATGTTACGTTAGTTCTTGACTAACTCAAGTTTACGTAAGAGAGTTGGGCGCCAGTTAAATAACTTAACATATTAGAATTAAATTTAATAAAGACTCATCTCAGGGTGAATGTGGATTCTTGTGGTATTAAATATATACAAATTGAAATTTGAAATCACTTTTAAAATTGAAATCTTAATTAATTTTTAACTATTACTAAATTGTTCAAATCACTTTACTACACTTCACAAACGATAGTCTTTTCTTCAGCAAATGCCAATACAAAAAGGAAATAACTTCCTACCTTTTTATAACATTTCTTTTTTCCTTTTACTATAAATGTCCTCTTTCCCAAACCATTGGCAGAGTAGATCACTTTATGTTGACCCAGGGCTGGTCTCCAATTCCGGTTGACTTTCTTCCTTTTTCATGGATTTCCAATATAATATCATCCAAAACTTGATTTTGGTAACTCACTTTTGTTTATTAATTGCGGGTACAATTTCCCTTTTTCGTAGAATACTTATAGTTGTTTCTTTGTGTTTAATTAAATAAAACACCCGTTTATGGTTTTAACGTAGATTTATTATCTTGCTTAACTTTAGCAAGTAATTTATCTTAAAGGTGGTTCTTTATAATCATATACACTTTTACAATTTATACTTTTTACACTTTCGCCGTATTCAAATCACCAACTAACTTAACTTGTCTATATTAAGACTAAACTATTTACAATTTTATAATATTATCAACCACGACTTTACTCTGTCGCTTTATATTGGTAAGTGTTCTATTTACATATTTACTATATTTCTTACACGACTTTACTGCGTCGCTTTATGTCAGGAAGTGTCCTTAAATTATTATTTTCTAAGCTTATATACTATTGACTATTTACATAATTATATTACACAATTTGACGTCACCTTATCATCTAATACAATGACCACACTATTTACAACATATAATACATAATAGCAGATTAATACTCTTTATAAAAGTGACATCTATTATACAACACTTTTACGCAATAATAACGATCTATTTACATTAACAAACCTTAAAGAATCACATAACCCGTCGATATACACATTTGAAATTATACATAATTGAATTACATCACAACAAAAACTTTCGAACAACTGGATGTTACGTACACTTAAGTAATCGGTGAGTAAGCTATTTGATAATAAATAAAGAAACATGTATTATTTAACCTTATTAAAAAGTATACACATTGAATTCAAAATCAATGACACACCATAAAATACCTCAAATTTATTTTTAACTGGAAAAGTTGATAAAAATATTTCAAAAGTGTTAGTATTTAACAAAGATTTTAGATTTTCACAAGATTTTCAAAATTTTCCAAAATTTTGAAACTACCATCCACAGTATTTAATATATATATATATATATATATATATATATATATATATATATATATATATATATATACATATATATGCACATATGCACATGCATACATATGCATATGCATATGCATATGTATATGTATATGTATATGTATATGTATATGTATATGTATATGCATATGCATATGCATATGTATATGTATATGTATATGTATATGTATATGTATATGTATATGTATATGTATATGTATATGTATATGTATATGTATATGTATATGTATATGTATATGTATATGTATATGTATATGTATATGTATATGTATATGTATATGTATATGTATATGTATATGTATATGTATATGTATATGTATATGTATATGTATATGTATATGTATATGTATATGTATATGTATATGTATATGTATATGTATATGTATATGTATATGTATATGTATATGTATATGTATATGTATATGTATATGTATATGTATATGTATATGTATATGTATATGTATATGTATATGTATATGTATATGTATATGTATATGTATATGTATATGTATATGTATATGTATATGTATATGTATATGTATATGTATATGTATATGTATATGTATATGTATATGTATATGTATATGTATATGTATATGTATATGTATATGTATATGTATATGTATATGTATATGTATATGTATATGTATATGTATATGTATATGTATATGTATATGTATATGTATATGTATATGTATATGTATATGTATATGTATATGTATATGTATATGTATATGTATATGTATATGTATATGTATATGTATATGTATATGTATATGTATATGTATATGTATATGTATATGTATATGTATATGTATATGTATATGTATATGTATATGTATATGTATATGTATATGTATATGTATATGTATATGTATATGTATATGTATATGTATATGTATATGTATATGTATATGTATATGTATATGTATATGTATATGTATATGTATATGTATATGTATATGTATATGTATATGTATATGTATATGTATATGTATATGTATATGTATATGTATATGTATATGTATATGTATATGTATATGTATATGTATATGTATATGTATATGTATATGTATATGTATATGTATATGTATATGTATATGTATATGTATATGTATATGTATATGTATATGTATATGTATATGTATATGTATATGTATATGTATACGTATACGTATACGTATACGTATACGTATACGTATACGTATACGTATACGTATACGTATACGTATACGTATACGTATACGTATACGTATACGTATACGTATACGTATACGTATACGTATACGTATACGTATACGTATACGTATACGTATACGTATACGTATACGTATACGTATACGTATACGTATACGTATACGTATACGTATACGTATACGTATACGTATACGTATACGTATACGTATACGTATACGTATACGTATACGTATACGTATACGTATACGTATACGTATACGTATACGTATACGTATACGTATACGTATACGTATACGTATACGTATACGTATACGTATACGTATACGTATACGTATACGTATACGTATACGTATACGTATACGTATACGTATACGTATACGTATACGTATACGTATACGTATACGTATACGTATACGTATACGTATACGTATACGTATACGTATACGTATACGTATACGTATACGTATACGTATACGTATACGTATACGTATACGTATACGTATACGTATACGTATACGTATACGTATACGTATACGTATACGTATATGTATATGTATATGTATATGTATATGTATATGTATATGTATATGTATATGTATATGTATATGTATATGTATATGTATATGTATATTGCTGTGATATTTGAAGGTAGAAATGTTAAATAGGTAATTTGGGTTGCCTATCTTTCAGGCGTTCTTATTGAATCTTTGTTAAAAGGTTTATTTAATAGTATCAGAAGTATGGTTGAAGCTAGCTATATGCAGGAATTAAGTTAAATACATTCTTTTTGTAATAATTTCTTGTTAAAGTTACATTTCATGCAAGATTATTTAACGATCCGATCTATTCATTACATAACCTCAATTTTTGTAAATAATTTTCAAAATCGGTTTCTTTAGAAGAATAATTTATTCACATTATGTTAACATGCATAAGAAGTTTTATATTTTAACAAAAGGATACTATGTAGGTGGTGTATGATTTGATAATTGTAGATTATAATACAACGGTTGGTAAGTTGAAGTGTTTTCCTTAAGGAACCGTCAATAGCTCAAACTTGGTAAATTGCACCTAGAATAAAATAAAACGGGCTATTATGAGTTAGTTAGCATATATAAAAGAAACTTACCTTGCTTAATTTTCAAAGGGTGATTTTTTTCTTCTACGATACATGGTGTTGGTTTGTCGAGCCACCGTTACAATTTAATTAATTTAGGTTCATGATGTTATTGTGGAATTTCGTTGGATAACCTCTTGGCTGTGTAAGTTGTATAAAGCTTTTTGTAGTTCTATGGTTGTTTTATCAGCCAATTCAATTTAAATATGTCCATACACCTGTGCCGAGAATATATTTCTTTTTTAGTTAATTTTGTATTGTAAGTGTTTGTTATTGATGTCAAATGATTGGGAAAAGTTAGATAATCAGATTATGTAAAGATTAATGGGTTAAATTGGTGGTTGGACAGATTTAAATGGAATTTATTACAATTTTTGACAAGCGTGAATAGTTGTTTGTTCGACTCAAAATTGTGAGTTATTGTTGGGTTTTAGAAATAAAAATGTTATTTTATTAGTTTAAGGTAGTGTTGGGGATTCTTTTTATGTGTTCAAATCTAAAATTTAATGAAAATAATATTTTATTTAAAAATAATCTGAAATGTCAGATTTTGGTCCAAGGAATACTTGATTATGTTATTTTATTGTTTTTCTATATGTCTTAATGCAATTTGTATTGTGAAAAACAATTAGTAATCTCTAAAACGTATTGGAAGGAGGACGTGTTGTTCTCATATTTTATAACCTAAAAAAAACAAGCATGATAATAAATTGGAAAGATAAAGTGAGGTTACAAATTTTGAATAATTGAAATTCATGCATATAAATGGATATGGCTTACCTGTTTGTCATTATGTCAAGAAAATTATAAATCATAGAATTGATTTGGATAATTTCAACACTTATAATAATAATAATAATAATAATAATAATAATAATTACTACAACCCATAACCTTAACCAAGGCCCCAGAAGCTATAAGCTTGTGCGGGAGGGAGGGGGCGATTATTATTATTATGTAGGCCCAATGTGCGGCTGCAGCCGACTTATAGATGCAACAGCGCAAACCCCACATTTGTGTTACAGCTAAGGGAAACTGCAGAAAACCTTAACCAGATATGCCAGCGCCGGGAGTCGAACCCGGGCCGCTTGGGTGAAAGTCCGGCACGCCAGACATTACACTACCAAGGCTGTTTACTTATGGAACTTATTATTTTGAAATACATTTGAAGAATAATTTGCAGACTTGCATTTTAAAAATCTCACCAACAGTCAAGAGTTTGGTTGTGGTTACCGTAGCAGAATTTTCAAATCTGAAGAAGTGCCTAGCGTGCGACCGAGAATTGTTAGTGGATTTAAATTTATACTGGCCATTAATGTAAAATAAGTTAAAATAAAATAAAAAGATCATTTCGGACAAATTTTATTAAATTTATAAAAAAAATATAACAAGACTTAACTATTGAGACAATTTAAACTATTTCTATTATATATTAAAAAAAAGAATTGAGAAAATTCGACTACATTAATTTTTATTTAAATTGTTGTTATAAGTAGTTTAGTTATAAGGCAAAAAAATTGAAGTAGAAATCCCAAACATTAACATAACCTATAAAAAAAATATTAAAAGGCTGATTAGTAGTTTTTGTCAATTGTTTATTTTTTATTGGTGTTTAAATGAAATAAAAAGTTTCTGTTTCTTCCTATATATTGTTAATTTTTATTTATTGTTTTTTTTTCTTCCTTGTGTGGAAATAATTTGTGATTTTCAGTTTGTTGCAATTTTCCCAGCTCAGGTGTTACGATTAAAGGTGGACCCATTGATAGTAGAAATTGGTAAGGTAAGGTTATTGTATTCTAAATTTCAGAGATATTTGTCGAGTGCTTTACTGAAACTAAAGTTGGAGCTAGTGACGGGGCAAAAATCTATTAATAAAATATTGTAGTGGTATGCTGTTGTGTTGTAGTTTGTTTTGTTAGGGCATACACCATATCACTGCATATATATTTATGTCGAATCAACGTGGGGCTCGATTTTGTCAAAATTTAAGCCCACCATATATATTTATTGGCAACCAAAAGTATTTCGAGATTGTAACAATAAAATTTTTGAATGGATCAAAAGACTGAGAGGGAGAAACGCTTATTAAAATTTGAAAGTTTAAGGGAACGCAGGATGATGGAAGGTGATGAAGGTAAGGGGGATGAGATTTTAAATGTCGAAATGGAAGGAGATGAACAATTAGAGAATGTAGAAGCTAGTAAGTCAGGGGATTCAGATGCGACACAAATGTTATTAAAAGCTATTAGTAGGTTACAGCAAAAGCTAAGACAGGATATTAGTGGGATAAATAAGAGACATGAAAAGCTAAGACAGGATATTAGTGAGGTAGAGATAAGCTTAGAACAGAAAATGAATCAGAGACAGGCTAGGTTAGAACAGAATATAAGACAGGATATTAGTGGGATAGAACAAAAAATAGATATTCGAATACAAAAATTAGATGAGGAAATACAAGAGTACGAACAGAAGTGGAAGGTTAAAACAGTGGTAGAAGAAGAGGAGATTTTAGTTGTAGAAACTGAGGAAACTTTAAATTTAGAAAAAGATGTAGGCACGGTAGAAAATAATTTAATAGTGGCAGAAGAGGAAATTTTGAATTTAGAAACAGAAACAGCTGTAGTAGATAATAAAGTTGAATTAGTAGAGCAGAATAATTTGGATACGGATGGAGAGGAAAATAAATTAGAAACAGAATTGTAGAAGGTCAAACTCCAGTTTTAAAAATAAAATCGTCGCAAGCAAAGATTAAAATTATTAAATCTAGGGTAAAACGAAAGGTAAAGCGTACCAACAGAAAAGTTAGGAAAATTAAAAATGATAATGCAAACTTATCGGATCAAAGAAAATTAAATTTAATAAATAAATTATTATTTGAGCAAGATAATAAAAATTTATTAGCAGATGAAACAAATTTTATTAGTTTAATTCAGGATAGGTTGAAGGAAATTAAAAATTTTCCAAAGCTTGAAAAATTTAAATTGTACAAGGGGTACAGAAAAATTTTAAATCATCACCGAAAAGTGGTGCCAAACTTTAGAAATAAATTGTTTTGTTTATTATAGGTCCTTAAGAAAGGAATAAAACATTAATTTAGATTAGCTGGATTGAATTTCAATAAATAAATTGACCATTGCAAAGCTTTAATAAAAATGATTATCGGATAAAAATAATATGAAAGATAAGAGGGGGATGAAAGAACATAAAACTATAATTTTATTTATTAGGTATTTATTATCATTAAAGAATATTAGAATTTTTTTGCATACATTTAAAAGTAAATGGTAGCAACGCAATGAACAATATCGTAATTAAAGATAGAATAGATTAGTAGGTGAACAGTAAATTTTAAGAAAGTAAGGAATTATTACAGCGAGTGAATTATCTAGGTTAGCTAAGATTAAAATAAAAGGCAGAATGAATTTTATAGAATGGTTTAAGCTTATAGAAAAGGGGGGAAATAAGACGTCGAATTATATAAAGTTACAGCGATAATGGCTGAATTATGAAATAAATATGAATTGAATATGAATTATTATATATGATGTTACCCAATAAATAGATTGGAGGATTAATAAATATATATATATATATATATATATATATATATATATATATATATATATATATATATATATATATATATATTTATTAATCCTCCAATCTATTTATTGGGTAACATCATATATAATAATTCATATTCAATTCATATTTATTTCATAATTCAGCCATTATCGCTGTAACTTTATATAATTCGACGTCTTATTTCCCCCCTTTTCTATAAGCTTAAACCATTCTATAAAATTCATTCTGCCTTTTATTTTAATCTTAGCTAACCTAGATAATTCACTCGCTGTAATAATTCCTTACTTTCTTAAAATTTACTGTTCACCTACTAATCTATTCTATCTTTAATTACGATATTGTTCATTGCGTTGCTACCATTTACTTTTAAATGTATGCAAAAAAATTCTAATATTCTTTAATGATAATAAATACCTAATAAATAAAATTATAGTTTTATGTTCTTTCATCCCCCTCTTATCTTTCATATTATTTTTATCCGATAATCATTTTTATTAAAGCTTTGCAATGGTCAATTTATTTATTGAAATTCAATCCAGCTAATCTAAATTAATGTTTTATTCCTTTCTTAAGGACCTCTAATAAACAAAACAATTTATTTCTAAAGTTTGGCACCACTTTTCGGTGATGATTTAAAATTTTTCTGTACCCCTTGTACAATTTAAATTTTTCAAGCTTTGGAAAATTTTTAATTTCCTTCAACCTATCCTGAATTAAACTAATAAAATTTGTTTCATCTGCTAATAAATTTTTATTATCTTGCTCAAATAATAATTTATTTATTAAATTTAATTTTCTTTGATCCGATAAGTTTGCATTATCATTTTTAATTTTCCTAACTTTTCTGTTGGTACGCTTTACCTTTCGTTTTACCCTAGATTTAATAATTTTAATCTTTGCTTGCGACGATTTTATTTTTAAAACTGGAGTTTGACCTTCTACAATTCTGTTTCTAATTTATTTTCCTCTCCATCCGTATCCAAATTATTCTGCTCTACTAATTCAACTTTATTATCTACTACAGCTGTTTCTGTTTCTAAATTCAAAATTTCCTCTTCTGCCACTATTAAATTATTTTCTACCGTGCCTACATCTTTTTCTAAATTTAAAGTTTCCTCAGTTTCTACAACTAAAATCTCCTCTTCTTCTACCACTGTTTTAACCTTCCACTTCTGTTCGTACTCTTGTATTTCCTCATCTAATTTTTGTATTCGAATATCTATTTTTTGTTCTATCCCACTAATATCCTGTCTTATATTCTGTTCTAACCTAGCCTGTCTCTGATTCATTTTCTGTTCTAAGCTTATCTCTACCTCACTAATATCCTGTCTTAGCTTTTCATGTCTCTTATTTATCCCACTAATATCCTGTCTTAGCTTTTGCTGTAACCTACTAATAGCTTTTAATAACATTTGTGTCGCATCTGAATCCCCTGACTTACTAGCTTCTACATTCTCTAATTGTTCATCTCCTTCCATTTCGACATTTAAAATCTCATCCCCCTTACCTTCATCACCTTCCATCATCCTGCGTTCCCTTAAACTTTCAAATTTTAATAAGCGTTTCTCCCTCTCAGTCTTTTGATCCATTCAAAAATTTTATTGTTACAATCTCGAAATACTTTTGGTTGCCAATAAATATATATGGTGGGCTTAAATTTTGACAAAATCGAGCCCCACGTTGATTC
Organism: Agrypnus murinus; assembly: GCA_929113105.1. Classification (NCBI taxonomy): domain Eukaryota; kingdom Metazoa; phylum Arthropoda; class Insecta; order Coleoptera; family Elateridae; genus Agrypnus; species Agrypnus murinus. The sequence continues at coordinate 44,644,863 of OV816023.1, read as the reverse complement.
GACATAAATATATATGCAGTGATATGGTGTATGCCCTAACAAAACAAACTACAACACAACAGCATACCACTACAATATTTTATTAATAGATTTTTGCCCCGTCACTAGCTCCAACTTTAGTTTCAGTAGAGCACTCGACAAATATCTCTGAAATTTAGAATACAATAACCTTACCTTACCAATTTCTACTATCAATGGGTCCACCTTTAATCGTAACACCTGAGCTGGGAAAATTGCAACAAACTGAAAATCACAAATTATTTCCACACAAGGAAGAAAAAAAAACAATAAATAAAAATTAACAATATATAGGAAGAAACAGAAACTTTTTATTTCATTTAAACACCAATAAAAAATAAACAATTGACAAAAACTACTAATCAGCCTTTTAATATTTTTTTTATAGGTTATGTTAATGTTTGGGATTTCTACTTCAATTTTTTTGCCTTATAACTAAACTACTTATAACAACAATTTAAATAAAAATTAATGTAGTCGAATTTTCTCAATTCTTTTTTTTAATATATAATAGAAATAGTTTAAATTGTCTCAATAGTTAAGTCTTGTTATATTTTTTTTATAAATTTAATAAAATTTGTCCGAAATGATCTTTTTATTTTATTTTAACTTATTTTACATTAATGGCCAGTATAAATTTAAATCCACTAACAATTCTCGGTCGCACGCTAGGCACTTCTTCAGATTTGAAAATTCTGCTACGGTAACCACAACCAAACTCTTGACTGTTGGTGAGATTTTTAAAATGCAAGTCTGCAAATTATTCTTCAAATGTATTTCAAAATAATAAGTTCCATAAGTGTTGAAATTATCCAAATCAATTCTATGATTTATAATTTTCTTGACATAATGACAAACAGGTAAGCCATATCCATTTATATGCATGAATTTCAATTATTCAAAATTTGTAACCTCACTTTATCTTTCCAATTTATTATCATGCTTGTTTTTTTTAGGTTATAAAATATGAGAACAACACGTCCTCCTTCCAATACGTTTTAGAGATTACTAATTGTTTTTCACAATACAAATTGCATTAAGACATATAGAAAAACAATAAAATAACATAATCAAGTATTCCTTGGACCAAAATCTGACATTTCAGATTATTTTTAAATAAAATATTATTTTCATTAAATTTTAGATTTGAACACATAAAAAGAATCCCCAACACTACCTTAAACTAATAAAATAACATTTTTATTTCTAAAACCCAACAATAACTCACAATTTTGAGTCGAACAAACAACTATTCACGCTTGTCAAAAATTGTAATAAATTCCATTTAAATCTGTCCAACCACCAATTTAACCCATTAATCTTTACATAATCTGATTATCTAACTTTTCCCAATCATTTGACATCAATAACAAACACTTACAATACAAAATTAGCTAAAAAAGAAATATATTCTCGGCACAGGTGTATGGACATATTTAAACTGAATTGGCTGATAAAACAACCATAGAACTACAAAAAGCTTTATACAACTTACACAGCCAAGATGTTATCCAACGAAATTCCACAATAACATCATGAACCTAAATTAATTAAATTGTAACGGTGGCTCGACAAACCAACACCATGTATCGTAGAAGAAAAAAATCACCCTTTGAAAATTAAGCAAGGTAAGTTTCTTTTATATATGCTAACTAACTCATAATAGCCCGTTTTATTTTATTCTAGGTGCAATTTACCAAGTTTGAGCTATTGACGGTTCCTTAAGGAAAACACTTCAACGTACCAACCGTTGTATTATAATCTACAATTATCAAATCATACACCACCTACATAGTATCCTTTTGTTAAAATATAAAACTTCTTATGCATGTTAACATAATGTAATATATATATATATATATATATATATATATATATATATATATATATATATATATATATATATATATATATATATATCTATATATATATCTATATATATATATATATATATATATATATATATATATATATATATAGGGGAATAAGAAAATGAATACATGATAGAACTGCCAGAAAAGAAGATTATAAAGATTTGAATGATAAGGAATAAGCTTATAATTTAGAAAGATTGAACTGTTCACTAACAAGAAAAAAATTAAAAAGATTTTTTAGTTATATGTTGTTATATTTACATAAAAACAATTTCATTAACAAAAGCAAGTAATAATACCTATAGATAAAATTAAATAAGTTTAATTTTGTATTAAATGGTTTATATTATTATTAGAGTTGTATAAATTCAATTGAAATATTTGGGAATATATTTGCAATTTAATTTATAGAGAGGGAAAATGCTGTGATATTTGAAGGTAGAAATGTTAAATAGGTAATTTGGATTGCCTATATTTCAGGCGTTCTTATTGAATCTTTGTTAAAAGGTTTATTTAATAGTATCAGAAGTATGGTTGAAGCTAGCTATATGCAGGAATTAAGTTAAATACATTCTTTTTGTAATAATTTCTTGTTAAAGTTACATTTCATGCAAGATTATTTAACGATCCGATCTATTCATTACATAACCTCAATTTTTGTAAATAATTTTCAAAATGGGTTTCTTTAGAAGAATAATTTATTCACATTATGTTAACATGCATAAGAAGTTTTATATTTTAACAAAAGGATACTATGTAGGTGGTGTATGATTTGATAATTGTAGATTATAATACAACGGTTGGTACGTTGAAGTGTTTTCCTTAAGGAACCGTCAATAGCTCAAACTTGGTAAATTGCACCTAGAATAAAATAAAACGGGCTATTATGAGTTAGTTAGCATATATAAAAGAAACTTACCTTGCTTAATTTTCAAAGGGTGATTTTTATCTTCTACGATACATGGTGTTGGTTTGTCGAGCCACCGTTACAATTTAATTAATTTAGGTTCATGATGTTATTGTGGAATTTCGTTGGATAACATCTTGGCTGTGTAAGTTGTATAAAGCTTTTTGTAGTTCTATGGTTGTTTTATCAGCCAATTCAATTTAAATATGTCCATACACCTGTGCCGAGAATATATTTCTTTTTTAGTTAATTTTGTATTGTAAGTGTTTGTTATTGATGTCAAATGATTGGGAAAAGTTAGATAATCAGATTATGTAAAGATTAATGGGTTAAATTGGTGGTTGGACAGATTTAAATGGAATTTATTACAATTTTTGACAAGCGTGAATAGTTGTTTGTTCGACTCAAAATTGTGAGTTATTGTTGGGTTTTAGAAATAAAAATGTTATTTTATTAGTTTAAGGTAGTGTTGGGGATTCTTTTTATGTGTTCAAATCTAAAATTTAATGAAAATAATATTTTATTTAAAAATAATCTGAAATGTCAGATTTTGGTCCAAGGAATACTTGATAATGTTATTTTATTGTTTTTCTATATGTTTTAATGCAATTTGTATTGTGAAAAACAATTAGTAATCTCTAAAACGTATTGGAAGGGGGACGTGTTGTTCTCATATTTCATAACCTAAAAAAAAACAAGCATGATAATAAATTGGAAAGATAAAGTGAGGTTACAAATTTTGAATAATTGAAATTCATGCATATAAATGGATATGGCTTACCTGTTTGTCATTATGTCAAGAAAATTATAAATCATAGAATTGATTTGGATAATTTCAACACTTATGGAACTTATTATTTTGAAATACATTTGAAGAATAATTTGCAGACTTGCATTTTAAAAATCTCACCAACAGTCAAGAGTTTGGTTGTGGTTACCATAGCAGAATTTTCAAATTTGAAGAAGTGCCTAGTGTGCGACCGAGAATTGTAAGTGGATTTAAATTTATACTGGTCATTAACGTAAAATAAGTTAAAATAAAATAAAAAGATCATTTCGGACAAATTTTATTAAAATTATAAAAAAAATATAACAAGACTTAACTATTGAGACAATTTAAACTATTTCTATTATATATTAAAAAAAAGAATTGAGAAAATTCGACTACATTAATTTTTATTTAAATTTTTGTTATAAGTAGTTTAGTTATAAGGTAAAAAAATTGAAGTAGAAATCCCAAACATTAACATAACCTATAAAAAAAATATTAAAAGGCTGATTAGTAGTTTTTGTCAATTGTTTATATTTTATTGGTGTTTAAATGAAATAAAAATTTTCTGATTCTTTCTATATATTGTTAATTTTTATTTATTGTTCATTCTTCTTCCTTGTGTGGAAATAATTTGTGATTTTCAGTTTGTTGCAATTTTCCCAGCTCAGGTGTTACGATTAAAGGTGGACCCATTGATAGTAGAAATTGGTAAGGTAAGGTTATTGTATTCTAAATTTCAGAGATATTTGTCGAGTGCTTTACTGAAACTAAAGTTGGAGCTAGTGACGGGGCAAAAATCTATTAATAAAATATTGTAGTGGTATGCTGTTGTGTTGTAGTTTGTTTTGTTAGGGCATACACCATATCACTGCTATATGTATATGTATATGTATATGTATATGTATATGTATATGTATATGTATATGTATATGTATATGTATATGTATATGTATATGTATATGTATATGTATATGTATATGTATATGTATATGTATATGTATATGTATATGTATATGTATATGTATATGTATATGTATATGTATATGTATATGTATATGTATATGTATATGTATATGTATATGTATATGTATATGTATATGTATATGTATATGTATATGTATATGTATATGTATATGTATATGTATATGTATATGTATATGTATATGTATATGTATATGTATATGTATATGTATATGTATATGTATATGTATATGTATATGTATATGTATATGTATATGTATATGTATATGTATATGTATATGTATATGTATATGTATATGTATATGTATATGTATATGTATATGTATATGTATATGTATATGTATATGTATATGTATATGTATATGTATATGTATATGTATATGTATATGTATATGTATATGTATATGTATATGTATATGTATATGTATATGTATATGTATATGTATATGTATATGTATATGTATATGTATATGTATATGTATATGTATATGTATATGTATATGTATATGTATATGTATATGTATATGTATATGTATATGTATATGTATATGTATATGTATATGTATATGTATATGTATATGTATATGTATATGTATATGTATATGTATATGTATATGTATATGTATATGTATATGTATATGTATATGTATATGTATATGTATATGTATATGTATATGTATATGTATATGTATATGTATATGTATATGTATATGTATATGTATATGTATATGTATATGTATATGTATATGTATATGTATATGTATATGTATATGTATATGTATATGTATATGTATATGTATATGTATATGTATATGTATATGTATATGTATATGTATATGTATATGTATATGTATATGTATATGTATATGTATATGTATATGTATATGTATATGTATATGTATATGTATATGTATATGTATATGTATATGTATATGTATATGTATATGTATATGTATATGTATATGTATATGTATATGTATATGTATAGGTATACGTATACATATACATATACATATACGTATACGTATACGTATACGTATACGTATACGTATACGTATACGTATACGTATACGTATACGTATACGTATACGTATAAGTATATGTATATGTATATGTATATGTATATGTATATGTATATGTATATGTATATGTATATGTATATGTATATGTATATGTATATGTATATGTATATGTATATGTATATATGAAATGGAACCTGAAGACCGGGAGAAGACCGCGTTCACTATTGGTTCCGGACTATGGCAGTTTACGGTTATGCCCTTCGGTCTATGTAACGCTCCGGCCACTTTTGAGCGTCTAATGGAGACCATCCTGAGGGGGTTGTCGTGGAAGACTTGCCTGGTATACCTAGATGATGTGATTGTAGTCGGAAAATCATTCAACGAACATTTGTAAAATCTAGAGGAATGCCGATGCTCTTTCAAGAAGACCCTGTCCAACGGATTGCCGTCATTGCTCTCGCTTGGAAGAGAGGGTTTGCCAAGTATTAAGAACTACCATCGTCAACGACAATTGGTTGCCGGAAGAATTGCAACGACAGCAGAAGGCTGATCCCGAACTAAAAATGGTACTAGAATGGAAGCGCGTGGGAGAAAGGCCTGCCTGGGAAGCCGTCAGCCCTTTCAACAGAACGCTCAAAGCATGCCCAATATGCTTTGAGCGTTCTTGGGCCCCCAATGGGAGTCCTTGAAGGTGGAAGACGATCTCCTGAAGCGAGTACTGGAGAGTGAAGATGGCACCACCATTAGGTCTCAGTTCGTGGTTCCAAGAAGCCGAGTGGCTACAGTGTTGCGACATCTCCATGACGGTGCCTCAAGAGGACACTTCGGTGTGAAAAAGACTTTGGGGAAAGTTAGGGAGCGTTTTTATTGGGTCAACTGTAAAGAAGACGTGAAGGAGTGGTGCCGGAAATGTGAACTATGTGCCACTGGTAACGGACCCTTGGGGAAACGAAGAGCACCTATGAGGCAGTACAATGTGGGTAGTCCTCTGGAAAGAATAGCTAGATATTGCCGGACCATTTCCCGAAACCGACGATGGGAATAAATACATATTAGTGGCAATGGACTACTTTACCAAATGGCCAGAAGCATATCCTTCCTACCAAACCAGGAAGCTGCGACTGTTGCTGACGTACTAGTCAAAGAGTTTCTCAGTCGCTTCGGAGTGCCCATGGAGCTGCATTCGGATCAAGGCGGCAACTTTGAGTCTGTACTATTTGGAGAAGTCTCTCGATTGTTGGGCATTCGCAAGACTCGGACCACACCGTTACATCCGCAGTCCGATGGAATGGTAGAACGCATGAATCGGACAATGGGTAAATATTTGGCGAAGGTCGTCTCCGATCATCAACGAGACTGGGACCAATACCTGCATCGTGCATCGGTCCACGAAACAACCGGTCAATCACCAGCGTCTGTGATGTTTGGACGCGAGTTACGGTTACCGTGTGATCTGGAATTTGGGTCTCCACCTATAGAGCAGGAGGTAGCCGGGAATGATTATGTCATCAACTTAAAGAAGAAGTTGGAGGATATTCACGACCGAACCCGAAACAATAGTCGAATCGCGAGTGACCGGATGAAGGCTACGTACGATGTGAGAGCCCAAAAAGGAGGGTTTCAACCTAGAGAGCTTGTCTGGTTATATAACCCGCAAAGACGTCGTGGCTATTCTCCAAAGTTACAGCGGAATTGGGAGGGCCCATACCAGGTGAAGAAACGAATAAATGACTTGATTTATCGCATCCAGAAATTGCCAAGAGGGAAACCAAAGGTGGTACACTCCAATCGTCTGGCGCACTATGAGGGAAATAATGACGCAGTCCCGGATCGGGAAGATGAGGCTGAGGTGGCTATCAATACCGTAAGGCCTGAAGATGATCAGTCAACCTTCAGAGAATTTATGGCTGCGTTTTCTGGAACTAGAAAAGCGCGATTTGGAGTCACGACTGAGATGCAACAAGATCTCTTCCGGGTCCCTGGTGATTATTCCATTGCCCACTGTGTCTCCGAGGATCTCCGTATGTCCAGGGGGATCGCAGTAGTGTTTAGAAATAAATTTGGACGGCTGAATGAACTTCGAGAACAAAATCCCTCTGTTGGTAAATCCTTACGCTTGCCTGATCATGACCGATCCATTTACTACTTGGTAACCAAGCAGTTTTACTACCAGAAACCGAGTTACGCCGACTTGTGGAGGGCATTATGGAATTTGAGGATCGAGTTGCTTACCAGGGGAATTAACAAATTGGCAGTTCCCAAACTCGGCTGTGGGCGGGACCAGCTGGATTGGAGAATCGTTAGAAACATGCTGAAAGTTGTCTTTAGAGGTACGGACGTCAAGATCTTCGTCTGCAGTTTTGACCCGCAGCCCGCATTAAGGCCAACGAAGAGTGTAGACTGTTACTTCTACCGTAATGGAACGTGTAGTCGAGGTGAAGACTGTCGATATCGTCATGACCCGTTCTACAGGAACCAGAGCATAAAACCTGTTCTGGGACAGAACAGACTTGAAGAGGGTGGCAGTGTAACAAGAGAGAAAAAGAAAGAACCTCTTCTTCACACAACAAATGGAATATTCTACAGCATTCGAGAGAATGACGCATCGCACCAAGCATGTAAACCAGACGCGGTTTATCTAGCGCCTTCCAGAAATACATAGTAGGTTCCAGCGGCTTCTGGTACGATTATATGAGGGTATAAAATCGACTTCGCGGATAAAAGAGAATGAGTGAACAGCGAGTAGTTAAATGGGTATCACGAAATAAATAGTAAAGATAAATGTTGTATTAGAAATTCATAATAGTTTTAGTGATTTATAATCATAGCGTTAATTTATAGTGTATTCATTAGTGTTTGTAAATAAATATTAATTATTAATAGACGATTTAAACAGCACTTTTGTTATTATTTTAAAAAGAACGTTACATTAGTTTTTCTTATTATTAGATATTTTTGATATAAGAGTTTACCGTTAGTTTTTGTACAATTTCAACTATAAGAAAAGACGATGAAAAAGGATATGAAACTAAAAAATGAAAATTGTAATAATAATGATTAAAATTCAGTTGTAAATATAATAAATAACAATTAGTAATACAAAGAAAGATTACGAGTCTGATACGTTAACCGTTACACTAATTTCTTTTTATGATTACTTTATCATATTTATTACGGAAGCCATTAAAACCAACATGCTTTTTAAGAATTTTTCTAAACAGTTTCAGATTTTTTCTTCATGTTTGGATGTAAAATAAATTCTTCTTTCGGTTAATACCGAAGTTTTTATTTACATTTGCAAGTGTACAAATTTAGAAGGAGAGTGATAAAACTCCATTTGATTTCCTGTATTATCGCTTACAAAAAACACAGCGTATAACTAAAACCAAAACGGCTTGATATTAGAAAATTCAAGATTTATTAGATTGTTTACATATGGTATATAAACTAGGTGTGTGTGTGTGTGTATATATATATATAGACATGCTTTTAGTACTTATACACCTCCGAACGCTATATACAGCGTACGAGTCGGACTCCAAATCCGGAGGCAGCACGTCTGTATCGGAGTCGAACGCGCTAATCATGTTATTCGGTATCAGGACACCTCCAGGATCATTTTCCACCTATTTTTAGCCGGAGTTAAACTGGACCTATTTACGTATATTTATATACATTTTAGTTCCAGCGATTGCCGCAGAGTCGCTGCGAGATATACATGTATACGCCACTCGATTGTGTTTACCTCCGCATGTATAAAAGCATCTAAAGGATGTCTTTGCCTCCGAATTCGCGGCAACACTGCCAAGAATATTTTTATTTCATATTCGTGGTTTGTTTAGCTGAAGCCCGTTTAAAAACACGTCATTTCCTTATCTAAGGTATCACGTTTCTGTCTGTATTTCTTAGTAAATATAGTTACATCTTTTTAAATGGAAAGAATAATTATATTATATTAAAACTGGACTCTTATTTGAAATTGTTGCAAATTATTACGAAATTATGACTTATTACAGTAATAAAAAGTTATTTTTAATGCATAAACCATAGATTTGGTACAAAATTCGCCAAATGGACCAAATTTTTACCTGATTCCTAGTGATTTTTTTAAATTTTTGATTTATTGAAAGTTATGAACAGTAACGTTTCTACACAACGATTGAGGAAAACGTTTTTACGTTTTTAAGATACTCAAACATTAAAATCAATATTTTTCGGCAAATCTCTGCATAAAGAAATATACAATACGCAGCAAATGTTTTTATCAAATATGATATTTTTATAAACAATAAGAGAATAAACAAATTTTTACAGTAAACAAAATTAACAAAATATCTTATTTTAAAGGATTCTCTTACAAATTAAGAAAATCAATAACTATGAAGAGAAATGGCAGATTTTGCAGGTGGTCAACTATACAGTGTGTGCCATAAAGTTGGATCCATAAGGGAAAACCTTTTAATATTCTTTGTTGAAAGGAAAAACTTTATTGTTCAATCACTTCTGCTTCCAAAAATACTTGAAATACGCCATGTCAAAGTTTAAAGGTGACAATAGGTGTTTAAATCGAGATGACCTTTTTGTTAAAATATAGAAAATTTTTATCAAGAAATAATATTCCTAATGACATTTTATGTTGACAAACCGAGCTTGAAAAATATCCCTTCTTCCCTTATTTCCCACAATAAAAATTCCTTTTTTAACATTTTTTATACACCCCGTAGCTGACTATTTTGAAATTATTAAAAATGCTTTAAAGGAGTACGAAGGCAACAACTACAGAGCATATTTTCTAATAATATTGAATGGTGTAGGTATTTTTGACGAATATTAAAATTATCAAAAAACAAAATAAAACTTTTTGGCGATTTTCCAATTTCCAAGAAAACAACGTATAGTTTTATTAATTTTTTAAAATAATTGTTTGAGTAATACAGAATTGCTGTAATCATAAGTCAAACAACTTAACACGAAACCACTACTTAAAAACTTAATAAATTAATTCGCAAAGAATAGTACAATTTGAGGTTTCGGAACCGATCAACAAGATTGAAGATGCTCTTGAAAATTTGTATCTAATAAAACATAATGACCAATTTAAACCCCAAAACTGAGAAGATATTAGAATGACATAACAACAAGCTTGTTTCGTTTCCAATAATAATTTGCTAAAAATAAATTCCAAAGACCTTAAAATTGTGTCAAAATTTTTGAGACATTCGTTAAGTACTTCTTTTTTGGTAGATCTATATCTTCCTATACCATCAATAGAATTAAAATTTTTAAAAATATACTGGGTGGCCTAGATAAAACGCCTCACACTTTGGAGTCCAATGACGAATGTTACCAACCTCAAAATAGCTGCGCGTTTGTTAAAGTATAATTTTAAAAGTCTACATAATTACAATACATATTTAATTAATAGCACTTCTAAGGTCTGGTCTAATTAAAGTCTGGCGAATTTGAAGACCAATGTTTGGCTGAAATAAAATTAGGACAATGTTTTAGTAAATTAATTATGAGAACCTTTAAGCTTGTCGAGAACGATGCGATGGATTGCTATCCAATAACTAAAATAAGATTTATCTAGACGTGCAGTCGTTCACATTCCGGAAAAAGTTGTAAATGTCTAATAAAAGTTTCATTGTTGAATTTTAGTAGGGAAGGAATGGGGTTTCTGTTCCTCCCCCCACTACTTTCTGCTTTCTGCCAAGGTCAACCTTCAAGGTTAAGTTTTCTGCCAAGGTCAACCTTCAAGGTTAAGTTTTCTGCCGACGTCATGCTTCAAGGTTAGATCCCCTCCACCACTTTCTGTCGAGGTCATGCTTCAAGGTTAGATTCAGGTTAGGTTAAGGTAATAAATAAAAATTAAAGAATAAACATTTATTAGAAATAATGTGCATAAACATTTATTTTTATAAATACATTAAGTAGCATATTTTAATTTAATATTAACAATTATTTGAATTCATTTGCTTACAATAATATCTCATTAACAATTAAATACATAACAATTATTTGAATCCATATCTCTCGTTAGGTAAGGTGTGACTCCTGAAGGAAAACGTTTTTCATGAAATCTGAGTTTTCTTTCATCGTCAAATTCTTCTTCCGTTAACCACTTTGTTGCAGTGAACGTTGCCCAATTCTGTTTGTAAGGTTTATTACACCAAATGTTCCGTTCAGGTTCATCACTTAATTCATCCCAATCTGAAGTGCAGATGCCTTTGAAGAAGATGAGGTCGCATTTATCAGGCAAAAGGTTAATAGCGTGGCGATGTTCCAAAGCACGTTCGGTACATATGACTCCTTGAGTATTCATGACTTCACCATCTTCTTTTAAATATTGAATTTCTAAACCAGAACACGAAGAATAACCTTCATCTGCTTCACTCAGTATAACTATAGTATCCGGAAGTCTTCTTCTTTCAATTAACAAACCAGTGTTGTGAGTTTTATAACGAGAAAACACGATTTCACCATCATCAACAGTCGTTTCAAGTGTCCAAGAATGTGACCAACCCATTTCGATGTGTAACTGAGTAATACAGAATCTTGACTGAGTAATACAGAATCAACCAAACTCAAACACCCCACCAGAATTTGAGAAGAGTGGGGAAAGCAATTGTTCCATTGGCCACACCCTCAGCTTACCAAACTCTGGCTCTCGGAACTATACTCGTCTAAGAATGTTATGAGTGGCTTTTGTTATTCAATATCAAACACCCAACATAATTTTTTCTATTGAAAAGATAAATTGTGAGTAATATCAAATACAATGTCAGTGTCGTGATACAGCATAGAAACTTACATAGATTGGGATATAAGTGCAATAACACAAAACTTTTCTAGCATATGTTGTTTATTTAAAGGAATATTAATAAAAAAACTCTTATATTAATAAAAAACTCTTATATTATGTAATTTTTATTATATTGTATACATAATAACATTTTAGATAATGTATAATTTACTTTATCAAAAAGCGAACGATGCAGATGTGAGAAAATTCTACGTCCAAAGAAGCTAAATCTTCAAGACACTTTTCAACCTCGTGACAAGTTGGTTCTATTACATTAAGTTGAAACCAATCTTCTAACGGTTCAGTCACATAATGCGGATTTGTTGTTATGGTGTGCGAAATGTCCACGAATGCTCCATTGATCAGTGTTCCACTAACTACGAAAGTGACTTCTGCAAGTAATTCAACATGTTTATTAAGAACATCTTCGTTCTCAATGGTTTTTAAAAATCGAGGAAACTGCCGTAGTAATTGTTCCCGCACCTCCTCCATACCTTGGATCACGTTATCGTTCATACTTAACTTTCACAACAGACGAATTTGAAATTAAACCGATAAATGGTTAGGTACACAATATGGGAAAGTAAAGTAATAACTGCGAATAGAACTGTTATTGTTGTTGCTATTATACAGGAGCTCAAGGGGGGATCGGGAATGTGACAAATGGTAGGATCACGATTAGTCCCGAGAGATTGCCAATTTGATTCGATAGAGTAATTAGGATAATTATATTTAATTTTGAAGGAATAAGGTTGAGAAACGTTGCGTAGGGATATGATGTATACGTTAACACCATGAAGAATATTGCTGGTCAATGTGTATCTCGTAGGATCTCGAGAAAACACAATGGACCCAGAAACAGATTCCGATGGTTGAGCAACATACAGAATACCATCGTACACCGCACTAAGCACCACCAACAACTTAACAGGTAACACTGGCATTGTATTAGGATCGATTGAGATATAAGCTACAAATAACGTAAAGATCTCCCACTCCAAACGGTAACCTTGAACCATACCCCCCCCTCACATCAATAACCCTGATACCTCAATTAACCTTGAAACTCCCCCCACTAATCAATAAGGGTCTATATAAACTGGATGGTATTGGTATGGGTTAGTTGTGTTATAATGGATTTGTTAAAGAAAGCATTTGAAACTGTAAAGAACGTTCCGATAGAGTTCAAAGATCTGGCTCCAGAATTATCCCGAGATGGTTACGAACACTCCACCATCCAACATCCATCCATCCATCTAATGTCATCGAACGGTTGCTACATTCAAAATCCATTGTTTTACGCTACAACGCATTATTTAAACAAATCAAGATGTAAACTACTCAGCATCGGTCTCTGCCCTATAGAGTTGACACCAGAAGTGAGATTGTCGGGATTGAAAAACGACTACATTAAATTTAACCTGGAAGAATGGGAGAATTTCGAAAATAATCACGCAATTATCAAACATTTCTTACATAGTTATGACTACTATGCACCGATACCCCTTCTCTACAAGACGATTACGTTTAAAAATGTACAAGATAAGAGAACTATGAGAATTCAGGATCGTCGTGACAACACCGAAGTATGGTTAGGAGTCGAAAGTGTAGTTAAGTTAATGGAACTACTTACAATGGTCAAGTCACGATTGAAGCTGTTAGAAGAAGAAAAATTTATAGACTTTTATCGAACTTTGGTAAAAGGCCTTGCCGAAGCAGAAGGGGATGTGTATGAGAATTTGAAACAAGTTTTGACTTCCTTACCAACGAGTGGAAATGTCATAAGCGGTTTAGAGCTATTAGCAGTTCAGTCCGATAGAATTGTGAACGATGTTAAGGGTTATGTGTTATAATATCATGGACAAGCTAAAGAAAAAGGTGACTTTCAATGAAACGAATAATTCCGTACGGTATATGGTAGTGTGGGAATATGCCCACAGGCAAGCGCGAAGATCGATGTGGATGAATGCCGCTTTAGATCGGTATAGATTTCAAAGACGTATAGAGAATTGTGGTCGAGTGTTAAATAATATTTTAAGTGAAGAGCACAGACATTTTATTTACCTTGAACGCTTTAGTACTTAAGTTTTGTATTCTTATAAACTATAATATGTAAACAATAAATAAAATATTTTAAAAAATATATGCATTTTATTAAACATTACTTCATTATAAATTCATTATATAACCAATAAACATTAGATAGAGCACAAACACATAGATTTTTATTATGATAGAAACATGATACTTCATTAACTTCCGGTAGTGCTGGATGTTCTGGAAATTCAACAATCGACGTTGAAAGATATTTTTGTAAGAATTCCTTTTTTTCACGCCCTTTTACATAAATCACTTCAGCTGATGTCGTCGCGTACCGAAGAATGTCTGGAAACATGAACGCTGGAGTCTCGCCTTTAGACCAAGCAATGCAGTGGTGATTCTTTATTAACCAATGTGCTTGTTTTCGGAGTTCTGCAGGCAACGTTGGAAATGGGAAAGGTGTTTTAAATACATAATGAGCTATTTTACAACCATCGTAAATAGCTAACTCTTTAGGCAAAAACTTGTTGTTAGCAATCTTAAAGCCTTGAATGTCTACTACAAGACGCATAGCGGCTAACTAAACGAGGTTCAAAATCTTCATTTTCATATATGTAATAATTCGACAATCGTCGTAAGTAGTCGTTTACAGTTGTCGTACTTGCTTCGTCAGTGCATTATAAGTAAACATACGATCATGCAAAATTAGACAATATGCAGTAGTATTAGCGGCAATGCTTTTATGAGTTTCGAAAGTAACTCGAAGAACGACAGCTTTCCCTAGCAAGGAATCTTTCTGTCGCGAACAGTCGATGACGATTAGCGGTGCAATGGCTTTAAATTTCGATGGAGTTAGAATGGGCTCGTTTGGTTTGTCATAGTAAGATCGTTGGAAATTGGCATACATTTCATACAAGGTAGCAAAACGGTTCTCATCATAATTAATATTCAACTGATCGTATGGATATCTTTCAGTATTTAAAAATACGGTCACATTTTGTATATCACAAGGATCGAATGCACTCATATCTTTCTGTAATTGTCCATCGCGATTAGTATGAAAACCTAGGATAATGTAACGAGGTGTTTCTAGACTGGTGGATGTTTTAATAGACCAACTATGTTTATCGGTTTGTGGTATAGCGGGATAGATATGCGTTTCCCAACTTCTAAACGCCACCTTAGTATCAATATTTTTTCCGATGTATTTTGTCAATGATAATTCTTCTGCTAGCCCTGGTTGAATATGGGGAACTTTCCAATATATTTTTTTCAAGCTAACTTTAAGTTTTTCATTAGCATCCGTGGATATTATAGCATCAATATCGGAATTGCTTCGAATTAAAACCAATTCTTGACGAATGTTCATAATAATTTTTCCATAGTCTTCAAAAATTCCCAATAACATTGACAGAGGTATACAGGCGCTAAAATGACCTTTGCTATCCATCACAGTGCTATTACCTTCAGGAAACCATCCAGCATTTTGTAACTTGACACTATCGCTTGCGTTGTAGGAAAGGTAGCCTTTCATGGTAGACGTGAGTCCCACTTTCGTTACAGAATCCACCAAAACACCATTCATTTCATAGCGAATATCACTAAACAGATATGAAATTCCGTTGTTAATAAGTTTAGCCGTAGTAGATGGGGCACCATTTTCTTTCAGTAACGTGCCTTCTACGTACAGATAACTGCGAGAGGGTAATGTGGACATGTCTTCTTGAATCGGTATTCGAATTTCGTCATTGTTTTCAAAACGAGTTGTATAGGGTTGATGGGTGTGGAATTCGGCACCTACGATCGAATTATCGACGAAAACTGTTTCGTTCACATTTAGTACACTCATTGTAGAACAGTAAAACCGAGACGTTGTAAAAATAAGCGGTTGCGCTGTGTCACTTGATCGGCTAGCGATTGCGAACTAACCTGTTTTTGGTGACAACAAGTTTTTTTATAATCCGAGCGAACAGTACAAGCAGTATTATACTTGAACACCATCGCTAATGCTCTTCAAATGCAGTCCTATCGTCACGGTTTCTCCACGAAAATTAATCAGATCACCATCTTGATCAACTATTTTAAGGGTAATGTTGGTAATTGTATTGACGTTGATTGGTAAGTAGGGTACATGGTCAGGCGCTTCAATTATTTTGAATCCAGCAGGAACACTCGGGAAAAATTGATGTATGACATGATTCGGAATTCCATTTACGTAATTACCAGTGGTAATATTACACGTTATAATAATGTTAATAGGAACATCGGATTCGTGACGTTCATTTTTTTTCAATTTTAACGGCTTAAATCCTAATAAGGGTCCAATAGAGTGTTTAACCGAAAAGTCTATGACTTCGTCAGCTCGTATCATTGTTTTTAAAGTATTGTGATTTGGCTCTATGGACACAGTTATAGAATTTAATTGAGAATTAATGTAAGCTGCTATATCGGCTATTTCATAAGATCCGGTGGGTATATGTATAGCTTTCTGTCCAATTTTAAACACATTATTTTCCTCAGTAACGTTCGGAATGCTATTAAACGTTTCGAAATTGGTCAATCCCATAACCCATTCTTTAGTCGTATCTAAATATATTGGCGGATTAAAATCAGAGCTTAATATGGAACTCTTATCGGATAAGATGAAGGTCAACGACATGTCGGAAGTCCAATGCAGACTGTAAACTTTTATCGAGCGTTATCATATAAAAAGTGTAGCACCAAGTGTCCACAATTGAATGAGTTGAGCTTTTGAAAAGAATCATAATTGTATTGAATAACGTTTCCACCATCGTCACTCTTAAAGTAATGAACAAGTTCTAGTGGAGGTTTCATCTGACCAATACTGTCAAAGTACAAAATTTGTCTACCACGTTTTATATACGATGTCCAATGCGTTCCCTCTCCTTCCCCACTATCTAAATTTACAATACCGGTTTCGTTTTTATGGATTCGTTGCGGCAGTTCATTTCGCATAAAGATACCTCTAAAACAGGGAATATTTAATTTATGAATATACTTGGAAAGATCGACATTGGTCAACTCACGGCGTGGTAGTTTCAACGGTAGTTTTTTGAACGTAAATATAGTCCCAATCCAGTTTTGTATGGTTTCAAATATAAACCTTTCCCTATAGAAGCGGCTTCCATAGCCTTATTGTGTCGGCGTGTTTCTTCTAGGGTCTCCTTAGCCGCCTTGGCTTCGTTAACGGCTTTTGCAACTGCCGCTGCCCCACCACCCAGCGAGCCCATAGCTCCCAAAGCAGCAAATAAGGGAATGAGGGGCAGTATACCACCTTTTTTGGGGATGGGTATAATTCGTGATCGAGGATTGACAATACGTTTCCGTTTCAAAGCTGACAGTGCAAGTCGAGCAGAGCGTTTTAAAGAGAACTTTTTTACTTTACCACCAATATGCTTTCTGGCAATGGCAACAGCTTTGTTAAACGTAAGGAAACCTCGTTTCATCGCTGAAGACCGTTTCTTTTTTTTAATCCCCATACCCAACTTAATTTTTCCCTTCATAATACCAGCCACGGTAAGGGCTGCGGCTCTTTCTCCAAACGTAGCGTCTTTAGAACGAAACCTCTCCCACGCTCTGTGTCTTAGGATTTGGTCCGCTTTATGACGTTCACTCACTTTATTGGACTGGGAGTAGGCTATGTCGTGTTGTTTACATGCGTCGTCTAATGGATTGATACCGTGATCTCCACGAGCAAGTCGTTCTCGCAATCGAGTGCCAGGTCCGCAGTAGTTATATCCAGGTAAATGCAATTCCACCGGTAACGTATTGATGAGAGTGTTGATAACACCTTTGCCTTTATGAGTTGACGAAGGAGTTGTAGATTGTCGAGGAGTATGTTTCATAGCACTTACCCCTAAGACCGGAGAAGAGTGACTAGAAGTTCGCTTCTAGGTTTGTAATATATATGCTAAACTCATATAGGATCTATCACAACGTTGTTCGTCATGGAACAGCTAAAGTTAGTGAGACAGAGAGCTCGATTACCAGTTATAAATCGTGATACTTGCTCAGCAACACCGACAGTCTTTAAGCATAGTGTATTATTGGGAGCAGGATGCAAGCGAGGACTAATCGTAGGTAGTTCCGGCTGCGGTAAAACCAACCTAATGGTTAGTTTATTGGAACATCCCAACGGTTTACGCTTCGAAAACGTATATGTGTACAGTAAATCGTTGTATCAACCCAAATATATATATTTGCGTGATCTGTTTAAATCGTTACCCGTGGGATATTTCGAATACGACTCCTGCGAAACTATACTACCACCCACGGATGCAAGAACAAACTCTGTAATTATCTTCGACGATGTGGTCTGCGATAGACAGAGCACTATAAGAGACTATTTCTGTTTTGGAAGACATAGAAATATCGATTGTTTTTACTTATGTCAGACATATTCCGCAATTCCAAAACAACTCATACGGGATAATGCAAACTTCATCATTATTTTTAAGCAAGATAACACTAATTTAAAACATATCTTTAATGATCATGTCAGCGGGGATATGACGTTCGAGAAGTTCAAGCAGCTCTGCATGCAGTGTTGGAATGAGAAACATGGTTTTGTAGTTGTTGACAAAGAGTCTCAACTTAACGAGGGACGCTATCGTAAAGGGTTCGATGCCTACTTCACCATAAATATCGGAGGCATTAACTAACAGCATTAGTAACCATGGATAAGCGTATGGTTGAAGACCTGGTTAAGGCACGGCACAATGTCAAACAGAAATATCAAAGTCTTAAATCTGAAATCGCACGCTTCGATGTAGAACTTCAACGTCGCTATAAGCCCATCACACAACCTTTGCGAGAATTTATAACGGGTGTTAAAACCGAACTCCTAACTCCAAAAGAGGAACCCATAAAGGAAGAGGTTCCCTCATTTTTTCCACCCTCAACCCCAGTATCACGATCTCTACGTATACCTCAGGTAATGCGAACACCACATAGTGCCCCCAGATTGCATTCTGTAAGCACAGAACGATCCGGCATCGAACCAGTAGACGGGGAAGCTTCCGGGACACCTACGTTAGAACAACTCCAAGCCGAACTCGCTACCGCCGGAACTAGTAGAGAATTCCAGGCTTATATAGATGCTACCTTTAGTGGGCGCGCAAAACGATACATGGAGAAAATGTTTACGGATACGAAAAACGAGTTCGATCATCTATACGGAGTACGATTCCTTCCGGAGAAACAGGAATATTTTATTGGCGACTCTGAATTCGGTTTTGATGACGAAAATATGCTCATTACGAAACCTAATGGTAAAACATTTACGTATGAAGGTACGCGCGGTTTATACGAATTAGTATTTAAAAAGAAACCTCTCGGATATTTGCAAGCGGATTTAAAAAGCTACAAAGATCTTCTTTTACGAACCAACGCAGTCCGTAGAAATTATCTACATGATGCACCTTTGTTAGGAACCGGAACCAAATATTCCACAATTATCAAACCCCTTTTAACTACACCTGGTGAAAAGGTAAGAAGTTTTTCTACTTCAACACCGGTGACACGATCCAAAACGGGGGCATTAGCGAAAAAACGGGGAGCTGGACCAATGCGCGTGCTAAGTTACAATAATAAAAAGGTAGAATTCGTACCATGGAAAGATCCAAATAAATTGATAGGAAGGTTGAGACTTCTTCTAAGCTCGAAATCAGCCGGCCATACCGGTCACACTAATGAAATCATTTACATTATTGATGAGTTGCGAGCAGCTAAAATAATAGCATAAAGCATCCAACATGTTTAACACCTTGTTATTGTATCGTTGTCACTAGCAGAATCATGTCATTAGATAAATTCGGTAAACATCTTCACAAAACCCCTGTCCAAGTGAAACTCGACACTCGTTCCAACGTATTCCTTTTAGAAGACGTGTCTAATTTGCACTACGAGACAATGTTGTATATGATGGGAATATACAATCATGAAAACGGTTATGCACTTTTGAACTCCACCAACTTCGAGTATGTCGTTCCTCTAACAAAAGGTAGCATTAAACAAATCAAATACTATCCCACAGATGCGCAAATCTTTTTAAACAATAAGTTATACGATGCGGAATCACTCATAGGAGTGCCATTGAAGAAAGGGGATAAGTTTAAGGCGAAGAAGCTCGGATCAAAGGACATATTTATTTTTGAAGCCGTTATTAGTGTTCCAGCATTTTCCCAATGAGCATAAAACTTCAAATAATTGAGGAGCTGCATAAACCAGCCCGCAAACGATTTCGAAGAAGACGAATAATAGTAAAGGGATTATATGATTTATATATGGCGGATCTCGTGGAAATGATACCGTATGCCAAGACCAATAAAGGATTTCGATATATTTTGGTATTGTTAAATATGTTTAGCAAAAAGGTATGGGCATGTCCTATTAAACGCAAAACCGGAGAAGAGGTAACGCAAGGAATGAAGAAGCTATTACGGTCTGCGGGGGATCCTCCACGAAATTTACAAACAGATATGGGAAAGGAATTTTACAACACACACTTTCACAAGTTAATGCAAAGTCTGAACATAAATCATTACAGTACGTTTTCCAGTATGAAAGCAAGTCCGGTGGAACGCGTAAACCGAACTCTCAAAAACAAGATGTGGAAGGAATTTTCAATGCAAGGATCCTATAAGTGGCTGCAGTTGTTGCCTCAGGTAATTGCAAAGTATAACTCAACAGTACATCGAACCACCGGATTCAAACCTATTGACGTCAGACAGAAAAACTCCAAAAAAATTTTACAGACAGCTTTCAAGTTTCAAAAGACTGTTGACCCGCAACGTCCTAAATTCAAAATTGGTGATCACGTGCGAATCAGTAAGCAGCGGAAAGCTTTCGCAAAAGGCTACACTCCAAGCTGGAGTACGGAAATTTTTAAGATTAAAAACGTTCGACTAACAAATCCTACAACTTATATTTTGGAAGATGTCAAAGGTGAGGAAATTCGTGGAGGATTCTACAATGAAGAACTGCAAAAAGCAAAGTTTAAAGACACTTATTTAGTGGAGAAAATTTTACAAAAAAAGGCAACTCGAGTACTAGTCAAATGGTTAGGATTCGATAAAACACATAATTCTTGGATTCCCAAACGTGATATTATTTAGAGCATTTTGTAACGTTAAAACTAAATAGCTTCTAGGCATATTATTACTTATTACTCGAAATGTAATGCATAACCAAATAAAGATTCCTTTTTTTAACATTTTATGACTTATTATTTCAAGTTAGTTATTCCATAAGGAAAGAACAATACAAATACCAAAAATAGTAATACTTTTATTGTATATTATACACATAAATGTTAATTTCTCCATAAAGTAAGAACAATAGCAAAAGGTAAACACATTTATTACACAGAAACAAACTATATACATTTATAAACATACCATGGATTCACAAATTCAAAAACTTACATATAGAACTAAAAAGATAACGCTCTACATACATATTTATAAATTTATATACTATAATTACAAATCATCGACTATTGCTTCCATCAAATTAATTAGTTTCTCTAAATTTGGTTTTTGAATAGCATTTTCAATGATTTCCATTAATAAATCTAATCATCATTTTTTTTGCTAAAATCTCGTGATGACCCCACATTTATTACACAGAAATAAACTATACATAATAAACTACACATTTATAAACATACTATGAATTCACAAATTCCAAACATTTAGTTATGTAAAGATAATTTAACGTTTTACGTACATATTTATAAATTTATATACTATAATTACAAATCATCGACTATTGCTTCCATCAAATTAATTAGTTTATCTAAATTTGATTTTTGAATATCATTTTCAATGATTTCCATTAATAAATCTAAATCATCATTTTTTTGCTAAAATTTCGTGATGACCCCACATTTATTACACAGAAATAAACTATACATAATAAACTACACATTTATAAACATACTATGGATTCACAAATTCCAAACATTTAGTTATGTAAAGATAATTTAACGTTTTACATACATATTTATAAATTTATATACTATAATTACAAATCATCGACTATTGCTTCCATCAAATTAATTAGTTTATCTAAATTTGATTTTTGAATATCATTTTCAATGATTTCCATTAATAAATCTAAATCATCATCTTTTGCTGAAATCTCGTGATGACCCCAAGCTAATGTTTTGGTTGTTCCCGGTATAAGAAACCGCTTATCGTCGTGAGCAGATAAAGCTACTTTATTTCGCATTTCTGTATACACATTATGCATATCCGACTTAAAAACATACATTTTGCAAAATATTGTTTTTACTTGATTAGTAGCAACCGCTTCATAGTCGCTTTCTTTCAAAACTGTTTTTATAACGTTTTTTCTTACACCTTTCGCTTTTTTATGTAACTCATCCGCGACGTTGACACAATAGGCTTTAGCACTGGCTCCGAAATAGCTTTTGATGGGAATACCTTTATATTCATCTTTCATTGCACCTAAAACGGATTCGTTGACGGGAATTCCATGTGGGTTATCATTAGCTAAATTTGATGTATCAAATAGTTCAATATGTGCTTTAATATCATTATAAAAATTATCAGTACGAATTTCAATCACTAACGAATCCGTGTCGGTATACAATAAAGAAACATTATCTCCATACTTTGGTTTCAAGAATTCATAGAAAAATTTATAAATAACCGTTTTCGACATATCCAAAATACTAAAACCAACATAGACCGGCTTATCATAACAGATCGATAATCTTTCCATATCAATCGCTACTAGATTTTCCGAAAAAATGGTCACACTTTTACAATTAGGTCTAGCGATGTATGTTTCCGCACCCGGTTTTTTCCCGATTTTTTCAAAATGCGATAGAAGTTTGATATCAATCCGATTTTCAACGTTTTCCATAGTCTTTCCAAATACACTGTTAACCATCAACTTAAAAAAAGCCTTCTCGAATGAATTGGTTGCCTTATTACGTAAAGAGGTGTTTAAATCAATATACGGTCTTAACCAAGGTGATTGATCAAATTTTAAAACTCTGTGAATTTTTTTCAAAATCAATCCATGATCGAGACATTGTTTTAAGTTTCGATAATGAATCACATATCTTTCCTTATCATACAAATTTGGAATCAATTTTTTTTGTTTTGCTTTTGGAATCGGCGGAATTAATGCCTCAGGCATAAAGGGAAGATCATTATGCAACGAGTGCAAATGCTTCGGGTATTCAACATCCACTTCCAGAACGAAGCCTTGAGGAGATTCGTCGGGAATGTTAAACACATCGAACTGCTCGATTTCATCATTCAATAACCAAGTAAAATTACTTCTAGGCAGATATTGACACATAGCCCAACCGTATAAATTTGTAGCATCCAAGTACATTATGAAAGATGTAGGTTTCTTCGGATCATAATTTGGAATAAATCGATTGTTTGCAAAACTTTTCCTACCACAACACATACTAACTCCTCCTCGAATTCCTTTCCTGAAGAAATGTAACATGTCAACATCTGTTAAAAGTTCTAATTCAACTTGAGTACGTCAAAGCATAGCATCCCACGCCAAACTTGGGGAAGTATAATATTGGCATGGGTCAAGACCGTAATGGTGAAGGCAAACGGATCTAAAGTTTTCAAAAATGTCAGCTAATAGCAGTACATCCGCAGTTAAATAAACGTCCGAATAATCTCCTAAAGTTTTGCATTGAAATAAATTCCACACTTTACAAGCGCGATTGTACTCTTCTTCAGACACGGTCGTTCCTCGTAACTTATCAACAAACTCATTGCGGGGCGGTAATCGTGGCTCATTCAATTTGGAAAAGTCATCTATATAAGAATACGGGAAAATACCTTTCCTGCGCATACATCTAAATTCTTCATTCAGACCAAACTGCTTTTTAATTTCCTTACACTGATCATCCGATAAATTTTTAGCCAATTTTTCAAGAGAGTCACCCATAAATCTAAAACTATCCAAAAATCGTAAACGTACAAATACCTTTTCCGAGGTCCCCCTATCATTAACAATATCATCAACCAATAGCAATTTCGAGAAAGACACGTATTTTTCTTTATTTTGAGCAATTACTTCCAGTTTTTCTTGTTCTAAAGCTAATTGTTTAATAAATAAGTGAGCATCATAACCAGACAAATTATGAAAGAATACAGGTACAAAATTAGGTAATTGAAAATTGAGATTACTCTCATTGTGTGCAGCATTACGAAAACAACCGGTTAAATGACAATGATCTTTCACTTTAACCTCACCTTCTTCAAACCTATTATTACAAATATGACAGACGGTGGCCGCCTCAAAAGCTCTTTCTTCACTAGGTGTTAAAGCGTTCATAGGTTTAGGTATTTTTAAATAATTTTGATACAGCTCTTTCACATCAGTATCTAATTTAGTAACAAATCGTCGAGCTGCATCGGGCCCTCGATAAATCTCCAATTTTGAAAGCGATTCATCAAATGAGCATTTAATGTAGTAAGCAAACGAATGAGGTTCATGCTCCTGCACACGAATAGTAAACGGTTTTTCGGAATCCGGTTCTACACTAGATATTGGGGTCAACACAGATTCAAAATCAGCGTAAATCACAAAAGGCACTTTTAGTTGCTTCTGATAATTTTGAAATTTCAATACATTTTGAGGTACTTGTTTACCTATTCTGTCTTTAACCAATTCAGTAGTCGGTATTTTAGAAGTCACATAATTACAATCGTGCTGGGTATGACTGTTTAATTTATCAGAAGAAGAAAAATATTGTAAGCAACCATCACAGAAATGTTTTGCAGCTTTATGACCAGATACTTGCTTAGATAATAATCTACTAAAGTTTTTCATGTATGTATAATGGGCTTTGCCATTATCATTAACAATTAGTAAAAGATTCACATGATTTATTTTTTTTAATTTACTGTAATAAAGAGGTCCAACAACCTCATTTTGCTTAATATTATTTTTAAAAACTTCTTGCAGAGTATAAACGTTTATTGAGATATCGTTATTAATAGATAAGAAATATGGTATATCTTTTAACGTTACCGGAAATTGTACACCATCTAAATTAAGAATCGTTGCGGGATCTGGATACGATGAACATTGGTGTGCCGGTCCTTTTGATGCAACGAGGGCAGACACGATGCTCCAAGCAAAACACCGATCATCACTATTCTGTAAGTTGATGACAGCTTTCTTTCGCTGGACGTCTAGAGGTAAATGTAGAAAAGAAGAGGCTCTTAAAGGATTGTATTTAGAGATGTTAACCTCCAAGAACAAACATCTCACTAAAGTCCAACCTAAACAGAATGGAAAACGTATTAGAACACGAATTTCTAGCATTTTGATGAAATCAATCATCCTATCAGTACACTCACCACTATCTTTTTCTTCGAATTCCGCCGCTTTTTGGTCGATGATGGTGACAGCATTAGCATAGAATTCCTCTACATTGGACCCCTCGGTGATAACAGCATTTCGAGTTTGAAATGATTTAACATCATCCAGCCCCTTACTTTCCAAAATATAGTAACCGAAAAACTCCATATTTACTTTAATCGCCGTGTGTTTAGCAACCTCTCTACTTATCAAAGGTAATACTTTCGGTTGCAGTTCTTCCAGAAATTCTTTTACATCCACCGAATGTTGTTGGGGTGAAACCCGATAACTCACGATTCGAGATTTGAAGGCTGATCTGATAATGGATACATCTTGATCATTATCGCTGACCTGACACGCTCTATCACGATGTCTGCTGCTACGTAAATGTCCAAGGTAGCACGATCGTTGGATGTGCAGATCGCATATGTCACAGAACACCATGGGATCTATAAACAAACCCAAAAAAATTTTTTATTACATAAATAGAAAAGAACTATTACCATTCCTCCTCTGACGTTTGGTCGGTGGCGAAATTTGATCATGACAAGCCTCTCTACGATGGCGGTTTAAATTATCCACCCTGCTGAAGCTTCGTGAACATCGATCACATTGAACCATTTTATCAACTGGATGTACACAGACAACTAACAATTTTAAACTAAGACTAATGCGAAAACCATATTACATTTATAAGAGGTAGGATAAAGGAAATCGAGTCAACTCATGTTCGTGAACCAGACTCGATGAGTCGCCTACGGATTTCTTTTTCACACAATAATTTCAAATGTTTATCCATTAACAACTCATCGAGCCTAGCTAACTCCGCAACCATCCGTACTCTCGCAGCTTTTAACTCAACTATTTCTTTCTCTCTTTTATTCACACATTTGCAAGCCTGCTCAACACGATCTGCAACCTCCATGAGGACGTTATCGAAACCATCAGCGAACTCCTCAAGAGGAGACAAATCTGATTGATGACTCACATCACTTTCATCATTCTGCTTTGGTTCAGGAGCATATTGAATTGGTTGGTGCATGAACGACGTCCCTGGAAGTTGAAACTCAGAACGTGTCCTAGATAGATCATTCACCCCCACACTTTCAACCTGATTTGCTACAGCTTCGACTCCACAATCATCTGAACTATTTGGAAGCTGTAGCATAATTTCATCCACTACCCGTTTCAAAACATGCAAATTTTTCTCATTCAAATTATCATCAATTATTGGACTCAAAACATTTACCTGACTAAGCTCTAAATCACTTCGATCGAAAAGGCAATCAAGGTTGTCCTCATCAACCAAGGGAGAAATGGAAGCAGTCCACATATTCTCACCCCAAGCACGAGATGCATCAAAATTATCGCATAGGGAGCTCCTAAACGAATGGTCACAAACACACAAACTTTCAGAAGGTCTCGTCAGAAGATTTAAAAGAATCGGCGCGGGTGAAGGTTGTGGAGAACACAAATCTATCGTTTCAATGAAATTCTCGCGAGGTTTAATTAAGATATTTTGTAAAATATTCACACGGGACCTTTCGAAAGTATTAATTTTAGAAGGACCAGCTGTATCATCTACAGCGGAACGTTTCAACGAAATATTTGATCTTAACGAGCACACTGTTTTAGACATTTCACTCGACATTTTAGGATGTGAATGTAGGAATAATGTAACGTAGGTACGATTAGCAAATGATCGCATAAAGAGTTAAGGTGGTCATATTTATAACCTAGGCAAAGCTAATATTCCCACGTTCCCCTGCAGAAATTTACAACCGTTCAAACAACTGCACTTTAAACAGAACTTTAAACATAAAAAGTTACTTTAGTATCTCCCTTATAGTTCGAAGTTATAATCTCTCACGGTTGTCTTTTTTCAAATGAGTGGTTAAAAACACACAATTTCACTTTACGTCCCCCCATAATTGCAAAGTCTTGATGTCTTGGGCCCCCATTAATTACATATAACTTTCTCACACAGTGTCAAGCAAATTGAATTCTCTTATACCAGCATGTGTTGCTTCGAGTTGCAAAGGTAATTGCGATTTTTAATGTATCCGTTCTTTGTTCCGCTAATTGCATTTCTAACTAATATTAGTTTTAAGCAAAACTAATATTGAGAATTTCTAATAATTTTTATTGTTTATAATACCGCGATATTATGGTATTTAAAAAGAATACATTTTTATTGTTTATAATACCGTGATATTCCCATGTTCCCCTGCAGGAATTTACGACCGTTCAAACAACTGCACTTTAAACAGAACTTTAAACATAAAAAGTTACTTTAGTATCTCCCTTATAGTTCGAAGTTATAATCTCTCACGATTGTTTTTTTCAAATGAGTGGTTAAAAACAAATAAGTTCACTTTACGTCCCCCTTATAAATGCAAAGTCTTGATGTCTTGGGCCCGCATTAATTACATTTAACTTTCTCACACAGTGTCAAGCAAATTGAATTCCCATATACCAGCATGTGTTAACACTACCCTTCGAGTTGCAAAGGTAATTGCGATTTTTAATGTATCCGTTCTTTGTTCCGCTAATTGCATTTCTAACTAATATTAGTTTTAAGCAAAACTAATATTGAGAATTTCTAATAATTTTTATTGTTTATAATACTGTGATATTATGGTATTATAAAAGAATACATTTTTATTTTTTATAATACCGTGATATCATGGTATCATTCAAAATGAATTTACAAATATTTGAAAAAAGTTGGTCACATAGGCCAAATCAGGGTGTGACGGTGAATGACACTGATTAAAATTCCCACACTGCGTACAGTATATAAACAGGATGCATTTGACTGAGAATACATAGTTCAAGCTGAGATTTGAAGAGTTTCAAATAGTTGAGAAAATTTTAAGATTTCGATTGTGGAAGAAATTGTGTTAGAAAATGGATTGTCGATATGGTAAGTTCAATTGCATTATTTCGTACATAGAGAGTAATGTATTTTTTCTTCTGCTACAGAAATATTAAAGATTAAAATGGGGGAGTTGTGGATCGAAAGACGGACAGTCATGCAGATCGTGGTAGTGTCCAGAAGAGATGCGGTCCCGTATGCTGTGGTGATTGTGGTACATTAAAATTAGAAGGTTTGGGTTAGGACCAAACATCACAATCAGAGAGGAGGATGGCGTAATAGAAATAAGTAAAAATTAGTATTAATTAGTATTAATAATAATAGAAATTAGTATTAGCGTGTATTATAAATAATGTAAGTAAAAAATTTAATGAAATTTAAAACTTGTTTTATTATTTAATTTATTAATCAAAATCTAATAAGAAAAATAATATTTTCAACTTAAAAAATAATTTCAATGTGCTCTTGCAAAGGGATTGTCAATCAAATATTTGTATTTAGTATTCTACCATAAAAAAGTTCTACCATATCTAAAACCATAAAAAGAATTTAAAAAATAATTTGGTGCTCTTGCAAAGGAGTTGCAGTTATTACCTAATAAGAAGATGATTTATAAAGAAGCAGGAATTATTGTGAAAAATTTTATACTTTTTTAATACAAAAGATGTTCAAAATGTTTTCAAATAAACAAGATGAACTGGGAGCACTTAATCTTAATTCTTGTGTATATCAGATTCGCTATTTAACCCTCTATGCGCTGCTCACATAAAACGAATAAAGTAAGTGTTTAGAGATAGTTTTTAACGTGCACTTAAAGTTCTACCATATCTAAAACCATAAAAAAAAGAATTTAAAAAATAATTTGGTGCTCTTGCAAAGGGGTAGCAATTATTACCTAATAAGAAGATGATTTAAAAAGAAGCAGGAATTATTGTGAAAAATTTTATACTTTTTAATACAAAAGATGTTCAAAATGTTTTCAAATAAACGAGATGAACTGGGAACACTTAATCTGTGTATAACAGATTGGCTATTTAACCCTCTGTGAGCTGCATAAAACGAATAAAATGATTCCTTTAGAGTTAGTTTTTAACGTGCAGTTGTACGGTATTGATCTATCAATGAATAATCCACTTTTGTCTGTTGAAGACGTTATACAGTTACCTATTGATTTCCTGAAACGATATTGTGCGCATGATGTAGCACGACATTTCCATCAACTGCCGAAATATCTACAAAAGGAACTCGAAGAATATAAATACTGTACTGTTCACTTTCCTAAACAGGGCGACGTTGTGGATGGACCAGCACCTTTAAAAATCAATTGTGAACGTTGCAAAACAAGTAACTAAATGTTTATGCAGCTTTATAATGTTTATGTAACTTTATCTCTAATAAATCTTTATGCAACTTTAGTTCTAATAAATGTTTATCCTTTTTTATTTAATTAATGATTGCAAAAGGCCTTGACCACAATTCCTAGTACAGGTAAAAAAAGTACGTAGTAAGTATAAAAGACGTCTCGAACCTAGTGTAGTCAGTCTTTCATCGACTTAAGTAAACATACCTTCTTTTAATTAAATACGTTGTGATGCCAAAGGTATTATCCAAGAGTTTCTACGGCAGACTTGGAAATGGGAGCCGTCCATATATCAATATTGATCAAGAGGGTATTTATGATCCACTAGAGGAATCTGCTTGTGAATGGTTAAATTATTGTCGCAAGAAAAAGAGTGTTGATGGTGAAATACTAACTAATGTTATTGGTAATAAAGATACACCTATTGCTGTATGTAAACCTCGACATATATTGATTAGAAAGCGTATTAAGAAAGTATTATGTCATGTGTGTAAAGTAGATTATGCCAATTATGTACGTAATGAAACGTTTGATGCTGTTCGTCATCTTAATCTAATATGTAATAGCTGTGCTAAAAAGGACGATGAATCAGCTACAAGCGTATATTCTGATTCCGGTAGTAACTATAGTGATATCGATTTGGATGATCTATAATAATGTATTTATAATATATTTCTAATATGTTTATGCAACTTTATTTTATAATATATTTCTAATATGTTTATGCAACTTTATTTCTAATAAATGTTTATTCTTTAATTTTTATTTATTTCCTTAACCTCAACAGAAGTGGTGAGGCGGGAGGTCCATAAAATCTAACCTTGAAGCGCTAACCTTAGTTCAATCAAGTTCTCAATCAAAAGTCAGAGAAGCCTTGACCTTTAACCGCCAGAAAATTTAGCCTTGAAGGTTGACCTTGGCAGAAAACTTAACCTTGAAGGTTGACCTTGGCAGAAAGCAGAAAGTAGTGGGGGAGGAACAGAAACCCCATTCCTTCCCTACTAATTTTGTCTTGTAGATTTACAAGAAAACAGTTCATTTCATGAAACAAAGCATATACCACAATTGTTAAAGAAAACCTGGCTCGGTGTTTGTACAAGCGTGGTAGGGAGATGTTACTTTTTAAACCTCGACTGTTTGTCCGATTATGCTATTATGCCAGTAGGGAAAATAGGAGAGTTCTGGAACCACCCCCCACTCCTGACCTTGACCTTGAACCTATCTCTCTCTAACACATGGTGACCTTGAAACTATCTCTGTCACCTAAACGTGGCAACACCGCATTCTCAAGGTCACCAATATGGCACCACCGCATTCTCAAGGTCAACAAGATGGCAACACCGCATTCTCAAGGCCATCAATATGGCAACAACGCATTCTCAAGGTCATCAATATGGCAACAACGCATTCTCAAGGCCATCAATATGTCAACACCGCATTCTCAATGCCCTCAGTATGGCAACAATGTTTTGACCTTGAACTCAAGACCACTCTTCAAGGTCATCAAACACCATTCAAGGTCAAGCTTTAGATATATATAGCAGGTTGCATGTATGGGAAGAGTAAAGCGTTTGCAGTTGCAGTGTACAGTGCAGTGTCACAATGGAAAGCCTCGCTAAATCAATTGAGAATGCGAAAGCGCAAGCTCTAGAAAAGCAGTTGATGGTTCCAAACGAGCTTCCTAAGGATGCTAAATGGGCACCGCGAGTGAATCAATCAGTTTTTATTTAAACAAATCAAAAAGTAAAGTTGTATTTGTTGGATTATGTGCTCATTTGGGATTCACTCCTGTAATAAAAGTAGCTGGAGTAAAGAATCAGTGCATGCAGTTTGATGAAACGGAGTGGAACGCGTTAATAACCAATGAAGGAGTCATTAATAAATACTTTAAAGCAGGAGAAGAGGTCGGGGTTCCTTTGAAAATGGGTACAAAAACTATCTCGTTTGAGCGTGTTAACAGAAATTACGATAAAACAAAAATCATAAAGATAACTGATGCAGGAGATGATGAATTGTATTTAGCGTGGGAGTCCTTATATGAGCTGTGGCAGTTAATACCGTTACTAACATATCGATTAAACCTTCTGAAGGGTTTGGAATTTTCCAATTTCTACCATAGCATAATAGATGGTGTTGTAGACATGCCGGGTGACTGCATAGTGAACATCACAAACATATTGGAACCATTAATGAAGATACAAATCCCGAACGTGTTTGGAATGCTAGAAGTTGTGCATTATCTACCAGAAAAGGTAATAGTGGATGTGGAAGTCAAAAGGTGTATTGCGTAATGGAAGAATGAAGAGGGGAAAGGGTGGGGGGCGGGTGAATATAAGAACACATGGTCTAGGGTTTAAAAACCTGGAATCGCCGTAACCGCCTAATCTACCTTGCGGTTGGTCCTTGTAATGAGCAATGTTCTCTTTATTTTGACTGTGCCCTCCGTGGTTATTTACGCAAGTGGTTCATCTTGTGTTAGCAGCCGTATTATTGTGGTTGATCGTTGTTTTTGAGACATACATGCTTGATCGTTAAACATTTTAGTTTGGTTTGCGTCAATTTCATGGTTAGTTATGAAACGACTTGCATCTAAAGTGATAATAGTGTTTATCGTATTTTTACAAAATAAAGTTTTGCACAATATGTTTTTTTGCAATATCCTTTGCTCAGTGCTGCTTGCTTTGCTTTACGGCTATACAGGAAAAATAGCTCAATATTTCTCTACTAAACCTACAGTATTGTCCAAATTATTATAGATTTACTTCTATCGACTTTAGTGATGGACTCGAAAAAACATATTCAAGCTCGACTCGAAACTCGACTCGAAATAATCTGTTTCAACTCGACTCGAAACCCGGCTCGAAATCGAGTCGAGTTTCGAGTCGAGTCGAGCCGGCTCGTTTTGGAATCATAGTTATTTTCCAAATACATATAGCAGTCGCGAAAACTTTTTTCGAACTTTTTTTCTACTTTTTTATCCTCTCAGTGAGAAAACGAGCCGCTTGCGGCGACTAACTGTCGTGACTGTCAAAGTCTGCCATATTGAACATAAAAATCAAAATCTCAGTAAACAGGAAAAAGATTAATGTTTGCACTGATTCACCACTAAGTCTATACGTTAAAACAAATCGTTGTTAACAACTTGAAAGAAATCTGTAGACTGGCTACAGATATTTACTACATATTTTTTTAAACTTTTGTCGGTTCTTTTTATTACACTTTAAAAAAATGTGAATTCTTAGCAAATCTTAGGTAGTTTTCTTGTGATTATGTATTTAAGGTGCCTAAATAAACAATAAATGTGTCAGTAAGTAGCCGGTGATAGTAAACAGGTTTCAAAGAAAGGATTAAGGGATGATTCATTGCGGCTCCTTTTCATTACCCATCCGGTTTAAAACCAAATGTTAAAAAAATTTTTGGAAAATCCCGAAATAAGTAGGTAAACCTTTTTAGATGAAGTGTTTAATTGATTTGTTGTTGAAAAATATTCTGGAATCCGGTTTGTTTCTTTGATCTTTTTTTTTTATTTGACGCCTACACTACAGGGGAACCAACATCTAAGGTCATCTGTCCCCCATCTAACATGCAACACGAATACACACATCCATAGTTGAGGTGACGGAATTTTCCAATTAGAAAAATCCCGCTGCCCCAAGTGAGATTCGAACCCACGACCCTTGGAACACGAGTGATGCACTAACACCACTCGTCCACCGCCGGCCCTGTTTCTTTGATCTTGTCCGTGTACTTACACCAAGGTGTCATTCACAATTTTAAACAATTTTACCGTAAACAAATTGTACTGCAAATGATAGAGCAAATGGACAACAACCAACAGCTTAAAGCAATAAATGTTCTCGATGCTGTGCGTTTGATACGTTTGTCATGGAGTCAGATTAAACCAGAAACAATTAAGAATTGTTTTAAGAAATCGGGTTTTTACACAGAATTTAAGGAAAATCATTTGGAAGAATGTTTTTCTGATAAGGAGCTTGAAAAGTGGAATACAATAAACTCTAAGATTTCCTTCAATTAATACATAGAAATAGACAATAACTTATCTATTGTCTATTTGCGGTACACTTGACGAAAATGATATCGTTTCAGAGGTTAAAACAACTAACAAAAACTCATTGTCTGAAGATGAATTAGAAGATGAAGTCAGAATCCCACCATCAAATAATGAAGCAAACAATGCAATCCATATATTGCAACTATATTTTGAAAATTAAGAGTCACTGAAAGTGAAGTGTTTGATTATATTAATAAATTAAAAGTCATCATTAATCTTAAAAAACAAAACAAACTAAAATTAATAATTTTTTTAATATAAGTTAATAAATCCACGAGGTTATCAACACGTTTTGAACATAAAAGATAAGATCAGATTGCAAGCAGCAACTCTTGTTACTTCAGCTGTTAAAAACTTATAAAGTGGCGTGCAGGAGTTTTACTTTTTAACATTTTGTTTGTCATTGATGAATTACACCCTAATAACCGGATAAAATAATTATATAATAATTAAAAATCTCATTATGTTTTAAGTGTTATAGTGTAATGAAACCATTTAAAGAGAAGTAATTGCGCAAATTCTTAGTTATAATCCGTTAAAGTACAAAATAGGGGAAATACTATAAACTGTACAATTTTCTCGAGCCGGCTCGAAAAACTCGACTTCAAAAACTCGACTCGACTCGGGCTCGACATACGTGAAGCTCGACTCGACTCGAAACTCGAATAAAGAATTGTTGAACTCGACTCAAAACTCGGCTCGAAATCGAGTCGAGTCTCTAGTCGAGTCGAGCTTTAAATGTTGAGTTTGTAATCATTAACAAATTATTATGCAAATCAAAACCTGAAAAGTATAGAAAATCCGTAATAATTTGGTCAATACTGTATAGTATGCCTAGGTTTTTTACTCATGGTCTGACGTAGCTACAAGCTTTAGCTTATTATGACACGCCATCCAAATATAGCCCAATCACCTGTTGGCATATCGTTTATAAATTATTAACATCAATCATTGTTGTTAGATAATGTGAGAAAAGGATACCTAAAAAATGCAGAATGTATTACAAATTGTAAAAAACCACAAATAAAGAATGGGAAACTTTGAAAGAAGCAATAATTAAATTAGCAGAAGAAACGATACCAATAAATAAAAACCTAAGGAATGAATGGTATGACGAAGAATATAAGGCTACGAATGAAGAAAAAAATTTAGCCAGAATGAAATATTTAAATAACACAACAAAAGTAAATTAGAAAGATTATGAAAAGAAGAGAAAACATGCAATGATAGTATGCAGGACAAAGAAAAGACTATAAATGAATTTAAAAATTGAAACTATCAATCGAAATAGGCAAAAAAAGCACCAAACACAAAAAGATAACCAAAATGGATTTCGTCCAGGAAGAGGAACCTTCGGTAATATTCGTATATGTAATTAGACAAACTCGGCAGAAATGCACAGTAATCCAAATACCAATATATTGTATATTTATTGATTCTTGGCAAGATTTCTATCAAATCTTAAGGGAAAGGATAGAACCAAGTTTCGAATACCAAGTTGGTCGATGCGTTTAGACTAAAACTACGTTAAATGAAGCAAAATCAAAAATATTTGTACAAGGTGAGTACACAAATGCCATCAATATTAACAGTGAAGTAAAGCCAGGAGATATATTATCAGTAACTATCTTTAACTTGCAATTAGAAACAGTGAGTAGTGAAGCAGTGAGACAACTAAACATAAAGAGCTGGATAAATACAAAATCAGCTCAAATATGTTCATATACTGACGATATAGTGATAATAACCAGAGGTATCAAGACCTTGCACGAAATAAGAAGAAATGTAGAAGAAAAGAAAGAAGTACGTAGCTGCAAAAAGTGGTCTAATTATCAGTAGCGAAAAAACAAGAGTATTGCTAGGTGGATGCATAGATAAAAAACTAACTTAAGTAAATAATAGCATATTGCTATAGGTGGAAAAAAATATAAAATTGTAGAAAACCTTAATTATTTAGGTCAATAAATAAACAGCACAAATAAAATAAGTGAAGAAATATTAATAAAGGGCAATAAGAGCAAACGATAAATTATTAAAATCAAAAATTTTAAACGGAAGTGCATTTATGGCTGTAAAATGTGAACTTTGAAAAAAAATAAATATAACAAGTATATATACAGCCCAGTAAAAAAAGAAAATGATGAATGGAGAAAATCATGAATCACGAATTAGATAATATAATCAAAATATAGTAAATTTAATAAAAGCTGGAAGAATTGCATTGTTTGGGACGTAAACAGAAAGGGTAATGACAGAGAACCAAAAGTGTTAATAATATAAAAATCCAATACAACGAGAAAAGTAGGAGACAATCAAAAAGATGGAACCAGGACTCATCAAAAACATAAAGAACTAAGGATACCGCATAACTGCATGTGACCTTTGAGTCAATCCATCTGAAGTGGTCCAGAAAATAATAAATTGGTCACTCGACTATTTCAAAAACGGGTAATATTTTTTGCGTTATCATCCCTAAGTATTGGTAGTTTGAAACCACTGTTATTTTATTTTTATTCCTTTTGATTAAAATATGGCAGCCATTTTTTGTTTCGTGGTGCACGACGTTTTTTGATGTAAACGTAAATCTTGATATCTCAAGAATGATTGGTCCTAAAGGCCTGTGGTAAAAACCATTGTACTGTTTACATGTCGGACTACATTTTTTAGTCGCAGCATAATTTTCGTAGGATGCTTATTTGTTGGTGTAATTTAACCCCGAAGTTTAATAACGTTTTTGCAAAATTCCCACTTTTTAGGGGGCCATATCTCCAGATAAAGGTGAAGTTTTAGAGCTGATTTTTCTGTTAATGGTACATAGTTAGGGGTAGTTTATGTATAAAATATCTCAAATCTAAAACTTTACTATTTTGGTATTTATGGACTTTTGAAGTTCTCGGTTTTTCTATTTTTGGTCAACTTTGGCCCTAAATATCTCCGATGGGCACGGATGGATTTATTTTATATTACATGAGAATGAAGTACTATATGATGGCAAACTGTGGTAAAAAATCAAAAAGTCAACTTTGATATTAGCCTGAGAACAGAGTTATGCGCATTTGAAAACTGTAAATAAATTTTGTAAATAACCATAAAACTCTGTCATTATTTTAAACCATGTATTTTCAATATACAGGGTCGCTGAGATGTATGGAAACGGTCGATTATCTTCTAAAGTAAGATAGCTAGCGAAAGATGTTAAATACAAAAGTTTAAGGGTTTTTTAAGATCTATTACAATAAAGACAAATTAAGTATACAGGATTAGTCAAAAAGTCATGACGAAACAAAGTTGCTTTTCTTAATGGAACACCCTTTATATTATTCCACATTTCAAATTATCTCGAAATTCTAAACAAAATTGTATAGCACATCAATATATCTAAACTTAACCATTTTCGAGATATCGAACTTTGAAAATCATTTTTTACTACCTTCAAATTTATTAAAGAAAAAGCCCGAAATGATGGATATTTATTATGAAAATTACACAAGGTGGGGGGGGATATGGTGATATGGATTCATATCCATATCACCATAAAAATGCATGATACGAAAAAATGTATTTTTTAATGAATGTCCTGGATATTTTACATTTTATGAAAATAGTAGTTAAGCCAGAAAAAAAGAGAAAACAAATATTTTCTTTGGAATTTTATAAGGTGCTCAAAGTGTTCACCATTTACTTCCTGACAGTAATGAATTCGCTGAACAAAATTTTCTAGTGATTTTAAAAGGGCATTGGAAGGAATATTGGAAATTTCTTGCCTTATCCTTTCTTCCAACTGTTGCGGCTTATTTTTGTAGACTAGATTTTTTATTTGATCCCACAGAGAAAAGTCAAGCGGGGTCATATCGGGAGACCTAGCAAGCCATTCAAGTGCCCCCCTACGTCCAATCCATTTTTCAGGAAAAATTTCATCGAAATATGCAGGTACCGCAAGTACAAAATGCGGAGGAACCCCATCTGGTTGAAACCATATTTGTTCTGTCGGTAAATTGGGATTGTTATTGTTCGGGAATAATCGTCTAAGCTCTGGAATAATATGCATATCTCGCAAAAGTAATAAATATCGTTAAGCGTCAGATTTTCGTTTATATAATAGGGTTTTATGACGTGTCCACCAATAATGCCACACCAAACATTTACTTTTTGTGATCGTTGGGTGTGAACTTCCTCCATCCAATGTGGATTTTGGTCTGACCAATACCTACAGTGTGTCGGTTTATGTGTCTTCTTTCAGTTTTTTCTCAAGTATCTCATTTTTGTGCTATTTATTTTGCTACGTTGTCTGTCGGTGGTTGTCTAAGTTTCTGAACCGCACATAGCACCATATACCTTTAGTGTTTGCACATTTTCCATTAAATATTAATGACAAAAAAAACACAGTATACATACTATCCATTTTTTTTCTAGAGTCCTCTGACTTTGAAAGCATATTACTCGGGAACTACTGAACCAAATTAAATATTTTAAAAACGAGCAAATAGTAAATTTATTTCTACATACAACAGTATGATATTGTATTTCTAACTGGTATACTTTTGTTTTTATCGGACGATACGCAATAAAACGTACCCATTTTTAGGGACAATTTCATTGAAAGTAAGTTAACTAATTTCTTTCTCGGAAAGTATATGTCATATATCTATGAGATTTTTGTAGGGGTTAGAAAGAAACCTTGCGGATGTTATCTATTAATTTTCGAAAGAAAAAGTGTTTTTTTAAGATTTATATGAAAAAATAGCGAACTATGCGTTCTTGTTTATTAATGGAGATACCGTCAAATTTTTTTTGCTAAATTAACAGTTTTCATATGTAGACATTATTTTCTTTAAAGAAATGTTCCGAATTTTAACAATAAAAGTGCAATAACAAAAAAAACCTTTTTTTGTCGAAACCGCTTGTCATCAAAAATCGTTTTTTTGTTTCCGCATTTTTATTATTAAGATTAGGAACATTTTTTTGAAAAGAATAACGTCTACACATGAAAAGTGTTGATTTAGCGGAAAAAATTTGACGCTATCTGTATTAATAAATAAGAACGCATAGTTCGGTATTTTTTCGCATAAATCCTAAATAAAAAGCTATTTTGTCTGAAAGTTATTAACATAAGAACCGCAAGGTTTCTTGCTAAACCCTACAAAAATTTCATAGATATATGACATATACTTTCTGAGAAAAAAATTAGTTAACTTACTTTCAATAAAATTGTCCCTAAAAATGGGTATCTTTTATTGCGTATCGTCCGATTAAAACAAAAGTATACCAGTTAGAAATATAATATTATACTGTTGTATGTAGAAATAAATTTACTATTTGCTCATTTTTAAAATATTTAATTTGGTTCAGTAGTTCCAGAGCAATACGCTTTGAAAGTCAGAGGACTCTAGAAAAAAAATGGATAGTAGATGATATTCAAATTTGTACAGCCACACAAAGATAAATGAAGCACTTATTGGACATAACCGGATCATTCTCCAAAGATATTAAAATGGAATTCAGGCTCAATTGCAAGTGTAGAACGCAAACCATCATACATGGAAAACAAAGGGGTCAATCCATATGAAGTGGTCCAGCACTGGTCGCTCGACCATTTCAGAAAACGATAATTTTTTGCATGTTGTCACCCCTAAGTATTGGCAGTTCAAAACCATTGTTATTTTATTTTTATTCCCTTTGATTAAAATATGGTAGCCATATTTGTTTCGTGGTGCACGACGTTTTTTGCGTTTTTTGATGTAAACGTAAAACTTGATATCTCAAGAACGGTTGAACCTACAGACCTACGGTAAAAACCATTGTACTGTTTAGATGTCGGACTACATTTTCTAGTTGAAACATAATTTTCGTAGGATGCTTATTTATGGGTGTAATTTAACCTTGAAGTTTAATAACGATTTTGCAAAATTTCTTGTTAATGGTACACAGTCAGGGGTAGTTTATGTATAAAATATTTCAAATCTAAAACTTTACTGTTTTAGTATTTATGGACTTTTGAATTTCTCGTTTTTTCTATTTTTGGTCAACTTTGGCCCTCAATATCTCCGTTGGGCACGGATGGGTTTTTTATATTACGTGAAAATGAAGCAATATATGATGGCAAACTGTGGTAAAAATCTCAACTTTGATATTAGCCTGAGAACAGAGTTATGCTCATTTGAAAACTGTAAATCAATTTTGTAAATATCCATAAAACTCTGTCATTATTAAAACATGTATTTTCAATACATTACCATCTCCATTAGTATCGATGAGTAAATTTATTTTATTCTAGTGCTAACAATGTTTTGAGTGATAATTATTAGATTATTACTAGGAGTATAAAATAATCATATGCCATTCGTAAAAATTCTTGCAGTTATAACTAAAGCAATTAATAGAATACATATTTATATGTACTATTTCCTTGTATTTTCTTCCCTAGTCGATTTTCCTATGAATCCATGTAAATTATATGACAGTTTACATATACTAATTCACGAAATCTGAAAGGCCCAACTCATTATCAGCCCGTCTATTAGCCCCACCGTCAGCAGGGTTGATGAGCGTTTTTACATTTGCTGGAATTGC
The DNA here is from genome assembly GCA_929113105.1 of Agrypnus murinus. Lineage (NCBI taxonomy): Eukaryota > Metazoa > Arthropoda > Insecta > Coleoptera > Elateridae > Agrypnus > Agrypnus murinus. The sequence goes on along the minus strand of OV816023.1, from coordinate 44,604,173 downwards.
AGTAAATAAAAGATCATTACATTGTGTTGATTAGTATCTAACGAAATAAATATTATTACTTATTAGCATTATAATGTCTACAGAAATACCAATGAAAAAAAATTAGAAGTATATTAAAACAGCAAAAACATACTCCTGGAATTAAGAAGAAAAATACCATAAAGATTTGCGTTTTTAAATAAAACTGTTTAAAACCTTTTATTATTAGAATTGCGGTAACTTTATTGCTTGTTTTGGAGCTTTTCGAGAAAAACTCCCAAATAAACATAAATATGAAGGGAATGCAATAACTCAATATATTAACGAAGAGAAAGCAAGAAAGGTGCATACGTCTGGAATAATAACTAAATTTATTTTTATGATTTTTAGTACACCCATCTTTTACTTTATGTAATAAATTACGCACATGTAAACCGTGTATCATTACAGTTCGTCCTACGGAGGCTTTCAGTTTAATCTGTGAAGATGTTGGCGCCAGTTGGAAGAGGTGATCTTTAAATCTTTATGGTATTATAATACTTCTAATTAAACAACTATAATTATATGAACAATATAAGTGGATAACCAATAAGTGGAAGACCAGTAAGTGTTACAAATGAAGAAAATTCTTTGAATGTCATGTTAGATGTGGTGGAAAATACAATAAATTCGACACAACAGAGGGCTCTAAATCATAACATGACTCGATATTCCATTCAAAAAATGTGCAAACTGGAAAAATTCCGTCCATATAAAGTGCATTTGTTATAAGAATTAAGTGAAAACGATTGATCGTAGAAACGAGTTCTGCAAAGTTATTATGGATAAATTAAATCAAAATGCCAACTTTGACACCCACATGTTATTTTCTGACGAAGGTACATTTTGTTTAAACGGGCACATAAACCGACACACTGTAGGTATTGGTCAGACCAAAATCCACATTGGATGGAGGAAGTTCACACCCAACGATCACAAAAAGTAAATGTTTGGTGTGGCATTATTGGTGGACACGTCATAAAACCCTATTTTATAAACGAAAATCTGACCGCTTAACGATATTTATTACTTTTGCGAGATATGCATATTATTCCAGAGCTTAGACGATTATTCCCGAACAATAACAATCCCAATTTACCGACAGAACAAATATGGTTTCAACCAGATGGGGTTCCTCCGCATTTTGTACTTGCGGTACCTGCATATCTCGATGAAATTTTTCCTGAAAAATGGATTGGACGTAGGGGGGCACTTGAATGGCTTGCTAGGTCTCCCGATATGACCCCGCTTGACTTTTCTCTGTGGGATCAAATAAAAAATCTAGTCTACAAAAATAAGCCGCAACAGTTGGAAGAAAGGATAAGGTAAGAAATTTCCAATATTCCTTCCAATGCCCTTTTAAAATCACTAGAAAATTTTGTTCAGCGAATTCATTACTGTCAGGAAGTAAATGGTGAACACTTTGAGCACCTTATAAAATTCCAAAGAAAATATTTGTTTTCTCTTTTTTTCTGGCTTAACTACTATTTTCATAAAATGTAAAATATCCAGGACATTCATTAAAAAATACATTTTTTCGTATCATGCATTTTTATGGTGATATGGATATGAATCCATATCACCATATCCCCCCCCACCTTGTGTAATTTTCATAATAAATATCCATCATTTCGGGCTTTTTCTTTAATAAATTTGAAGGTAGTAAAAAATGATTTTCAAAGTTCGATATCTCGAAAATGGTTAAGTTTAGGTATATTGATGTGCTATACAATTTTGTTTAGAATTTCGAGATAATTTGAAATGTGGAATAATATAAAGGGTGTTCCATTAAGAAAAGCAACTTTGTTTCGTCATGACTTTTTGACTAATCCTGTATACTTAATTTATCTTTATTGTAATAGATCTTAAAAAACCCTTAAACTTTTGTATTTAACATCTTTCGCTAGCTATCTTACTTTAGAAGATAATCGACCGTTTCCATACATCTCAGCGACCCTGTATATTGAAAATACATGGTTTAAAATAATGACAGAGTTTTATGGTTATTTACAAAATTTATTTACAGTTTTCAAATGCGCATAACTCTGTTCTCAGGCTAATATCAAAGTTGACTTTTTGATTTTTTACCACAGTTTGCCATCATATAGTACTTCATTCTCATGTAATATAAAATAAATCCATCCGTGCCCATCGGAGATATTTAGGGCCAAAGTTGACCAAAAATAGAAAAACCGAGAACTTCAAAAGTCCATAAATACCAAAATAGTAAAGTTTTAGATTTGAGATATTTTATACATAAACTACCCCTAACTATGTACCATTAACAGAAAAATCAGCTCTAAAACTTCACCTTTATCTGGAGATATGGCCCCCTAAAAAGTGGGAATTTTGCAAAAACGTTATTAAACTTCGGGGTTAAATTACACCAACAAATAAGCATCCTACGAAAATTATGCTGCGACTAAAAAATGTAGTCCGACATGTAAACAGTACAATGGTTTTTATCACAGGCCTTTAGGACCAATCATTCTTGAGATATCAAGATTTACGTTTACATCAAAAAACGTCGTGCACCACGAAACAAAAAATGGCTGCCATATTTTAATCAAAAGGAATAAAAATAAAATAACAGTGGTTTCAAACTACCAATACTTAGGGGTGATAACGCAAAAAATATTACCCGTTTTTGAAATAGTCGAGTGACCAATTTATTATTTTCTGGACCACTTCAGATGGATTGACTCAAAGGTCACATGCAGTTATGCGGTATCCTTAGTTCTTTATGTTTTTGATGAGTCCTGGTTCCATCTTTTTGATTGTCTCCTACTTTTCTCGTTGTATTGGATTTTTATATTATTAACACTTTTGGTGCTCTGTCATTACCCTTTCTGTTTACGTCCCAAACAATGCAATTCTTCCAGCTTTTATTAAATTTACTATATTTTGATTATATTATCTAATTCGTGATTCATGATTTTCTCCATTCATCATTTTCTTTTTTTTACTGGGCTGTATATATACTTGTTATATTTATTTTTTTTCAAAGTTCACATTTTACAGCCATAAATGCACTTCCGTTTAAAATTTTTGATTTTAATAATTTATCGTTTGCTCTTATTGCCCGTTTTTCCACTTGCAACCGTTGCATTATTTCTTCACTTATTTTATTTGTGCTGTTTATTTATTGACCTAAATAATTAAGGTTTTCTACAATTTTATATTTTTTTCCACCTATAGCAATATGCTATTATTTACTTAAGTTAGTTTTTTATCTATGCATCCACCTAGCAATACTCTTGTTTTTTCGCTACTGATAATTAGACCACTTTTTGCAGCTACGTACTTCTTTCTTTTCTTCTACATTTCTTCTTATTTCGTGCAAGGTCTTGATACCTCTGGTTATTATCACTATATCGTCAGTATATGGACATATTTGAGCTGATTTTGTATTTATCCAGCTCTTTATGTTTAGTTGTCTCACTGCTTCACTACTCACTGTTTCTAATTGCAAGTTAAAGATAGTTACTGATAATATATCTCCTGGCTTTACTTCACTGTTAATATTGATGGCATTTGTGTACTCACCTTGTACAAATATTTTTGATTTTGCTTCATTTAACGTAGTTTTAGTCTAAACGCATCGACCAACTTGATATTCGAAACTTGGTTCTATCCTTTCCCTTAAGATTTGATAGAAATCTTGCCAAGAATCAATAAATATACAATATATTGGTATTTGGATTACTGTGCATTTCTGCCGAGTTTGTCTAATTACATATACGAATATTACCGAAGGTTCCTCTTCCTGGACGAAATCCATTTTGGTTATCTTTTTGTGTTTGGTGCTTTTTTTGCCTATTTCGATTGATAGTTTCAATTTTTAAATTCATTTATAGTCTTTTCTTTGTCCTGCATACTATCATTGCATGTTTTCTCTTCTTTTCATAATCTTTCTAATTTACTTTTGTTGTGTTATTTAAATATTTCATTCTGGCTAAATTTTTTTCTTCATTCGTAGCCTTATATTCTTCGTCATACACAGAGAAAAATGTATTTAAATTTCATCAACAATTGTGTGGTATTGTAAAACAAATTGGTCTTAAAAAAGTGACAGGGACAATTTGTGTAGAATTATAAAACACGATTGTGTCATTTAGTTTGTCAAGATTTTTTAAATAATGTTTTCAACTTTTTGTAAGGATGTGTATAAACTCAAATATAACAATTTTGTGGAAGTCAATAGTAATTTTGTAGAATCAAATGAATAGTTGTCTATAAGTTTCCATAACAAATTGTGTTACTTAACACAGTTACATATATTAAAATATATGTAACTAATATGTATATAACTATACTATGTATAGTATATACAGGTATAACACTAAAATTTCCTTTTGCTGTCGCCTGTTTATATATAAATCTCGAATTTACATTAATAGCGACAATTACAAGTGGTGACATCTATAAGCTGTCATCCATAAACTTTGCGAAACACAATAATTAGTAGCAAGCAGTTTGAACACTGGATTATGATTTCATTCAAACAAAATATTGTATTTTTCTAAACATTTTTTACAATTATACTTCAACATAATATGCTAGCTTATCCTCTACAACATTGTTCCAAAGAATGCAGAACTAAATCTGACTGTGTTAAATAATTGTCGTACGTTCCTGTTAGACAATTCAGTAACGAAAACCTACACAACGCTGGACAATACGATTCTACAATTATAATATAAATTTCTCCAACACCGTTTTGAACAATATTGTGCAAAGCTCTTACGAAGTATTTCTCTCTGTGTACCATTCATTCCTTAGGTTTTTATTTATTGGTATCGTTTCTTCTGCTAATTTAATTATTGCTTCTTTCAAAGTTTCCCATTCTTTATTTGTGGTTTTTTACAATTTGTAATACATTCTGCATTTTTTAGGTATCCTTTTCTCACATTATCTAACAACAATTATTGATGTTAATAATTTATAAACGATATGCCAACAGGTGATTGGGCTATATTTGGATGGCGTGTCATAATAAGCTAAAGCTTGTAGCTACGTCAGACCATGAGTAAAAAACCTAGGCATACTACACAGTATTGACCAAATTATTACGGATTTTCTATACTTTTCAGGTTTTGATTTGCATAATAATTTGTTAATGATTACAAACTCAACATTTAAAGCTCGACTCGACTAGAGACTCGACTCGATTTCGAGCCGAGTTTTGAGTCGAGTTCAATAATTCTTTATTCGAGTTTCGAGTCGAGTCGAGCTGTATGTCGAGCCCGAGTCGAGTCGAGTTTTTGAAGTCGAGTTTTTCGAGCCGGCTCGAGAAAATTGTACAGTTTATAGTATTTCCCCTATTTTGTACTTTAACGGATTATAACTAAGAATTTGCGCAATTACTTCTCTTTAAATGGTTTCATTACACTATAACACTTAAAACATAATGAGATTTTTAATTATTATATAATTATTTTATCCGGTTATTAGGGTGTAATGTATTCATCAATGACAAACAAAATGTTAAAAAGTAAAACTCCTGCACGCCACTTTATAAGTTTTTAACAGCTGAAGTAACAAGAGTTGCTGCTTGCAATCTGATCTTATCTTTTATGTTCAAAACGTGTTGATAACCTCGTGGATTTATTAACTTATATTAAAAAAATTATTAATTTTAGTTTGTTTTGTTTTTTAAGGTTAATGATGACTTTTAATTTATTAATATAACCAAACACTTCACTTTCAGTGACTCTTAATTTTCAAAATATAGTTGCAATATATGGATTGCATTGTTTGCTTCATTATTTTATGGTGGGATTCTGACTTCATCTTCTAATTCATCTTCAGACAATGAGTTTTTGTTAGTTGTTTTAACCTCTGAAACGATATCATTTTCGTCAAGTGTACCGCAAATAGACAATAGATAAGTTATTGTCTATTTCTATGTATTAATTGAAGGAAATCTTAGAGTTTATTGTATTCCACTTTTCAAGCTCCTTATCAGAAAAACATTCTTCCAAATGATTTTCCTTAAATTCTGTGTAAAAACCCGATTTCTTAAAACAATTCTTAATTGTTTCTGGTTTAATCTGACTCCATGACAAACGTATCAAACGCACAGCATCGAGAACATTTATTGCTTTAAGCTGTTGGTTGTTGTCCATTTGCTCTATCATTTGCAGTACAATTTGTTTACGGTAAAATTGTTTAAAATTGTGAATGACACCTTGGTGTAAGTACACGGACAAGATCAAAGAAACAGGGCCGGCGGTGGACGAGTGGTGTTAGTGCATCACTCGTGTTCCAAGGGTCGTGGGTTCGAATCTCACTTGGGGCAGCGGGATTTTTCTAATTGGAAAATTCCGTCACCTCAACTATGGATGTGTGTATTCGTGTTGCATGTTAGATGGGGGACAGATGACCTTAGATGTTGGTTCCCCTGTAGTGTAGGCGTCAAATAAAAAAAAAGATCAAAGAAACAAACCGGATTCCAGAATATTTTTCAACAAATCAATTAAACACTTCATCTAAAAAGGTTTACCTACTTATTTCGGGATTTTCCAAAAATTTTTTTAACATTTGGTTTTAAACCGGATGGGTAATGAAAAGGAGCCGCAATGAATCATCCCTTAATCCTTTCTTTGAAACCTGTTTACTATCACCGGCTACTTACTGACACATTTATTGTTTATTTAGGCACCTTAAATACATAATCACAAGAAAACTACCTAAGATTTGCTAAGAATTCACATTTTTTTAAAGTGTAATAAAAAGAACCGACAAAAGTTTAAAAAAATACGTAGTAAATATCTGTAGCCAGTCTACAGATTTCTTTCAAGTTGTTAACAACGATTTGTTTTAACGTATAGACTTAGTGGTGAATCAGTGCAAACATTAATCTTTTTCCTGTTTACTGAGATTTTGATTTTTATGTTCAATATGGCAGACTTTGACAGTCACTACAGTTAGTCGCCGCAAGCGGCTCGTTTTCTCACTGAGAGGGTAAAAAAGTAGAAAAAAAGTTCGAAAAAAGTTTTCGCGACTGCTATATGTATTTGGAAAATAACTATGATTCCAAAACGAGCCGGCTCGACTCGACTCGAAACTCGACTCGATTTCGAGCCGGGTTTCGAGTCGAGTTGAAACAGATTATTTCGAGTCGAGTTTCGAGTCGAGCTTGAATATGTTTTTTCGAGTCCATCACTAAAGTAGATAGAAGTAAATCTATAATAATTTGGACAATACTGTAGGTTTAGTAGAGAAATATTGAGCTATTTTTCCTGTATAGCCGTAAAGCAAAGCAAGCAGCACTGAGCAAAGGATATTGCAAAAAAACATATTGTGCAAAACTTTATTTTGTAAAAATACGATAAACACTATTATCACTTTAGATGCAAGTCGTTTCATAACTAACCATGAAATTGACGCAAACCAAACTAAAATGTTTAACGATCAAGCATGGATGTCTCAAAAACAACGATCAACCACAATAATACGGCTGCTAACACAAGATGAACCACTTGCGTAAATAACCACGGAGGGCACAGTCAAAATAAAGAGAACATTCCTCATTACAAGGACCAACCGCAAGGTATATTAGGCGTTACTACAAACCAGTTACTTTGTTATGCGCACTTACGATTATGTAAATTGAATTACGAAATGCTTGTTCTAGATCAATTTTTGAAAAATATAAATTATTTATTGGATTCATTTTTAAAACTTATACTGAACTTATCTGGTATGTATTTCGCATGTGTAAACGATACGGTCCAGACCGGCTGAGATTGCTTATTGTTTGTTCAACATTGTTTTACATTAGTCGACGAGACGACAACGCCAATTTACGTATTTTATTATGCTTTTATAAGAATGTTCATTTTATTTTCAGTCATTATGGCTAAAAATTGTAAGCTACTTAAAAATCAAGAGATTATTTGGTCCTAATTTGCCAGATCATTTTTTTAACTCTGGGAAAATTTAATACTGTCATGAAATTCTTAACTTTCAATTACAAACAACTACACCAATACTTGGTTTGTAGTTTACTAACCAACTTTAATGCTCGAATATTCCTATTCCCCCACTAACACAAACTAAGAAGAGCGAAGGCGTGACCCGATATAAACCCTTCTTTATTTTACTAACGAGTTCCTTATCATACATATGGATTCGTACATACTTCCAACTTGATTTTCTATATCTGTATACATTCGACTACACGAAATTGTGCACTTAACTACTCATTCAGCAAGCTTGTGGTTGGCCCTGCTCATTACTAACATAAGCAGATTCCTGCTATAAAGCAGATTCCTGCTATAAAGCAGATTTTAAAGTAACTTATCAGCTGGAAGTGACAGAGATCAATAATGAATGTTGAATGATGAAGTTGTATATGTAATAGACAAAGCCCCGAACGCGGTCACTCTCAGCATTGAGTGTACGACCAAGCGTTTTGGTGAGAGTTCGAAGTAGTTTTGTATTTCGGTCTTTGACTGGTATGGTTTCAATCATTGTTCGGTGTGACAAACACGACTGGTTAAATATAGAACGTAAATTATCGCTTGGTCCTATGACCTGTCGATAGTGGATTTAAAACTTTTGTTTAAGGTGGCCATGACAACCAGAATGTCAAGTTATGGCTATGTGCGAAATTTCATACTCTTGAAATAAAGAGTCTCCGAGATTTATGTCTAGAGACCTATGATTTTTTTGACTAGTCAAAGAACGAAGTGATAGTTTTCATAAGTAGACAGTATCAATTCCTAGATTTGATTAAAAAACACACTAGTCAAAGAACAGCAATCGTCAATCTGCGGATAAATTAATTAATTACGGAATTAATTCATTACAGGAGTGACCACGCTCCGGGCTTTGACCATAACGTATATATTCTTAAGAACTTTCGATATATCTAGTACAACTATAAATCAGTGTTCGTTTTATAGATATGGTTGTAGAATCAAATACATGGTTTACATTGGTCGCAAACTTCATTCAAACGGAAAATACGGAATATCAATTTTTAATATGTTAATACGTCTAACAAAAGGCAAGAGCTATATGAATGTATCTTTATGTCTTTACCATATAAATAACCTGGATCTAGATTTATAGATTTTTAGGTTTATACAGAAAATAGTTTCTTTATATTTCCTTTGCGTGTTCTCCACCATAGATGTATTGGAAAACGGGTAAAGTGTCGAAGAAGCAGCACAGTAACAATTTTTTTAACAAGGTTTTCAATCTTTTGCTAGCATGTGACAGAGTTTTTCTTTTTCAGCACACAATATTTACCGGGACTTACCTTACTAAACTTTAGGGAACTAAACAAATTACCAAATATCTGTTTCTTACTATTCAGAGACGCTCACGTCAGTGAGCTTTACAATACATCACCATTTTCATTTTAATTGTAGGTTGACGTCTATTTAAAAATGGCGTCAATAATAACCATATTTGTTACACTACATATTAAAATCAGCTATTTCCTTTTCTAGATTTTCACCAATGAATGTTTAGAATAATGTAAGATTTCTTATGAAAACCAGTCATGTCATTTAATAATAGACTCACTAACACAGCAATTTTTGCAAGTATCACTACTTTTAAATAATTAATTGCATATTTCAGTGTCAAAAGCGAAGATAATGGGAAATTCCGAGCTGTACATCAAAAGTGGAAGCGACATTAATCTTACATGTATTGTGCTACAAACCCCAGATCCTTCAAGCTTCATATATTGGTACCGTGGAGAAAGCGTCATTAACTACTCCCAGAGAGGCGAAATTAGTGTTTTCGACTGAAAAACAAACGCGAACCAGCCGTCTTCTAATATCAAGAGCTTTACCTACAGACAGTGGAAATTATACTTGCTCACCATCGAACAGCGATGCTGCTAGTGTTTTAAATGGCGAACAACCCGCTGCGATGCAGCACGGTAATAATAGCAGTACGAGTTGTTGGACAATAGACTGTCTTTTATTACTTTTATTGCAATGTTGTGTGTTCGAAAGGTGACTTTTGTGTATGTAATAGATTATGATGTGATTGCACCGATATCAACGATAGATGTGCATACTTGTAAAGTTAAGGCATTTCCGTGTAAATATCATTCAATACTGACCAGTTAGCAGTGGCGGATTTAGGCACAAGCGTTGGAAGCGGCCGCTTCAGGCCCCACAAGTCAGGGGGCCCCGCAGAGGCCTCCTGCCAAGGACTGCACTGGACACACGACAAATAAAAATTATTGGCGTGGGAATTCACTTTCTCGAAAAAAGTGAAACAAGAAACAGATCGTATCGTGTACAGGCTGGCAAAAAAAGTGTACAGTTGACTCATTAGAGTTTTGTACGAAAAGGCAAGCACTTAGAGCGTAAAATATTGTAACGAAGTATACTGTTCCACAGCAGACCTGCGAGGAATGTATCATCTCTGTCGGTCCGAATGCCTGTCTTCTCGCACAATCAGCGTGTTCATCCGACTACTATGATGACTAATTTCTTGAATTAATGGTTTCTCATAGACATTCGGTGAACAGTAGTGGATTTACGCACAAGCGGTGGAAGCGGTCGTTCCAGGCCCCATTAGTCAGGGGGCCCCGCGGAGGATCCTTGCCCAGGATCGCAGTGGCCATGCGATAAATAAAAATTATTGGCATGGGAAGTCACTTTGTCCAGAATACTGAAACATGTGAGAACAACAGTTCATATCGTGTACAGGCGGGTAAAAAAGGTGTATGGTCGACGCAATATAGAGTTTTGTGCGAAAAGGCAAGCATTCAAAGTGATAGGTAAAATTTTGTAACGGAATATACAGTTTTGCAGCAGACCTGCAAGGAATGCATCATCTCTGTCGCTCTGAATGCCTTGCCTTAAATGCCTTCTAGCAAACTCTGCGCGGTCGTCCGACTTACATTCGGGGAAGGGAAACTGTACCATGCTTTCGAATGGGTGAAATTCCTTAATGTTATTTGTCAATTATCAACACTTCCCAATGTTGAAACAATTTAAAAAAGATCTTAACATTACCGATATGTAATGCAACTGGAGTACGATCTATCTTCGTTCTTAAACGTGTAAAGAATTATTTAAGAAATAATCTTGGACAAAGTTATTTAAAAAAATTATCAGTAATGTTTATTGAAGATGACATTACACAAAATTAATGTTTGGCATTGAGGATAGAGATTATAGAGATGGCATGTGTATTTAATAACAAATTATGTAAATGAAGCCATATCTGATATCACAAGGCCTATTAAATATGGCCGCATTATAGAAATCTACCAGGGTTGAACTTCGGAAATTAGTAAGAGTGATCCTATAAGGATCTGGTTTAATTCTACTGGGAGCTAATTAATTAAATCTCCATATTCGTGATAAAAAAGTACAACTTTATTTGGTATACAAATAACTAATTTATCTACGGCCACTATAGAAAATTGCACATTTCACACTGTCTAGTAAAGATGAAAATTACTCATTGTTCATAATCTTTACACTGTACTGAAATGACCGTTGGAAATGATTTCGCATTTTCAGTGGTTCCATTAAAATGCCATAGATGTCACAGCACATGCAATATTTCTAATTAGTTGAAAAATACAAAGTTTTAACTTTTAGATAAAGATTAATTTATTTTTAAAAGTAAAAACTTGTTAATGGACAACTATTATACTCACAATTTTATAGTGATATGTGTATAAATCACAGACGGCACCTTAAGACAGTTGTACGAGCTTTTGGTTCTCCTCAGATAGGGGCAGTTCGTCTGTGATTTATACACATATCACTATAAAATTGTGAGTATAATAGTCGTTCATCAGCAAAACTCACTTTATTAAAACACGTTTGTATTCATTTTGTGTTTTATTTATGTTAATTTATTTTGTTTAATTAATGTTTTACTTTAAATTATATTTTATATGCAAATCCATATAGAAAAAATTATCAACCCAGCTGGAAATCGAACCCTGGGCCTTCCACTTTCTGAGCGACAGCTCTACCTCTGAGCTACTGCGTCGACTACCAGAATATAATGTTATTACAAAAATTGATATTGAATTAACGTAAAACTGTTTTAACGATATATCCTTCTGATGGCTTTAATCCATACATTTAGAATAACCGGTCTATTACATGGAGATCTAAAAATGTTTTGGGAATTTATTATTTCAAATTACATTCAAATGAAACATTAGGTATTCAATATATTTGTAAAATTGAGGTTATGATTTACTTACATTAACAAAAAGGCAGCGGCGGAACAACACGACATTCAAAATACATTTAAAAATGTGTCTATGACATTTAAAAAATTGAAGACCCCAACAAAACTACTATTATTAATTTAAATAATTGTTTCAGTATTAATTTTAAATAATAAACGATTATTACATACATTGAGTTATACGCATTTCTTAATTTTTACAACTAACACCTGTTTTCCACAAACTGTGGGCATTGTCTACTTTTGACAATCCAGCATCTCAATCTCAAATCATATTGAAGGTTAAATATTTTTCCTAGCTTTTGGTGTTTTATTACTTTTTTGTGGTCGTAGATAGTAGTATAGTGTAAAGTGAAAGTATAGTGTGTAACACGTACAAAAACGCCAACTTCACACTCGTGTGACTGCGGCATGAGACGAAGTCGGATTATTTTAAAAATCTTGAGGAGGTAATTTCCTCAATCCTCCTACCGTGAATTAGCGCCTGATATTAATAATCATATGTACTTAATTTTGATAAAAAAATAAAAGGTATATAAATTGTAGTAATTGATTTATACTATGGGGCCCCAAAAATTTGTAACGCTTCAGGCCCCTTAACTGTTAAATCCGCCACTGCCAGTTAGATACTTGTAAGTAAAATATATCATCTTGTTTCATGTTGATGTTCTAAAAATAGATTTTTTACATGTGTAGGTAGAATTAGACTGTTGTTAGTGTTATTGAGATGTTTTGGATATCGATGTACCCTAATGAAACTCCCTCAGTCCCTCTTATCAATTGTATTGTTTCCCCCCCGATTAATAAGACTGGATGTCAAATAATACCAACTACCAAATACTACCTTAACTCTTTCGCTGTGGAAAATGTAAATTTGTATCCAGCACTGCCGCGGCTATGATGTGTGAAAGGCGCACTTGTGCGTCCTACACCGATCAAGTTTTAAATCAGCAGTGATTTTTCTTGCACTGGCAAAGAAATGTCACCTTTTGCCGCACATAGAAAGAGTTGTTGAAAATAAATTTTGTTCGAATTGTGCGCGTGTATCCTTGGTTACCTACTCAACTTGCATTTGTTATGTATGCGTCCCCATTTGAGAAGAGTAGGTAACACAGTAATTTCTACCCGCAGCAAAAGTGTTAAGCGTGTAAGTGGAATTTGAGGGAATATTTTTTAATATAGCATATTTTTATACTGTTTTTTGTTTTAAATTGTAAGATTCAATGACTTGCAGTTATGCATTTCTAAAATGTAAGAATTTCCTATTTTCTCTACTTTTAAACCATTGTGTTTATATTCTATGACATTATGTATTGACAAATAAGAGTACAAAACGCTTCTAACATGTGTTAAATTAAATCAGACTGTAGTCACGGAATGTTCAAGGTAGCATCAATATAACACAGTTAATGAAAATCAAAAAAATCACTCACTTCTATCCGCATCATGTAAGCAACCAGCAAGAGCTCCATTGTGAGCTGTACTACTTTACAAAAGATTTACATACGTTTTGAAGTTATTTATGAATACATTTTTTAATTTACATCAAAGGATATTTAAGCAAATTATAAAGTGTTGGTACAACTTTGTTTTGGGTTTGAATTTTCATATGTAAGCAAAGGAACAGAGAATAGCAATACATCTGAACAAGACAGATATTTAACGCATACTTGCCATAGTACACAGCCGTTGTAAAAATTACAAAGTGCGTTATTCTGCACTGCCGCTTATGTACTTACCGCGTAAATACGGGAATCACCGCATTCTTCTCGTCCTATCCTATGATAGAATATTTCGTAAAGTTTCCAGAAAAACGTGTACCACGTGTTTGTTCTATTGTTAAGAATTTAATGTGTGTTAAGAAACACTCATCCGAAGTTTCCACTTATTTTTAAATTTCGGATAAAATATTTTAACTCTTGTCCCATTTCAAATTTATTTTAGTTAACAATGAAAATTCAACACTTGACATAAATGTGTCAAATGTTTTTTCTACTTCTTTTTATTTCAATTACAATTGCAGAATAGCCACACAAAACATCGCATAACATTTTACACAAGTTATTCACAACTTGGTTTGTACTTTTTAGGTTTTATCTTCAAAATTCTTTACTATACTATGGATTCTTATTAAGATTTACAGTGACTATAACTATTGACAGCGTATCATTTAAAGTACCAAGTTATGAAGTTAATTACCATAATAATCAACGACTCCACTACTTGACTACTTTACAAAATATGACCACACAAAGTCAATCTAAATTTATCAACAAGACAAGAAACTACTTAAACGGTTGGAAGATGTGGTTGGACAAATTATACCACCACACAATCACTTCTCAACTAAACGTTGCAGAGCAACAAGGGCTGGACCAAAAAAATCTACAAAAATCTATTAAAGACCCAAAAGGTCATAAAAGGGAAAGAAAGGTCACCAAAAAAGTCTAAAAATTCATGTCCTTAAAAAGATAAAAAAAGGAAGATGGTAAACATTTGGCTACAAAGACCAAACAGGGCCCTACTTTATCAGACTCTTACTGGAACCACGAATGGTGCAGGAAGTTTCTTTTCGCGCATCCTGCCGCACGCTTCTTTTGCCGTCCAAACGTTTCAACATCCTTATACATACCAGTTTTCACTTTAAACATAGCATCCAGTGGCGTATTTAGGGGGGCTAACGGGCTGGAGCCCCCTCCGAAATTTTTAGGTCATTTATGTATAGTTACAGTAGTTAAGTGAAACCGAAACCGTGATTTCTTGTAAATGCCTGGAAATCTAGTAGTAGCTTCCCCCCCCCGAAAAGTTTTAAAATACGCCACTGAAGCATCACTACATTGCATATTAGAGTAGTAGCAAAATGCGAAAAGCCTGTTGACGTCATAAAAGATGCGTTGGTTGCTAACACCGCAGTAGTGGCGTAACAAATATTTGTTTTTAATTACTACTATACGAAAGACGAAGGGTAATGTAAGACGAACGCTCTAGAATAACTTGATAATATCTCTAGAATATCGAAGTAAAGCATCTCCCTATTAAAAGAATAAATTAGTTCGAAAGTAGTTTCGTCTAGTACGCAGGTGACGTCAACAGGCTTTTCTCATTTTGCTGTTACTTTAGTAAAATAATGTAAATTTCCACCATTACTAGAAATAAATTGTCATAAATGGTTAATACTATTCTGTTATGTTTTTCAAATGTATTGAACCGTCATTTTGAACGCTCATGGCAAAAAATGGAAAACTATTTCTTCGCATATCATTACATGTACTGTTATAGAGAATGTCAAAATTTTACTATACTATAAAAATACGTGGTATAGTTTTTAAAATGCAGAGTACAAATATAAAACTGTACCGAGTCTCAGCGTATAAAAATATTGACGAATTAATTTCTCTAAAGCTAAGTGACAAAACTACCTGAAATTTATATTTTATTTTTAGTTTTTCGGGGTTTAGTTATTAAAAACATATTATTAATAATAAAAATAAAATATTTTTACATAATACTTGAGCAACAAATAGTACTACTATAAATAAATTAATTTTTATTAAAGTAAACAAAATATCACAATAAATAAATAACGGTGTTAATAGTCGACGTATCTGGGGAGAAGCCAGTAATGGGAGAGACGAGACTTGTATTTTGAAGAACACAACAGCACTGTGCATAGAAAATATTCCTTTCTTCTTCAACGTCGCCGTATTGTTTGCTTTCCATCTCTTTCGGATTATAATCATTTATTTTTTCAACTCCCTTTGACATAGGCGACCGGAAGGGGGGGCAAGCCCTTGCACTGGCCCCCCCTGGAAGTTGAACAATTTGAATTTTATTGAAAATTTTGTATAATATGCCGTTTTTTTCTAGGCTTGCCCCCCCCTGGACAAATTTCTGCGGGCGCCTATGCCCTTTGACTCTTTGTGTTGTGATTTTTACGCACACCGATTCTGCATATTAATACCTAATCATTGTAAACAAATTATATTTATAAGTTGATTCATTTAAGATATACAGTGATGCCACAAAATATGTTATCGTTGTACATTGGGTAGATTTGATGAATTATGGAGCCCAGACAAAAACTTTTTCATACATGATCATTTTTTACAAAATTGGCTATAAATGGGATTTAATTAGATCGTCGAGGCAGATCGTGAATGATGTTTATTTTCTATTTTTACTCTTGTTTAATAAAAGCTATTAATGGTTTTTTTATTTAAGCACTATACTTTTTAAGTATAACGAATAAGATATTGATAACTTATTAGTCTACATATTTTATTTTAGTGCTTTCAAATTCTGAAACTATTTTTTAAATTAATTTTGCATAGATTATAATGGATCACGTAGCATATTTTTATTTTAACCTATCTCTTCTTCTTTTAGTTTATTTCTTTAATATCACTGTCTCAATAGAGTTTAATATTACACACTTAAAATACTTTTTGTGTACATTGCAAAATGTAACAAGTTCTTCTTTGAGTATGTAACTGAAAGATCAAACCGTCAAACACATACGGAAAGTAAGAGTTATGGTTTACAGAGAACCAAAGAGTATGTAATCGTCATATATATACATACTACATACATAATCTATTCCCCATTTTACCGCTTATGCAGTGTCGGAGTTCCATAAAAACTCTTATGGGAGTGCAACGGAGGTAATGGAGCTATGGTAGCAAGTACATTACGCTTGCCCATTTGATCATTCATACAACTTTCATAGCTTCTGGGGCCTGGTTTCCAGGTTATGGATTGTAGCAGTTATTATTATAACTTGTCCTAATGAGCTCACATACCATTGTACTAAATTTTTAAAATTCAGTCGCAACACGTTTTAAAAAGATAATGAATGTTTTAAAATCCAAAACTAAGTTCCGATCGTGAATGTTTTGTGTTGATCAAATGCTCATTTGAGGTAAATCTAGTCAGAAAAGCTTCATTACTAAATAAGGAAGCCTTCGGCAACAAATGACCTGATGTCAAAATGAACAAAATTATACAAAATCCGTGCAGTTGTGAGATACTATCCGTGATTAAATTTTTAAATGCAAAAAATTTTCGGCTCACAGGAATGTTTCGGCTTTGTGAAGTACATGGTAAACAGGTAAATGAATGAAAGGTAAGAAGGTGAAGCAGACAGTTTAATGGAGACAGGGCGAACGTACACGACAAAGAGCGAAGTGGGAAGCCGTATTTAGTCACAGAATTTGGTTCAACGAGTGAATGAGAAAGTTCATGAGAACAGAAGGATTACCATTTCTGCATTGGCCAGTTACTTCCCACAAATCTTAAGATTTTTGTAGCAATGGGGACATAGTGGATCACCTAAAACAAAAAATTAAAACAGACAGTTTCTCAACGGAAATTCATGTGCACCGTGTTTTGTTCGTGAATTTCATAGAACAAGGAACAGCAATACACGCAGCTACACTACAAAAACTGCGAACAGCCATAAAGAATAAAAACCAGGTCTTCTCAGCTCCAGAATTGTTTTGTTGCATGACAATGCACGACCTATACACAGCCGCTCTTACACAACAACTCTTGGAGAAATTTCTAATTATCCACCACACAGCTCTGATCTTGCACATTGTGATTTCCATCTCTTTCTTCACCTTAAGAAATCTTTCTCAGGCCTACGATGCAACGCCGATATTGAAGTAAAAACAGTGGTTACATTGAATGTAAAAGTTGGACACAAATTTCACAGATAGTAGTATGCAAAATCTTGTAGCACGCTACGATAAATGTTAAAATTTAAATGGCAATTATGTTGAGAAATAGTTTACGATACATTAAAGCAAATAATAATACAGAACTTGAAGCAAAAGAATTCTTCTAGTTTTTATGATCAATCGGAATTTAGTTTGTGGCTATGTCTCGTATAAATTTGGTAGTCAATATACATAATTAACAAAATAAAAAACGCTTTTATATACCTACATACTCAAATCTTGTCGTGAAACCATTGATGGTAGGGAGAATCTGAAATGCTTGCCATGCGTTATCTTAGCGCTCCGCAAATAACATTTACGTGAAAGTTACCGTCATTTAATGTAACACACGATTGCACACATAAAGAGATAAAAAGAAATAATTTTACCGAACCTCCTACTAGGCGATAATTCGTAGACGGTTTATTCCTTCAGGAAATGTTTTGCGATACGGAAATCTATAGTGCATTTTGAATATTTTTATTAAATTATTATTTAAAAGGTATTACTGCAACAAGCAATTAATTTTTGTTGCTGATTGCTAATTCTTTATAAATAAATTTAGAGCAGCATTTAAGAAAAAACAGTTGAAAAAGCTCTCTCCTCACAGATACCGTGTCATTTGGTTTGTATTTCTTAAAATCAGACAATTGTGTGACGTTCTAGAGCTTCCTCTCCGTTTTATATTATAAGTCTGTGTATGGAATGTATATACAGTAAAATCTGTAAATCTGACCACCTGTTTAAACTGACCCTCCCATTACTTTAATGTAATTTATACTGTATAAACTGACCACTTCTTTTTTGTGACCATTGACCACATTTACCTCAAATATTTGTTTAAAAATGTTTGTGTAATGTGACCATTAGCGAAAGGATTACTTAGAACAGTTATAACTAATCTTCTAGAAGTTTAGGTAGGCATGTACATGTAAATTGCATTCAAAGAATTTCTAAGAATGCATCATAATCCCTTAATAGTGACCAGGTATTTCCAAGTTTTAAGACTTTATTTTTGCTTTTGAGAAATTCATTACCTGCCAACTTTCACATTAGTAACCCTTGGATAGTTTTATAAAATCAGTCTTGTTTCATCTGTTGATTGAAACCATTGTGTTAATTAGTGCGATCAAGATGACTTAAAAAAGTTTAAAAAGAACTAAATTTGCAAGAAAAACAAAAGGTGTTAGAGTTTTTAGAAAACCACAGTAAAAGAAAAACAGCGAAACATTTTGGTATTAGCAAAACAACAGTAAATAATATTAAAAAGAGAAAATTAGAATATCAACAACGTTACGAAGAAGATGCTCTAGACTCCTTTAGAAAAAGACGTTTAACAGAATTTGAAGTGGTTAATCAATTAACTTTAAATTGGTTATTAAAGATGCGCAGTGTAAATGCAAGACTTTTTGGGCTAATGTTACAAGAAGTAGCATTAAAATTTGCTCAGCAGTCAAATTTGCCTAATTTTAAAGCATCGTCGGTTTGGCTCGAATCATTTAAGAAACAATTTCCCAGAAAAGTTTAGTTGGTGATGCAAATGAAACTGATCCTGCAACAGTAAGTGATTTTCTTATTCGTTTTACACAGTTTGCAAAGGGCTTTATATCAGAGGATATTTTTAATGCTAACGAGTGTGGGCTGTTTTGAGCAAATTGTAGTGTATAAAGAATTCACACTTTTACAAAGTGACCACCTGCTTAAATTGACCATTTTGGGTCAGTCCCAAAGGTGGTCACTTTAGGCAGTTAGTAGGTATTGCGGTACTTGAGACCAGCCCCTCCAGTTTTTTTTGGCCACGCCTGCTGCTCTCTGATTGGATATCCCCTCTCCTCTAGCTCCTCCCCTTGCTTCTGATTGGTCGACGCTATCTTGGATGACACGCCTACTATTCTCTGATTGGCTGAAGACGGCCATTTTGAAAACGCCTACTATTCTCTGATTGGATGACGGCCATTTTGGAACTTCGGGCGCCATTTTACCACGCCCTATGACGGGAAACTGTATTACCGACAACATGCATGCTTCTAAGAGATGGCGCTATGAAGGAATACCGACAAGTATTATCGATTACGTATGTACTGGTTGATAGAGGGCGTGATCGAGGTTTATCATTTTATATTAATAAATTTCACCGATTTTTCAAATAATTATCGTCATTAATAAGATAATTACATATAGTAATAATTAATTCAGCATTAAAAATTTGAAATTCAGCTTTAAACGCAAATCGCGGACCTGCGCGATATAAACGAACCGCCAGTTTTCTATCTATCTCTACCATTATATAAATTTCTAATATAATATTTACGTCGAGAGATTGATTGATCATATAGCTGATATATTAATTAGCTGCATTTTTCTCTTTCACAACCGATCAATGAAACATTTCCAGTGCGTATTTCTTGGTATCCCTTACAACCCTAATATAATTTTACATACAGTGGTATCTGATTGATCGATAGCTTTTATCCATACCCAGATGGTCGGTCTGTCATCTTGAAACACGTTCTGAATGGTTCGGCCATCTTTTTTCCTACCATAGGCGATCATCTTGGAATACGTTCTGGTTGGTTAGTTCACATTTTATCCCTACACCTAGCGTTTAATGTCTTGCGTACCTAGCTATCTCTCGCTACTATTACCTACAAGTTCTGCTACCTTTCTCTCTCACGCACACACTGTACTCTTTCTACCTTTTCTAGAAGAAATAATAATGTCAGATAGGAATTAGATTATGTTTCTACTTTTTGTATACCCTCTCTCGCGGATAACGATCTACCTTTTTATATAGTCGCCCTTCTCCCTTAATCATGCTAGTAAATGAGACATCAATGTTTAAATATATTATTTATTTAGCTATCTCTCTCTCGGTAACTTTTTCGTATATATCCCTCTCTATTCTAGTAACTTTGGCTATCGACAGGGATCGAAGCCCGTCACGCGGTTTCAATTAACTCAACAAAGGTCCTTACAACGACGACGACGACGACAGCTCGATAAAACGTTTAAAATTTTGAATTTGTCATTCTTGAAGTCACCATCATGGGGATTTCCCGCCCTAGAATTTTATATTTCACAGCTGACTAACCACATGATCAAGACCGCTGTATTCTAATGAAACTTTCTACCCAAATAGATCA
The DNA here is from genome assembly GCA_929113105.1 of Agrypnus murinus. Lineage (NCBI taxonomy): Eukaryota > Metazoa > Arthropoda > Insecta > Coleoptera > Elateridae > Agrypnus > Agrypnus murinus. The sequence continues at coordinate 44,583,100 of OV816023.1, read as the reverse complement.
TGAAATTTAAAGGAACCGGCAATCCTTGATACCACTGCGAGTTTTGCAGGCTCGTCTAACCGTCGTATCTATGTCAGTAGCTGCCCTTCGTAAAGGGCTTTCTTCGGATCTCCATGTTAAGAAAATTACGTTAATAAATACACACAGACTCTTGAATCACGTTCAGGGATCGGAATGGTTTCTAACACTAATATGTATCAACGGCTGAATTAACTACATAAAAAGAGAAAAACCTAATTCTAATGCAGAAAAATGTATAGACTTACCCTTGGCGTATCATTTTTAAATTAAAAACGGAAGAAAAACAATAAATATTTACACGTTTAATCACCTCTCACCAAGAAGAAGAATATTGAATATTCAGTGTAAACAGACACTTTTTTGAATTTAAAACCAGTTATTATTAATCTTTCAAGCCACTGTTATATACCACACGCATACAGCGTATCGAAAGGACTGACGTGAAAAATATAGCGTCAAAATGTCAAATATTTAGCTCTCTCTACGAGACAAAAGGGAAACATTTCATTGGTCGCTTAAAATATAATGCCTTAGGCTATATACATTCCTTTAGACATTTCGAGGGTGAAAACAAGATTCTACCTGCCCCGTTGCCGTCATCGCTAGAAATATGCGGTTTTATCAGATGAGGGATCTCTCTACCTGCCCCGAACCCAAACCAGGTATAATTGCTTTTCCCTTTTTCTTAATTTTGAATGGTTCTTTCTGTAAAAAATATTATCTTTTTATAAAGATAAAAATATTACATTTAATTTATATTAAAATCAACATCAAATGACGTCAAAATGCTGCTGCTGCAATTTGCAAAACTGCCAGCTGACATCATCGCTAGAAATATGCATCAGTAAGGTAAAACAGAGAATGAATTGAATTTTGTATCATTTAAGTCAGGTATATATTTAATAGTTTATATATTTTAAAAAAGCTATTATTATTATTTTTTACATGTAGATTTTACTGTAATACACTATAAACGTTATCTTTCATGAATTTTAATTCGTTATTAATAAAAATTATATCAATTATCTTAAATTATTATTGGTAGAACATTAGGTAATTACTTTTATCAATAAAATTCCGTAGTTACTAAGTCGACTCATGTCATGTAACAGAGTGAAGTTAGCAACGTTAATTCACATGTCGTTCTACTTTGTTTCTAGTAAGATATGAAGGCAATGTCGCATAATCTAGGTTTTTCTTCTTCTTCTTCTTCTTCAGAAAATAAACATTCACTATTATAGTAATTGGGATTGATATAATTCAAAACTATCTACCTGTTTAAATATTAACATACATGAAGATGTCGCCCATTAAAACAGATGTTGTAACACTATAATAGCATTACACTATAAACGTTATCTTATTTATTCTCATATATTATATTTTGAGTTTATATAGTCGAAATGCAATTGTTTTTAGCAACTCCAATCGTTTTGGTATATTTCTGCGTTGATAGTACATATAATTTAAAAAGAGAACCCTTCTTACAAAAAAAAATGGCTTGCCTTCTTTTTACCTGCCCGGATATCAGAACAACCTGATTTTAATTCACAATAGAAGGAAACGATAAAACTACCTGTGTTTTATTTTTCAAAAAATCTATTCTAGTCGAAATGCAGGTTATTATAGCACGATAACGTTAAGTTTTTATAGATATTGCATCGTTTATGCTTTTAATTAAGTGAAAACCAGGATTTTTGTCTATAACGGATTTAAATTTTTGTTTTGATAAATTTTATGCGTTTAGCTAAAGTAATTTAAAAATTAGAAAGTCAGGGAAATTCATTAGATGAATCTCTTGAGCATGTAAAATTGTTAGGCGTTTCTTTGAATAAAGTAAAAGGGCCCAAGGGTTTGACTATAAAACAAAAATTTAAATCCGTTATAGACAAAAATCCTGGTTTTCACTTAATTAAAAGCATAAACGACTCATTATCTGGAATAAAATAGATTCATTTTGCAGACCATTTAATTTAATTAAGGCTCGGTAACTTTCTATGACAAATCTCATGTACGTAAAATTATAATGTTATTATAGCACGACAACGATAAGTTTTTATTGAATAAAGTGAAATGGTAATTACTATTTTTTTCTATTTCCCTTTGTACGTATTGTGTTTTAAATTTCATATATGTGTTTAATTGATGTTAATAGAAACATCTGGTATTCTTGTCTTTCAAATTCAGAGTTGAGTAGCAGTTGTCCAGGTTGCATGAGTTTTAGAGCTTACGATATAAGTTTTTCCTTCTTTCCAGGCATAAAAGTACATAAGAGTCTCGCAATTAATATAATTTATGCTTTACTGAGCAAACCTGAGCTAGCTGAGAGAAATAAAGAATATCTGTTGTGTTTTCTAAATTTAATTCACCGTATATAATTTATATGTTTATACATCTGGAACGGTGGATATTTCATTCAAATAGATCACCGCAGTATAAATCTCATGACGTATTGAAATATGTACATCATTGCGCTATAAAGATCTCAGCTGTAAATATTGTGTATTCTGTTCATGCGTGACAGTTATTTGTCATTATTGTTTTGATGTTCAATAAAATTTTTTGAGAAAGATGAATAAAAGATTGATGTTCTATATGTGTATTATTAATACATTGGAATTTTAAAAATATCTAAGGCTTCCAGGTCGACTCAGCCTGTGAAAATGAGTACCTGGGAAATCATTTCCTGGGGTAATAATAGGCGGTCGATGCGTAAAGCTAGCCACTTTACCACCCTTGAGTACCGAACGGCTCAAGAATAGTAGCCTACCCTGCTATACCCCAATGGACCTTCATGGCCTGTGAAAGGGGACTATTATTATTATTATTATTATTTATGTGTATTATTACTATTCTCCCCTCTGTACCATGGTATGAAAAAGTGATAGCTATAACTAGTATGAGAGAGGAAGCAAGAATGAGGTAATTACCTACACACCTGACGATAATGATTTTTGTTAAAATGTTACGCTTTAATGACAATATATGGGAAAAATACGGATCCTTCTACCTGTTGACTGTTATAGGTATATAGATATTGAATTATGTTCGAATGTTTTCATGAATTTTAATTCGTTATTAATAAAATTATATCAATTATCTTAAATTATTATTGGTAGAACATTAGGTAATTACTTTTATCAATAAAATTCCGTAGTTACTAAGTCGACTCATGTCATGTAACAGCGTGAAGTTAGCAGCGTTAATTCACATGTCGTTCTACTTTGTTTCTAGTAAGATATGACGGCAATGTCGCATAATCTAGGTTGTTCTTCTTCTTCTTCTTCAGAAAATAAACATTCACTATTATAGTAATTGGGATTGATATAATTCAAAACTATCTACCTGTTTAAATATTAACATACATGAAGGTGTCGCCCATTAAAACAGATGTTGTAACACTATAATAGCATTATCAAAAAGAGTCTTATTTTGGATGCTGTCTTAAAATTGTATGATATCTTCATTACTTTAAAATGCCATGCGGAAACCCTATTTTAACACCTTTTTATGAATTTAAAAGATGGGTAAAAGATAAAGGTTTGAAGGTATATAGTCTATAGTCGCAAGAGGCTAACCAGTATACGGGTTTTGATCATTTAACATTTATATTATGCTTTTATCGTTACTATTTTGCTATTCAAGTCGTCCCTAATTATGATTAAATGAGAAAACGTGTTATAGATCTGTTCAAATTCGATTGTCGAAATGGGTAGATGTTATATCTCAAAAGTATGATGTAAAATTGAATAGAAATTGCGAACAGGCTTGCTGTTTATTATGCTGTAGATTTAAATGAAATGATTAATAGATTCTGCTTTTGTATACTTTTAAATGTTGAATCTTTTAAATGTAAGGTTATTAAATTTCAAGATGGATGGTGTATCAGCTGTTACAAACTAATTGTGGATAAGGCTTAATTAATAGAGAGAGAAAACTATTGGGAATTAGATAACTTATCAAATTGGCCGTGGTCAGTAGCTATATGTTTTATTAATTGTTATCATTATTCTGTTAACAAATATTTCAGTCAGCCCTCTGGAGTTTTTTTGGTCTACCATTTGCTGCTTGTAATATACTTTTATGAAATCTGTTGTAAATTGATTAGAATGAAAAGTTAAACATATCCCCTACTTAGTTATATGCTATGCTTTAATAATTTTTTATCTGAACAGGTAATAATGCATTCAATGTGACTGGTGTATTTTATAGCATATCCCCGATTCATCATAATAATATATGTATCTAGGTTTGTAGATTGCATTGTGGTTTATATAATAACTTAGTAGAGGTCGATTAAGAATTATGATTAAAAAGTGAAACTCGTTACTTATAATTCAAAACTATCTACCTGTTTAAATATTAACATACATGAAGGTGTCGCCCATTAAAACAGATGTTGTAACACTATAATAGCATTATCAAAAAGAGTCTTATTTTGGATGCTGTCTTAAAATTGTATGATATCTTCATTCCGTCTAATTAACATATGCCTACAGGTTATTGACCCTTTATCTTTTTTTCGATAACAATCAAGGATGTCAAAGCCAAAACCTGACTGAACGCTAGCATAATAGGTTCCACAAGTCAACCTCAATTAATTAACCCTGGGGGCTATACATACTTACAGTCTTGAAACAAAAAATGGCAGAGTCCACCCTGTTAGGCATGAAAGCAGAGTAGGGCGTGATAAATAAAACATATAAAGTTATTTTACAAACATTTATTTAGTATACATAACATAATACAAGTATATAGATCATAAGTTGTTTTCTATGACTATTGTAGTTCTATGGCTCTCTGAGTTGTCGTTGTATGCCCTCGCAGAAATACTAATACGTATAAAGTCCGTGGAATGATTCGTTGGTCCTGTAACCTTTCCTAATTCTTCGTTACTTTCATAGTTGGTACGATAATCAGCCGGCAACGTAGTTGCGGTCATATCTTCTGTCCCAACGAGGTCAGTATTTGGTCCCGTTCCTGTCTTTATAACAGATGCGCTATGGTGTACGTTATTCACATGCCTTTTTAAGCTGTCAGTGTGTGAAAAAGTTTTGACACAACTAGAACACTGGACTTTGATTGATTCCTAGACGCTTTTAATATGCATTTTTAAGCTGTCTGTGCGTGAAAAACATTTGAAGCAGTTAGAACACCGGGCTTTGATTGATTCGTGGACGCTTTTAATATGCCTTTTTAAGTGGTCACGACGTGAAAAAGTTTTGAAACAGCTAGAGCACTGGATTCTGTTTATTTCGTGGACGGCTCTCTTGTGTATCTTGTAGGCATTGACGTTTAAAAAAGTTTTGACACAGCTAGAACACTGGATTCTGTCTGATTCGTGCATGGTTTTTACGTGTCTCTTGCAGGTGAATGGCCTCGCGAAAGACTTGAAGCAAACCGGACACTGTATGTTGCAACCCCTTCGACCAGAGTCATTCTTCTTCTTCTTACATACGTCGTTCACGTGCTGATTCATTTCGACTAATGAAGGAGCAGGAACACTACCCCGCCTATTTATACTGATCGATCTGCGCAATCGGTTGTTCTCGGCTATAATCGCAAGAGCTCGGAGCAATATGTATGCTCGAGGATGAATCGTAGGTTCTATCCTAGGTGTATGTAACCCGGAACCGATGTCCGTACAATTTAAATTATTAAACTTACCATATAAACATGAATATTTACTACACTTGCTTTAATTCTTGTCCCCTACCTACCTACCTACCTACCTACCGTAAACAATATGACATATCTGCGTCTAAATACAGTGAACGAAGGAACTAGTCGAACTTAATACCTTAGATCACGTCTGTTTCTGAATGTATCATTTTGTTTTCTTAATAACTTTTGCATGACAACAGCTTAGGTGGTCGCCCTGTCGTTCACCCTTCATCGTTAGGACACATGCTTTTAGGTTAGTCTTACATATGCATACAATCAACATACCCCCTGGAATAAGTAGATGTAGGTACAGACAGACAGGTTTCATCTTGTTTAATGACACGTCATCATTATCGCCAGGTGTGTAGGTAATTACCTCATTCTTGCTTCTCTCTCATACTAGTTATAGCTATCACTTTTTCATGCCATGGTACAGAGGGGAAAATAGTAATAATACACATATAGAACATTAATCTTTTATTCATCTTTCTCAAAATTTTTATTGAACAACAAAACAATAATTTAATACATACTAGAAAATAGTGTAAAATTCCTCTTTATAACTAATTATTGTTATGATGATGAAACCTGTGTGATTGATTTATTGCCCCATGGAAATATATTATGCTATGTATACTAAATAAATGTTTGTAAAATAACTTTATATGTTTTATTTATCACAACCATACTCTGGCTTCATACCTAACAGGGTGAGCTCTACCATTTTTGTTTCAAGACTGTTTGTAAGTATATAGCCCCCAGGGTTAATTAATTGAGGTTGACTTGTAGAACCTATTTTATTGATAAAAGTAATTACCTAATGTTCCACCAATAATAATTTAAGATAATTGATATAATTTTTATTAATAACGAATTAAAAATTCATGAAAACAGTCGAACATAATTCAACATCCATATACCTATAACGATCAGCAGGTAGAAGGATACACATGTTTCCCAACCACCTATAATAAACTATTAATTGACCTTTAAACCAATATTTAGGAATCAGAAAAACACATTATTAACACGGTTCATAATCTCAGAAGTATTTTATAAAAAAAAAGAAGTTTTATTTTAAGTAGTAAAAGAAGGGGTACGCTAAATTATTGTTTTAACAGAATACGGAAAATTTAATATAAACATTGTATCTCTTTTGAATCAGTCCGAATCAGTCTATTGGAATGTTTTAAAATATTATATCAATGTTATTTGCAAGGGTATAATTTTCTTTTGTTAAAATCTCGCATTCAGTTTTGGCCTTTAGAAAAGGGTGTTTTTTACCTGGAATAAATAGATAATCATCTGTTTTAGGTAGAATAACGAACGCAGTTAATTCGCAGTCAGTTTGCATTTCGACTATATAAACTCAATATCGTTTCCTCATTATCGTTTCCTTCTATTGTGAATTAAAATCAGGTTGTTCTGATATCCGGGCAGGTAAAAAGAAGGTAAGCCATTTTTTTTGTAAGAAGGGTTCTCTTTTTAAATTATATGTACTATCAACGCAGAAATATACCAAAACGATTGGAGTTGCTAAAAACAATTGCATTTCGACTATATAAACTCAAAATATAATATATGAGAATAAATAAGATAACGTTTATAGTGTAATGCTATTATAGTGTTACAACATCTGTTTTAATGGGCGACATCTTCATGTATGTTAATATTTAAACAGGTAGATAGTTTTGAATTATATCAATCCCAATTACTATAATAGTGAATGTTTATTTTCTGAAGAAGAAGAAGAAGAAAAACCTAGATTATGCGACACTGCCGTCATATCTTACTAGAAACAAAGTAGAACGACATGTGAATTAACGCTGCTAACTTCACGCTGTTACATGACATGAGTCGACTTAGTAACTACGGAATTTTATTGATAAAAGTAATTACCTAATGTTCTACCAATAATAATTTAAGATAATTGATATAATTTTTATTAATAACGAATTAAAATTCATGAAAGATAACGTTTATAGTGTATTACAGTAAAATCTACATGTAAAAAATAATAATAATAGCTTTTTTAAAATATATAAACTATTAAATATATACCTGACTTAAATGATACAAAATTCAATTCATTCTCTGTTTTACCTTACTGATGCATATTTCTAGCGATGATGTCAGCTGGCAGTTTTGCAAATTGCAGCAGCATTTTGACGTCATTTGATGTTGATTTTAATATAAATTGAATGTAATATTTTTATCTTTATAAAAAGATAATATTTTTTACAGAAAGAACCATTCAAAATTAAGAAAAAGGGAAAAGCAATTATACCTGGTTTGGGTTCGGGGCAGGTAGAGAGATCCCTCATCTGATAAAACCGCATATTTCTAGCGATGACGGCAACGGGGCAGGTAGAATCTTGTTTTCACCCTCGAAATGTCTAAAGGAATGTATATAGCCTAAGGCATTATATTTTAAGCGACCAATGAAATGTTTCCTTTTGTCTCGTAGAGAGAGCTAAATATTTGAAATAATATTTTTCACGTCAGTCCTTTCGATACGCTGTATGCGTGTGGTATATAACAGTGGCTTGAAAGATTAATAATAACTGGTTTTAAATTCAAAAAAGTGTCTGTTTACACTGAATATTCAATATTCTTATTCTTGGTGAGAGGTGATTAAACGTGTAAATATTTATTGTTTTTCTTCCGTTTTTAATTTAAAAATGATACGCCAAGGGTAAGTCTATACATTTTTCTGCATTAGAATTAGGTTTTTCTCTTTTTATGTAGTTAATTCAGCCGTTGATACATATTAGTGTTAGAAACCATTCCGATCCCTGAACGTGATTCAAGAGTCTGTGTGTATTTATTAACGTAATTTTCTTAACATGGAGATCTGAAGAAAGCCCTTTACGAAGGGCAGCTACTGACATAGATACGACGGTTAGACGAGCCTGCAAAACTCGCAGTGGTATCAAGGATTGTCGGTTCCTTTAAATTTCATGATCTATTTGGGTAGAAAGTTTCATTAGAATACAGCGGTCTTGATCACGTGGTTAGTCAGCTGTGAAATATAAAATTCTAGGGCGGGAAATCCCCATGATGGTGACTTCAAGAATGACAAATTCAAAATTTTAAACGTTTTATCGAGCTGTCGTCGTCGTCGTCGTTGTAAGGACCTTTGTTGAGTTAATTGAAACCGCGTGACGGGCTTCGATCCCTGTCGATAGCCAAAGTTACTAGAATAGAGATGGATATATACGAAAAAGTTACCGAGAGAGAGATAGCTAAATAAATAATATATTTAAACATTGATGTCTCATTTACTAGCATGATTAAGGGAGAAGGGTGACTATATAAAAAGGTAGATCGTTATCCGCGAGAGAGGGTATACGAAAAGTAGAAACATAATCTAATTCCTATCTGACATTATTATTTCTTCTAGAAAAGGTAGAAAGAGTACAGTGTGTGCGTGAGAGAGAAAGGTAGCAGAACTTGTAGGTAATAGTAGCGAGAGATAGCTAGGTACGCAAGACATTAAACGCTAGGTGTAGGGATAAAATATGAACTAACCAACCAGAACGTATTCCAAGATGATCGCCTATGGTAGGAAAAAAGATGGCCGAACCATTCAGAACGTGTTTCAAGATGACAGACCGACCATCGGGGTATGGATAAAAGCTATCCATCAATCAGATCACGAATGGGCGTGTCTACGAGGTATTCATACTAACGCTACATCTATTAGCAAATATCCGTAAATTGTTAGGCGATAATACAGATTTCTTCGTTGAGAGAGATAGCAAGGTACGCAGGACAGCGAGAAGGAGATAGTGTTTCCGTCTAGTTAAAAGGGATAAAAGATGTTCGATCCAATCCCCCAGAGCTAAAAATTTAAGAGCGGGAAATCTAAGATGTCGACTTCAAAATGACAAATTTTAAAATGAAATACCACTGTATGTAAAATTATATTAGGGTTGTAAGGGATACCAAGAAATACGCGCTGGAAATGTTTCATTGATCGGTTGTGAAAGAGAAAAATGCAGCTAATTAATATATCAGCTATATGATCAATCAATCTCTCGACGTAAATATTATATTAGAAATTTATATAATGGTAGAGTAGATAGAAAACTGGCGGTTCGTTTATATCGCGCAGGTCCGCGATTTGCGTTTAAACCTAAATTTCAAATTTTTAATGCTGAATTAATTATTACTATATGTAATTATCTTATTAATGACGATAATTATTTGAGAAATCGGTGAAATTTATTAATATAAAATGATAAACCTCGATCACGCCCTCTATCAACCAGTACATACGTAATCGATAATACAGATTTCTTCATGACGCGTCGCCCCCTAGTAGTAATAGTACATAGTTTGTCGGTATTCCTTCATAGCGCCATCTCTTAGAAGCATGCATGTTGTCGGTAATACAGTTTCCCGTCATAGGGCGTGGTAAAATGGCGCCCGAAGTTCCAAAATGGCCGTCATCCAATCAGAGAATAGTAGGCGTTTTTAAAATGGCCGTCTTCAGCCAATCAGAGAATAGTAGGCGTGTGATCCAAGATGGCGTCGACCAATCAGAAGCAAGGGGAGGTGCTAGAGGAGAGGGGATAGCCAATCAGAGAGCAGCAGGAGTGGCCAAAAAAACTGAAGGGGCTGGTCTCAAGTACCGCAATACCTACTGCAGTTTCTACTGTATGTAGAATAACAAATGCAATTATCAAAAAAGTAAGAAACTGAATATAGCACAATCAAAAGAAATAGCGCCAACATTATACACAAGATGTACATACACCTTAATTGGGGTCTATTTTCGAGATAAAGTTCAAGCGTGATTACATTTTTAGATGTGCACGAAATAGGTTTCAAAACTATCGTTAGAGACGTGATTTCATAGTCTGGTATGATAATGGCCACATAATAGTTTGTATGTTTTCTTTTGTTTCTCATGTTTCATGCTTTAAGCTGTTTTTTTATTCAGAGGTAATAATGCTGGAATTAGATTTTGTACTTCATGTTAAACAAATCTCTAAATATCCCTGGTTATAAACGTGTACACACACTATTCCGTATTATGCTCTCCGGAAAGAGTTCACAAAAATAAAACACTACCTATATTATCATTGATTTCTACAAAAGAGAGTTAGTTTGTATAAGAATTCTTGCTTAATTGTAAATGCTCAGTGATGATAGTAGGACTAGGAAACCTAGTAAAAATAGCTATAGCTAGAATAACCATATAAACTTTACTAACCTACTAGCGAACAAGGCCGTTTCTTCGAACCTTGACCAAGCACATTCACCAACGTTTCAGCGCCGCCGATTCATCGTCGCCGTTTCATCGCCGCCGGTTCATCGCCAGGCCTAGTTCATCACAGTCCGATTCAGCGCCGCCAGTTCATCGCCAGTTTTTGTAAACATTTATCGTCGTGTATATATTAGATATATTCAAATTATAATTTCACTTTTTTCAAAAACAAATTTGTTAACAGTCAAATACTCACTTTTTTTAAATTGACATTGAAGGTTATTGATTGATTATTTATTGATTGATAAACTAAATTAATAAAAACAATATTAACAGGGTATCACTACAGTTAAATAATATAAAATATGCGTTTACTTCAGAAATTTTCTTTATAAAAAATAGATAAAATTTAAGACTACAGACAATTAACTAGTTAATTAGAATAATTAATTAAAACAATTAATAAAAGTAATTGTAGATAACATTTTTTTTAAGTTATAAGTAAGACAGGAGGCTTATAGCAAAGTGGGAACACCCATCCTTAATAGTCCTTAACGCTGTACTGTACGTGTACTTACGTCAATAATCATTTTCTTGGAAGTTATAAATAAGACAGGCTTATGGCAAAATGAAACGGCCCATTCTTAATATGCTATAATTTTTCGTTTGAATTCCGTATGTTAAAACTGCTATCAATTGGCATCCTACTCGTACATACAAAATATTTGCGACGCGTTAAAAGAGCGGCGATGAAATGGCTCGACGATGAAACGGCGGCGTAAAACGGCTTGACGATGAACCGGCGGCGATGAAACGGCGGTGATGAATCGGCGGCGCTGAAACATCCCGTTCCGAAAAAATTATCACTCCGGCGGGGAATCGAAACCGCTATTTGCTTGCTAAGCAAGGTCTGTACCGTTGACCTATGGAGGCGACTTATCATAATTTATTTATTAGTTATTAAACAGCCTTGGTAGTGTAATGTCTGGCGTGCCGGACTTTCACCCAAGCGGCCCGCAATCGACTCCCGGCGCCGGCAGATCTGGTTAAGGTTTTCTGCTGTTTTCCTTAGTTGTGACACAAATGTGGGATTTGCGCTGTTCCATCTGTAAGTCGGCTGCAGACGCACATTGGGCCTACAGAATAATAATAATCGCCCCCTCCCTCCCGCACAAGCTTATAGCTTCTGGGGCCTTGGTTTAGGTTATGGGTTGTAGTAGTTATTATTATTATTATTATTACTAAATAAAGTTATTATAAAACTTTTTGTTGAATTAACGTAAAATTGATTAATTTTTAATATTATATAATTGTTAACATCTATTAATAATATTTATTATTGCTAAACTACAATAAAAACACTAAGAACTTTTATAATTTGCAACAATTTATTCATATAATTCACAAGTGCAAACGCGATGGGTACATTTAAAACTCTCTTTCCTTGTCACCCACAACACCTGCAATGCATACCAGAATATATTTACATTACGAGGGGTTAGATAAAACATAACGCTATGTAGATGTAGGTGACAGAAATATATGGCACGTTTTGTTTAGCTATATTGGTTATATAACTCTATTTTGTTAATATAACTTATATAACTCTATATAAATAATTTTGTATTTTAATTATTTTTGGAAAGGTATTTAAAAAAGGTTGTTTAGTATGATGCGGATTCAGTATTTCTAGCTAATAAAGTGAAAGAATTAATGACAGTAATAAAAGATCTAAAATCAGAATACGGTGAACACAGTTTAATAAATTATTATTCTTATTATCAAACTTAAAAAGAATTCCGTGACTGCATCAGCGAAATCTGCTTTGGGGTCAGCTTATTTGGTTGGTTTTATAGATTTTTAAACTTTAATAATTACCAAGAAGATTTCTTGCGCTCCATTCTAATATAATTGATATTATTAACCACAAGGCAGGTCTCTTGAAAACAAATTCACAAAGAAATAAGCTTTTTTCATAATAGCACAGATCAACAGCTTTAACTGTTAATTTTGTAAAAATTATACAGGTTTGTTAATTGTTTATTATAAATGTTTAAACACAAAGTATTTAACATTTTGAAGAGGTGAAATCCAAAGGTTATTCAATTTTTTTTGTTTTTATGTATTTTGGAAAATATTTTATATTGCAAAAAAATATCATGCCATATCAGATATCCAAATACCATACATTAACACCCTGAATGTGAGAAACGCGTGAAAATGGATTCCAAAAGTTGTGGTTGATGTACTTTCTAAAAATATTGGATATGAAGCAAGAATCTCCAAAAACTTAAATTAATTTCTAGGACCTTAGATATGTCACCTCTTCACGTCTAAATCTATTGTTTTATAAGAAAAGTTATTTGACAAGAACAATGCAAACAATGATTATAAAATGACTGTTTATAGAGTAGTATAGTACAAAATGGACACGTACCCTAACCTTTTGTATATATCTTATATGATGGAGAGTCAATATGTGTATAAACGGCCTAAAATATAACAGTCAATAAATTTATGAATTTAATTTTTGTTATAATTGAAAACTCTGTATACATCTGATAAATACATTAGAAATAAATAATATACCGTAGCAGTTAAAAGTGGCGAAATTTTAAATTAGAAACAAATTGTGTACAAAGTTTTCCTGCTATAAATGTTACCAATTTGGGAAAATGGGAAATTATGGCAGCATTTACGAAACTATATTAATGAGATATTCACTTGTTTAAAAATATCCATGCTATATAGATATTTGCAAAAAGCTAAAATTATTTTTTTTTAACAAACATAAATTACATATTTTAGAGGCATTCGAAATATACAAACACAGGATATCTTTAATGAACTAGCAAATTGAAAGTAATACGTCTCCGTTACTGGAACTGTCAGATATTTAATTTCTTTTAGTTTATCTTAGTTAACTGTATACTGTATAAATGTGTATTATCATAGCCACGTATTTGTTTATTTCTTTTGCCTTTGATAATAATATATTTTATATCGAAACAATTGTCAGATAATAAATATTTTACCGTGAAGCTGTCATAATAATTGTTTATTTATTTTGTTAACATGTGTCAATTTTAACACTGTATACCAACTGTTTCATATGTCCCCAGAAGTAAAAGTCCAAGAATTTAAATAAGGGACTCCTCGTAGGTCAGGCAATATGATATCACATCTTATATAATAATGAATATTTCCCATACCGTTCTGCATTTAAGCGATCATTTAAGACTTCCGATTTCCAGAAAATATATTGTAATGTATACACCCCTTTTCCTTTACACACGTATGCCTACCCTCCTCGCGGACCAATAGAAACGCTTGTAACGAACATCACACAAAATAACCAAGTTACTATTATAGAATTGTCGGACCATAACACATTCGAAAATAAAGTCGGCGGGCACTCAGTCGCGTAGAATCAGCTTGACATACAAATTTCAACATCGTATCAAAAAATGACGTGTTCTCATCAGTATGGCGGACTGTCTGCAGCACCGCATCAGTATGGCAAAATGTTCCGCATAGTTTTGCTATCTAATTAACAATATAAAACTAGAATCAGATTGGTGCCCATTCTCGGAAATCATATTTTTTCAACATATTCAAGAAATCGCGCTGCACTTCGACACTTCGACAGCATACTGGCGTTTCGGTCTTTCATGTCGTACAAGCTATAACGCCACAAAAATTCCAGCCGTGGTGTACGACCTACGTACATTTTTTTGCTGGATCCCGGTCTAGTGCTTTCAGTATCTTGATGCAACACCTACATCTATTCTTTACAAAGAACTCGCAAAGCAAAGCTTTTGGAAAGATTTAATTGTGCCGTAACACTGCGATTTTTCAAAACTGCATCTGTGCAAAATGTATGCATACAAATGCATTTGTATGAACATCTCCATTATTGCTAACAGTTGTTGTATCACTCTTCCTTACATTTTCGAAACGTAAACTCTAGACTCACGCCTAAAATTTCCGTGCAAACAATGTCCGCATGTTCAGCCACATTAAAATCTCCATTTTAGAAATTTCAACAGCTTAAAGGACGTAAATAATATCAGCTGTCATCAAACTCTTCATAATGCACTTGATATTAAATTTTTAATTTAATTTAATTCAAAATACCTTTGACTTCTTGAAGTTACTCAAATTTTCTGATTAAAACATAGACTCCTCATGCGGAGGATCTAGCCAAGAGAACAATTCTCAATCTAGCATTTCCTTTAATGTTGTTTAGAAGTAGTTAAGAGTTCGCCAAGTGTTATTTTCAAAAACTAAATTATACATTATCCTGTAACAAGAATCGATTGATTATAAATACTCGTTAAAGTTTAAATTTTAAAAGTATTTTTACATTTACAATATTTAAAATTTCGCTTTTTTCGCAGCTATGATTTAGAAAACTATTAATTTTCCTATTATTATTAAATTCGTAATTTATTCCCACATTTTTAAAAAGTAAATCATTGTGAACTCCTTTAGTGCCCTATGTTACCTGTATTCTGTGTAATTCCATGCTGTAAAATATTAAGTATCATGCAATACCAGACGATTATGTATACAGTGCTACTAAATTAAAATGCAATATGCTCTATATTGCATTTTAAAATAATCATCTCAAACCATTGCATTTATTGTATGTTTATGTAACCAACAATACATAAAAACTCAGAATGCGCGAGCGTTTAACCTCTTTCATTTCACTTGCGGGTAATTAACCACTAATGGAGTTTATTAAAAATACAAACGTAAATGAAAATACAATATAAATGAAAAATCAAACCACGTCTGTTCGTGGTAAAATACTTGCAACAACCACCCAATTTAACCTAAAATGTGATGTTAGATTAAGAACTACCCTATATTGCAAAATATATTAATTTGTTGGTATATTTTGCCATGTATTTATTTTTCATATTTTAAATCAATGGATACCCCGCCATTTTTACCGAGATTCTTCTTTTGGTCTACAAAGTAGCTGTTTCTTGTTGCTAGTGTGAAGTATTACTTTTGCACCTACTCTATGCCAAGTTTCATGAAATTCTGTAGAAAAGTTTTCTCACTCCGTCTCGAAATTGACAAAAGTGCTCAAAAACCTTGCAAGAAGCCGTGTAAAGGCCGATTCTCACTATACGGCAGGCTACCAACAGTCACCGGTCCGACAAAACATTGTACTGTACATTTTATATGAAGGTATTCACATCAACCATCACAGCCACGGCCCGTCGCGACGATATAAAATGTACAGTACAATATTTTGTCGGTCCGGTGATTGTTGGTAGCCTGCCGTAATAGTGAGAATCAGCCTTAAAGAAACCGCCTGATAGAATTTTATGAAACTACGCATGGTGTAAATTCAGAAGCAGTACTTCTCTTCTGACAGCAAGAAAGAGTCACATTCTAGACTAGTAGATAATTTTGGAGTAAAGATTGAGGGGAGACTTTAACAAAAATGAAAGTAGACGAATTAATATGCGTCGGGGCTCGTACACGAGATTCAACCAGGAAGAAAAAACATCGCGCATGAATATCTAATCACTTTCCTTCAAAAGCAAACGCAGTAGGTACATAGTAAATAAATTCTCCTATAAATTTCTTTCTTTTTTCTCTCTTATAGCAAAACCTTTCCAAATTAGTGTTAATTAATTATTTTATCGGAAAGTTATTCATAGCTTTTACAAAAGATGTTTTTGTGGAACATGATGATTCAGTCGAGAAGTATTATTTCAAAATTTGTTTGTAGTTTCAAAATGAACAAAACAAAACAAAATACATTCATCCCGTGTATACCACTTTTCTTGTCACTAGAAAAAGTAACTGGTATTGCACACACAACTTTTAATATTTCTGGTTTATTAAATTGTCCCGCGCTAGTGCATAATATATACAATTAAGTAATTGTAAGAAAATTCATAATAGAGAAACGGCAATGGGCGTTTACTCTACAAGTAAATTATCACTGTAATTCTCATGTATCTTAAATCTGATTTGCTTATTGTTATCACCATAACAGATTGCAAATAAAAGGCTTATTAAAAAAAATTAAATTGTCATAAATATTACGCGATGTATTTATCAGCTTTCAACAACCCCATTTTGTATACACCTCTGTTTTTTTAAGACTTGGGAATTCTCGGTACAATAACTTTTTAAATAATCAGTTGTTTAAGTCAAATAAAACAACTCAGAAATTAATGGCTTACTAGCTAGCCACAAAGAATGACATTTTCTCTACTAGCTAGCCACAAAGAATAACATTTCTCGCCGATTTGAGAACTGAAACAACGTCAGCAGCAAGAACTTGTGAATTACGAGTCTACGTACCAGCGTACACAAGTATATGACATTAATTATTACTAGGTGCCAACTGCTTACCCTAATAGGTAAGCTTTAGTAACTAACGCACTCTTAAAACACTGCTGTTCTTACGTATTTCTTGTAAATTGTTGAAAGAAACTTCTTACTGTGAGTTTCTTTCCTCCAAAGGTCAAAGTGGAATAAGCAGAGCGTGGTGATTGCGCGCCGCTTGTTGCTTTTGTTGAAATACGAAAAAAGAATTCAAGCTCGGATCCTCACCTCTCTCTCTTACATCGCGTAGTTCAATAGGGTTAGGGTCATCCAGCGCTAGGTAGCGCTGGCTGTCTCCACAGAAAAATGTACCGAGACACATGAATGAATGAATGAAAACACAATGCATGTACTTCAAGAGTAAGAAATGATTATTCATCTAGAATTTTTAATATGGATCAGAGTGGCATCCGCACTGTACCGAGTAAACTAACACTAAACAAAGTAAGAGTTTTTGCTCATGAAGAACGCGAACAAGTTTCCTAAGAAATTAAGAAATGATTATTTATTGTATACAGGGTGGCCCACGCAAGATGATCCTGTACTAGAATTAAATGTTGAAGACGCGCGATATAAATCAGCAAAGTGACTACCTTATTAAAAGTGCAAGCTAGGGATGATAACATTATCTCTTAGCATATTATATCCTATCTATATCGATTAGAAAATCGAGTATTATTTTGTTAAATATTCGAGCAACAGGTTTGTGGGTAGCTGGGGGATAATATGAGCTAGTAATTATGTATAGCAGTGGCGGTTGCTGCATACGTCACACTTGGGGCACACGACAAACTGGTATATCGCTATCATGTTCGTAGGCACACATTAAACACATCGTGTGTTGCACAGCGAATACCCCGGGTTTACATATGCAGCGACCGCCACTGATATATAGAAGCCCATACAAGGTAACACGGAAATTTACAGTTAAGTGTTTACTTAATTAGACTGAGAGTTGTTCAAATGCCATTTCGGAATTATTTATCAGATGATGTTTTTTACCTATACTTTTTTATTATATAAATTATAATATCTTAGACAGCGTCCTAACACTTACGTCTCTTGCCGCAATACAGAAAAAAGAGGCTTAAGAAAAAGGACCATGTCTAAGAAAATATAATTTATATAATAAAAAAAGTATCAATATAATAGTGTAAGCAGATAAATATAAACAGTTAATTTCCAAAGATTTTCTAAGCAATCTGTCAAGAACTTTTTTGCAAAACCAAAGATAATGTACAATGATAGTATTGATTACACATATGTTAAACAGTTTTCTCATTGTTTATTGTTTCCAGCCTTATTTTGTGGAACTCCATAATCATGAAATAAATAAAGATTATTAAAAGTTTCACAGTTTTATTAAAATATACCTGACAATATTGTTTCGACAGCTATGCTGTCATTATCAAAGGTAATATAATTATAAACAAACACGTCGCTAAGGTAGATACAAAATAGGTAACTAGATAAAATAATAATAATAATAAAAAAAATTAATAATAAAAATCATAATTAAACATCTAATATTTCCAGTAACGGAGAATTACTGAGCTCAAGTTGTTCATTCATTAAAGGTACCCTGAGTTTTCTCATTAATCTCATTTTCCCATAAATTAATTCAAATTTCCATACAAGTGATGAAAAGGTTTCAATAACTATTCCTCAGTAGATAATTGAGCTGGCAATCTTCAAATTTCGTATTTTGAGATTGGCGCTTTTTTTAATAGCCAACTTCAAATGGACCTTTACATGATATATTCCCGATTTTCATACCTACTCATAATGTAGTTCAATAGAGCTGGAAAACACGAAAAATTTGAAGTATATACTACTTCATTTTACCTAAAATTGGAGATTGCCTCCTTTGATATTAGTACTCACAATTATTCCACTAAAATAGTACCATCTGTAATTAAAACTTTATCTCACTTCTCAAACTTGACTAGCACATGGACTATGTTCAATGAAATAACTAGTGGTTATCAGTAAAAGATGTAACAAACTAAAATTACTGAAAACAAAAGTCTCACACATGGGGTCCAATTGTAACATTCACTAAAAAATGTTCCACGATCAAGCCTCAATTGTAACGTTTTAATTACACTGAAAACAAACGAACAGGTCCGTACTTACTTTACTTAAATTAATGCTATAACTTTGCTCAACTCCAAACGATACTTAAGGTATTTATGCTCCGGCTAAGATATCTTTTTGACGAATTATATCTCAGGGTAGGTACTGGTTTCTTAAGCTCATAAATTCTAAAGAAAAAAAAGAAGAAATATGGGCACCACTCATTTGAAGTCATTAAAATACATTATTACCTTACACATTATGGTATAAAGGTTTTCAATTATATGTAAAATACATTGTCAGAATCCACAAATGAGAAAAGAATTCTGATTAGATTGATTGAATTGAGTAGACTAATCGTAGTTTGTCAGATTGACGTTAAAGCAAGTTAATGTGAATAAATAACTTTTCAACAAATGATTGGTCCAATATTACCACAACCATGTCTAGTTTAATTTTTATTTATTTGATGATCAAAAAATCTTGTCTTTAAAAAACGATGGAACAACAATTTTAATACTATTCTAAGAGGTACATATAAAATTTTATTAACCAAGACGACTTACTTAAAAAATATTGTTCATCAGCTAATCCTTGATAGATTGTATAATCCAATTAAATCCACAAATTGCACAACACTATTGCCTTTTTATTCACTTATAACTACAGGCACCAATGCCTTACACATGTATAGTAGAAAGAACTGTGAATCTTGGTAAAGATGATGAAGATAGTAACTGGATTTAAGAACTAATATTTGCTGGAATTATGTCTTGGATAACTTGGCAATTTCCTTCAGTAATAAAAATTTGAACTAATAAAATTCCAATAGAAACGTCAATTATTTACAAATTTTTATTTTAGCACAATTTTAATTACCAGAAGGTTGCATTATCTTAACTCAGTAATATTTTGACTTGGCACAAAACTCGACAATCGCACAATATAAGTATTGCAATGGAAAACAAGAAATGAAGTTTATTAGCTTTAAAATTAAATTTATTGTAACGTTCTTTTCAAAATAATAATCAAAAATGCTGTTTAAAATCGTCTATTAATAAAGAAAAGCTTATTTACAATGCACTTAATTAAAAACACTATAACTATAAACTATTTAACAAACTATTAAAAATGCTAGGTATTTACAAATTTATTTGAGGACCATTTATATAAAAACCATTTTATATGTATTAACTAATTATTCAGAGTACATTTCAACACGACGCCGGTTAAACATTAACTGCCCCCTTCTACTCGTGATCTCAATTTATATCTTTCATACGATGACTCATACATCTAGAATGTTCGATGACGTGTTGATGAATCATGCATGCAGCTGTTGATAAATGACGTCGATGAGGCGTGTTGATGAGTCATACACGCATGTGTTATTGATGAGTGATACAGTTGATGACTGATATATCTAGAATGTTTGATGACGTCATATGTGGGTTTACTATTCGTTACACTGCCCCCCTCTTCAAGTCTGTTCTGTCCCAGAACAGGTTTTATTCTCTGGTTTCTGTAGAAAGGGTCGTGACGGTATCGACAGTCTTCACCTCGAGTACATGTTCCATTACGGTAGAAATAACAGTCTACACTCTTTGTTGGCCTTGATGCGGGCTGAGGATCGAAGCTACAAACTAAGATCTTCACATCCGTATCTCTAAAAACAACTTCCAGCAGGTTTCGAACGATTCTCCAATCCAACTGGTCCCGCCCACAGCCGAGTTTGGGAACTCGGTCCTCAAATCCCATAATGCCCTCCACAGGTCGGCGTAACTCGGTTTCTAGTAGTAAAACTGCTTGGTTACCAAGTAGTAAATGGAGCGGTCGTGATCAGGCAAGTGTAGGGCTTTGCCAACAGAGGGATTCTGATCTCGAAGTTCATCCAGACGTCCAAATTTATTCCTAAACACTACTGCGATCCCCCTGAACATGCGGAGATCCTCGGAGACACAGTGGGCAATGGGATAATCACCAGGGACCCGGAAGAGGTCTTGTTGCATCTCGATCGTGACTCCGAATCGGGCTTTTCTAGTTCCGGAAAACGCAGCCATAAATTCTCTAAAGGTTGGCTGATCATCTTCAGGCCTTACGGTATTGACAGCCACCTCAGCATCATCTTCTCGATCCGGGACTACGTTATTGTTTCCCTCATAGTGCGCCAGACGATTGGAGTGTACCACTTTTGGGCAATTTCTGGATGCGATAAATCCAGTCATTTATTCGTTTCTTCACCTAGTATGGGCCCTCCCAATCTCGCTGTAACTTTGGAGAATAGCCACGACGTCTTTGCGGGTTGTATAACCAGAAAAGCTCTCCAGGTTAAAACCCTCCTTCTTGGGCTTTCACATCGTACGTAGCCTTCATCCGGTCACTCGCGATTCGACTATTATTTCGGGTTCGGTCGTGAATATCCCCCAACTTCTTCTTTAGGTTGATGACATAATCATTCCCGGTTACCTCCTGCTCTATAGGTGGGGATCCAAATTCCAGATCACACGGTAACCGTAACTCGCGTCCAAACATCACAGACGCTGGTGACTGACCGGTTGTTTCGTGGACCGATGCATGATAAGCCATCAGGAACAGATGCAGGTATTGGTCCCAGTCTCGTTGATGATCGGAGACGACCTTGGCCAAATATTTGCCCATTGTCCGATTCATGCGTTCTACCATTCCATCGGACTGCGGATGTAACGGTGTGGTCCGAGTCTTGCGAATGCCCAACAATCGACAGACTTCTCCAAAGAGTACAGACTCAAAATTGCGGCCTTGATCCGAATGTAGCTCCATTGGCACTCCGAAGCGACTGAAAAACTCCTTGACTAGTACGTCAGCAACAGTCGCAGCTTCCTGGTTTGGTAGGGCATATGCTTCTGGCCATTTGGTAAAATAGTCCATTGCCACTAAGATGTATTTATTCCCTTCGTCGGTTTCGGGAAATGGTCCGGCAATGGCAAGATGGAACAGCGCAAATCCCACATTTGTGTCTTAGCTAAGGAAAACTGCAGAAAGCCTTAACCAGATCTGCCGGCGCCGGGAGTCGATCGCGGGCCGCTTGGGTGAAAGTCCGGCACGCCAGACATTACACTACCAAGGCTGTTTTCCAGCAATTCTCCTTTAAGCCTTCTAGAACTTTCTTCGGACTTTTCTAGTAATTCTTCTTTAAGCCTTCTAGAACTTTCTTCATATTTTTCTAGTAATTCTGCAAACCTTCTAGAATTCTCTTCATGCTTTTCTTCTTTAAGCATTCTAGTATTTTCAAAAACTTTTTCTTCCAGTGCTTTAGTATTATCCATTAGCTTTCTAGAATTCTCTTCGATTTTACTTAACAACACGTTAGTATCAATTGCGGGTCCAGGTATTTCGAATCGATAATTTTCAGGGTCCTCGTTATGCTCTAGAAGCCATTCTTTTAGCCGATTCATGAGAACCTCTCTCTTTCCAATAATATCTAAGTCTCTCTCGTCCAATTCCCGTTTTAAATCTATCAGTAAGAGATCTTTTAACAATTTCATCGCCATTTTAATTATTCGTTGGAATTATTTTTAACACTAAAAATTTATTCTCACAGCACTTTATTTAATTATTACGCGATTTTATTTATTTTAAAACTCACACCTGTAACACCACTGTAACGTTCTTTTTAAAATAATAATCAAAAATGCTGTTTAAAATCGTCTATTAATAAAGAAAAGCTTATTTACAATGCACTTAATTAAAAACACTATAACTATAAACTACTTAACAAACTATTAAAAATTCTAGGTATTTAGAAATTTATTTGAGGACTATTTATATAAAAACTATTTATGTATTAACTAATTATTCAGAGTACATTTCAACACGACGCCGGTTAAACATTAACTGCCCCCTTCTACTCGCGATCTCAATTTATATCTTTCATACGATGACTCATACATCTAGAATGTTCGATGACGTGTTGATGAGTCATGCATGCAGCTGTTGATAAATGACGTCTATGAGGCGTGTTGATGAGTCATAAACGCAGGTGTTATTGATGAGTCATACAGTTGATGACTCATACATCTAGAATGTTTGATGACATCATATGTGGGTTTACTATTCGTTACATTATTATTGAATTCCCTTCACGAATCCTCAACTAACGGCACACTGGATTAATTATTAATTCGTTAAGTGCTAAATTTTAAAATAAAGCACTTAAGCTTTTCTTTACTGTAGATGGAACGGAAAAAGAAAATAATATCCAAAACAAACTTATTCGCACTTGGCGGACCATATCAGCATCTTATTTTAAAAATGTAATTTCGGCCGAAGCCTACGCAAAACCGTCGGGACACAACACCCGTGTAAGAATGTCTGTCTTAGAAATGCAAAACTATCTCCACTTTTATAAATTAAGAGAGGGAAATATATAAACACCCTATCAAGTGCCAAAGTTTGCACCAATGGGAAAATACCTTCTCGAATATTCGACGGGTATTTACAGAGCCAGGACATGTTTTCTAGCAAGAAATCTGATATCTAAAAAATAGATTTAAGTATATTATACATTGCAAACTTAACTCGTAAAAAGGTAATTAACACAATAAATTAGTCTCGATTTAAATTCATTGTCCATATCACTTACAAACATAAAACAGTGACCACATCACTCAAGCTTTTAGGAATTACATTTTTTTTTTTGAAGTTGTGGAAGTCTAAGCAATAGGTGATAGACGGCGTTTTTAAAATTTTTGCTAATTCCTTTATATAGGGGAAGTTCGAGTAGCCCGGACATTTAAATGAAATACCAAGAACCAACGTTTACTTTCATACTTAAAATTTTCTTTGGAACTTCTTCAAACATTTTAGTATAAAAAAATAGAAACATCTCTTAGTCATTTAAGTAGTAATAATACAATAATCTTATCCCTTGATTTTTGACAATGGAAAAGATGGAAGTAGCCCCGAACATACTTATTAAGCGTTTTTATCTTTGCAAATGACACAATGGTAATAATTATTTGATAGATCAATGTTAACGGAGGCTTCGGAGTACAACCTTTACATTTATGGCATTAGATCCAGTCTTCTTCAAATGTTTCCCTGCAAATGACGAATTCGGTACATTGATCACGATATTCATTGGACAGTCGTTGACTTTTTTTTTAGTTGTTTACATGCCATGGCTTTACTTTTCTCTTTGAGGTAATTTCTAAGCGGAAAAGTTGTTAAAATGTCATTCTTGTGTGTTTTGTAAACGCTTCATAAGGCGCTTTTTAGTCGCATTAGAAAGAGGCGATAATTTTGGCATTTTTGTACTGGTTCTCCAAATATAGAAACATATTTTAATCAAATACCTAGGATAAACCTAATTACCTAGAAACTACTTTCTTTTTGTTAAATTTAAAACTATGAAAAACGTCCTAGGATACCCGATTACTTAGATGCTATGTTTCTATTAATAGTACTTAAATTATGAACGGAATCAGATAAATACTATTGTAGTCGTAAAATACATGGTTTGATATAAATGGACACAATATAGTTGACTACATAACCTACTGTAATATACAATTCGTTCGGCGGCCATGGCAATACTGAATTATATTTTGTTTGTAGGCCATATGGGACACATTTCGATTTAACATTGTTTTTTTATTGATGGCTTAGAAATTTGATTGTCCAGTGGGACTGTCCGCACTTCACCTATAGTTTGAGAGGTTAGGTTACTGAGCATCTATAAAATTAACTAGTTCCTTCGAGATGTTATTTGTAATATGCAAGTCACATTCTCTCTATGTCTAAAGCTGAATCGGCTGACGAGATATTGAAGGTTTTAGAAGCAGCAGCACCATCTGCCATACATGCATTATGAGAGACAACAGATTTTTTTTTCCGAAGCCTTTAACTATGACAAACAATTGAAATTCAAATGATTTTGTTGGAACTTTTTCGATTGCAACTACAACTTCTTTTCTTTCATAATCGATCATGCATTGTATTCATTTAGAAGCTATTGAATGATTCGTGCTGTTGCTCTGTAAAAAACATAAAACAATTTTTGTGGTTGCAAACAGATCTAACAGTTATTGACCTCCCAAAAAGCTTAAATGTTTTGCAAAATTTCTTCATATTATAGCCCAGATAACACGAAAGTTTTCATCAAATTTGTCTTTCGCTCAACATTATTATTAGGCCTATCGTGTTAAATTAATGTAACGTTCTTTTTAAAATAATAACAAAAGTACTGTTTAAATCGTCTATTAATAAGAAATATTTATTTACAAACACTAATGAATACACTATAAATTAACGCTATGATTATAAACCATTAAAACTATTATTTACAGACTATGAATTTCTAATACAACATTTATCTTCACATTTACTATTTATTTCGTGATACACAGTTAATGACTCGCTGTTGACTGATCCTCTTTTATCCGCGAAGTCGATTTTATACCCTCATATAATCGTACCAGAAGCCGCTGGAACCTACTATGTATTTCTGGAAGGCACTAGATAAACCGCGTCTGGTTTACATGCTTGGTGCGATGCGTCATTCTCTCGAATGCTGTAGAATATTCCATTTGTTGTGTGAAGAAGAGGTTCTTTCTTTTTCTCTCTTGTTACACTGCCCCCCTCTTCAAGTCTGTTCTGTCCCAGAACAGGTTTTATGCTCTGGTTCCTGTAGAACGGGTCATGACGATATCGACAGTCTTCACCTCGACTACACGTTCCATTACGGTAGAAGTAACAGTCTACACTCTTCGTTGGCCTTAATGCGGGCTGTGGGTCAAAACTGCAGACGAAGATCTTGACGTCCGTACCTCTAAAGACAACTTCCAGCATGTTTCTAACGATTCTCCAATCCAGCTGATCCCGCCTACAGCCGAGTTTGGGAACTGCCAATTTGTTAATTCCCCTGGTAAGCAACTCGATCCTCAAATTCCATAATGCCCTCCTCAAGTCGGCGTAACTCGGTTTCTGGTAGTAAAACTGCTTGGTTACCAAGTAGTAAATGGATCGGTCACGATCAGGCAAGCGTAAGGATTTACCAACAGAGGGATTTTGTTCTCGAAGTTCATTCAGCCGTCAAAATTTATTTCTAAACACTACTGCGATTCCCCTGGACATACGGAGATCCTCGGAGACACAGTGGGCAATGGAATAATCACCAGGGACCCGGAAGAGATCTTGTTGCATCTCAGTCGTGACTCCGAATCGCGCTTTTCTAGTTCCAGAAAACGCAGCCATAAATTCTCTGAAGGTTGGCTGATCATCTCCAGGCCTTACGGTATTGATAGCCACCTGAGCCTCATCTTCCCGATCCGGGACTGCGTCATTATTTCCCTCATAGTGCGCCAGACGATTGGAGTGTACCACCTTTAGTTTCCCTCTTGGCAATTTCTGGATGCGATAAATCAAGTCATTTATTCGTTTCTTCACCTGGTATGGGCCCTCCCAATTTCGCTGTAACTTTGGAGAATAGCCACGACGTCTTTGCAGATTGTATAACCAGACAAGCTCTCCAGGTTGAAACCCTCCTTCTTGGGCTCTCACATCGTACGTAGCCTTCATCCGGTCACTCGTGATTCGACTATTGTTTCGGGTTCGGTCGTGAATATCCTCCAACTTCTTCTTTAAGTTGATGACATAATCATTCCCGGCTACCTCCTGCTCTATAGGTGGAGACCCAAATTCCAGATCACACGGTAACCGTAACTCGCGTCCAAACATCACAGACGCTGGTGACTGACCGGTTGTTTCGTGGACCGATGCACGATAAGCCATCAGGAACAGATGCAGGTATTGGTCCCAGTCTCGTTGATGATCGGAGACGACCTTGGCCAAATATTTGCCCATTGTCCGATTCATGCGTTCTACCATTCCATCGGACTGCGGATGTAACGGTGTGGTCCGAGTCTTGCGAATGCCCAACAATCGACAGACTTCTCCAAATAGTACAGACTCAAAGTTGCGGCCTTGATCCGAATGCAGCTCCATGGGCACTCTGAAGCGACTGAGAAACTCTTTGACTAGTACGTCAGCAACAGTCGCAGCTTCCTGGTTTGGTAGGGCATATGCTTCTGGCCATTTGGTAAAGTAGTCCATTGCCACTAATATGTATTTATTCCCATCGTCGGTTTCGGGAAATGGTCCGGCAATATCTATAGCTATTCTTTCCAGAGGACTACCCACATTGTACTGCCTCATAGGTGCTCTTCGTTTCCCCAAGGGTCCGTTGCCAGTGGCACATAGTTCACATTTCCGGCACCACTCCTTCACGTCTTCTTTACAGTTGACCCAATAAAAACGCTCCCTAACTTTCTCCAAAGTCTTTTTCACACCGAAGTGTCCTCCTGAGGCACCGTCATGGAGATGTCGCAACACTGTAGCCACTCGGCTTCTTGGAACCACGAACTGAGACCTAATGGTGGTGCCATCTTCACTCTCCAGTACTCGCTTCAGGAGATCGTCTTCCACCTTCAAGGACTCCCATTGGGCCCAATATGCTTTAAGCGTTCTGTTGAAAGGGCTGACGGCCTCCCAGGCAGGCCTTTCTCCCACGCGCTTCCATTCCAGTACCATTTTTAGTTCGGGATCAGCCTTCTGCTGTCGTTGCAATTATTCCGGCAACCAATTGTCGTTGACGATGGTAGTTCTTAATACTTGGCAAACCCTCTCTTCCAAGCGAGAGCAATGACGGCAATCCGCTGGACAGGGTCTTCTTGAAAGATCATCGGCATTTCGATGACTAGTGCCCGCTCGATGTTCTGTGTCAAAGTCGTATCCTTGTAATCGCTCGATCCACCTTGCGACCTGGCCTTCAGGATTACGGAATTGTAGAAGCCATTTCAACGCTGCATGGTCCGTCCTCAATAAAAACTTCCGTCCGTACAAGTATTTGTAGAAGTGCTCAACGGACTTCACGACGGCCAATAGTTCTTTTCTGGTCACACAATAATTCCTTTCGGCTTTCGACAAAACCTTACTAAAATAGCCGATGACCTTTTCTTGTCCATCCTGTATCTGAGAAAGTACACCCCCAATGGCCAGATTACTTGCATCTGTGTCAAGTATGAATTTCCCTTCTGTCCGTGGATAGCTCAATATTGGTGCTGTTGTCAGGGCACGCTTCAACTGTTGGAAAGCTGTTTCACACTCTCCGCTCCAAACATACTCGCGCCCATCTTCAGTTAACCTTGTCAGAGGTTTCGCTATATTGGCAAACCCAGGAACGAAACGCCTGTAGTAGGTACATAACCCAAGAAAACTACGAACTTGGTGTTTATCTTTCGGTGTTGGCCACTCTTGAACTGCACGAATCTTATCAGGGTCGGCTGCCACTCCATTTTGTGATACGACGTGCCCGAGATATTTCACTTCCTTTCTGAATATGTGGCACGTTTTAGGACTCAGTTTCAGATTGGCTCCACGTAGTCTTCGGAACACTTCCTCTAGATTTTTCAAATGTTCGTTGAATTATTTTCCGACTACAATCACATCATCTAGGTATACCAGGCAGGTCTTCCATGACAGCCCTCTCAGGATGGTCTCCATTAGACGCTCAAAGGTGGCCGGAGCGTTACATAGTCCGAAAGGCATAACTGTAAACTGCCATAGTCCGGAACCAATAGTGAACGCGGTCTTCTCCCGGTCTTCAGGTTCCATTTCAACTTGCCAATAACCACTTTTCAAGTCCAAAGTCGAAAACCATCGTGAACCAGACAGGGTATCTAACGTGTCGTCGATGCGTGGTAAGGGATAGCTGTCTTTCTTGGTCACGTTATTGAGCTGCCGATAGTCCACACAAAATCTCGTTGACCCGTCCTTCTTACTGACCAGGACCACCGGTGATGCCCATGGACTGTTGGATGGTTCGATGACCCCTTGTTCTTCCATATCGGTAATAATCTTTTCGGCTTCTGCTCGCCTTAGGTAGAGGTAGACGCCTCGGCTGCTGACGGACAGGCATAGAGTTGCCTGTATTGATTTTATGTTTTACTATATTTGTTCGTCCCTTCTGGCTATCGTCAAGAGCGAAAATATCTTGGTATCGGTGAACCAAACCCTGTACCTCTTTCACCTCCGTTCTGTTAAGGTCTTCGCACGAACTAGTAACTATACCCACTAATTTTCCACCATGGTCTTTGGGCGCTGGTTTTGGAACATCAGCCATACACCTGGCTACTCGGAATACTGACACACACTGTCCCACAAGGGTACTCTTCTTCAATGTCACCGGATCCACATTAACGTTCATAAGCCTCACCGGTACTGTCTTTCGAACCTTGATCAGCGCTTTTCCCACCAGTATGCCACTATGGATCTTCTTATCACAAACAGGCTCCATCATTCGCACACATCCTACCCGAAGATCTCCATCCAAACCTGCCTCGACAACCATCTCGCTTTGACCCGGCAATATCACATCTTCTGTCAGCAAAACCCTTACGACAGGATCTTCTCGTGGGTGCAACGGAAGTTCTTCGTTACCAACCTTCAAAACACCCTCCTTCAAGTCCAATGTAAAACCAAATTTTCTCAGGAGGTCCATTCCCAAGATGAATTCGTCAATGATGTCGGCTACCAGCACCTCATGATCACGTTCTTCGCTTCCAATGCCAATCTTCATCTTCACCACTCCGCGTGTTGGTACTACTTCTCCCGTCGCTGTACGGAGTTGAGTAGTTGTCTGTAACAGCTTCATACTTGTTCGTAGAACGTCAGGGCGTATAATTGATTTTGTCGCCCCCGTATCAATGAGTAGGGAGACAGTTCGATTAACAATCTTCCCATCTACGAACAAACTGCTGGTACTGTTCTTTGATGTTACGGCATGGAACCTTCTCTTCTTTAAATTGTTTCTTTTCTTCATTAAACGGCCACTCAGACGTTGAGGGAAACCGTAGTTGATTCATTCTATCTTCCAACATTTCGTCGTCTTTCTTAGCTGTTGGTGGTAATTGCATTTGGGCTATTTTCGCTTCTACCATCTTTATTACCCTATCTTGTTCCGCCAATCTACCTTCCAACAGTCCTAACGCGCTGGCACTTTCCAACAATTCCTCAAAAACTTTTTCTTCTAACGCTTTGACATTTTCCAGCAATTCTCCTTTAACCCTTCTAGAACTTTCTTCGGATTTCCTGGAATTCACCAGTATTTCTTCCTTTAGCATTCTAACATTTTCTTCGGCCTTTTCTAGTAATTCTTCTTTAAGCATTCTAGAATTTTCAAAAACTTTTTCTTCTAGCACTTTAGTATTTTCCATTAACTTTCTGGAATTCTCTTCGGACTTTTCCAGTAGTTCTTCTTTTAACATTCTAGAATTCTCTTCAGACTTTCTAGAGTTCTCTTCCATTTTACTTAATAACAAATTAGTATCAATTGCGGGTCCAGGTATTTCGAAGAGGAAACTTTCAGGGTCTTCTTGCTGTTCCAAAAGCCATTCTCTTAGCCGATTTATTAACACCTTTTTAAGGCCCGTTGTGTCTAAATCTCGTTCTTCAAGTTCGTGTTTTAAGTCTATTACCTTCAGATCTTTTAACAATTTCATTGCCATTTTAATTATTTAGTTGTTATTGTTTTTAATACTAACAGTTTATTCTCACAGCACTTTGTTTAATTATTACGCGATTTTATTTATTTTAAAACTCCACACCTGACAACACTGTAACGTTCTTTTTAAAATAATAACAAAAGTACTGTTTAAATCGTCTATTAATAATTAATATTTATTTACAAACACTAATGAATACACTATAAATTAACGCTATGATTATAAACCATTAAAACTATTATTTACAGACTATGAATTTCTAATACAACATTTATCTTCACATTTACTATTTATTTCGTGATACACAGTTAATGACTCGCTGTTGACTGATCCTCTTTTATCCGCGAAGTCGATTTTATACCCTCATATAATCGTACCAGAAGCCGCTGGAACCTACTATGTATTTCTGGAAGGCACTGGATAAACCGCATCTGGTTTACATGCTTGGTGCGATGCGTCATTCTCTCGAATGCTGTAGAATATTCCATTTGTTGTGTGAAGAAGAGGTTCTTTCTTTTTCTCTCTTGTTACATTAATATTTTATAAATCTTGTTGAATTATTTTGTCCATGTGCACAGCATTAGTATACTGGCCTTATACATTACTATGTATTATCAATGTCCATCAATCACCATGTGATAATTGTTTGACCGAGACGGTACGTCGAGGTCAAACAATATCGCGAGGCTTGGAAACTTTATCAAAGAAACATGTATACTATTTTATTCACAATCATTAGACTGAAATAATCAAAATAAAAAGTAATTTTAAATTAAAAAAAAATCTATAACTGCCATAATTCCAGTAAGCACCATATATCGACCAGAATAAGTCTTAAGTAAGGTTTCATTCTTCGCCGCTAGATGGCAATGTATGCGCTCAGTATTTTAAAATTAGAAATTAATTAATTCCATCGTAATTATTAAATATAAAATACGGAAAAATAAAACTAATATTAAATAAAAAAGATGGTTTTAGCGTTAAATACATTTATAAAAACCTAAATTTAAATCGGATAAAAACGTTCTGTTTTAAATTATTCACAAAAAAAATTTGGCCAAGACTGTACATCTCAGTTTTACAGATATGCAAAGGAAATTGTTAACCACTTTGGTGTTGCTATAGCAATAGCTTACTTTCCAAGGTTTTTACTACATATGAAATGTACATATTGCAAAATGATTGTGAATAAATAAAATTACGTCATTACAATTTTGTTTCAGAGAACAAGACGAGCTAACAGTCGACGTGCAGGTAATGGATGACACGTGGGTGATAAGAACAAACAATAATAATATATAGTAATGGTCTTTTTAAAATAATAACCAAAATGCTGTTTAAATCGTCTATTCATAAGAGAAATATTAATTTATATACACTTAATTAAAAACACTATAACTATAAACTATTTAACAAACTATTTAAATGCTAGGTATTTACAAATTTATATGAGGACTATTTATATAAAAACTATTTATGTATTACAATAATTATTAACATTTATTTATTCACTAGTATTCGACTATTAACTAATTATTCAGAGTACATTTCACTATGCCGGTCAAACATTAACTGCCTCCTTCTACCCGCGACCTCAATTTATATCTTTCATAAGTTCTAGAACATAACCGATGAATCATACATGCAGCTATTGATGAGTCACGTCGATAAGTCGCGTCGATGAGTCATACACGCAGGTGTTGATGAGTCATACATGCAGGTGTTATTGATGAGTCATACAGTTGATGACGTTCGATGACGTCATATGTGAGTTTACTATTCGTTACACTGCCCCCCTCATCAAGTCTGTTCTGTTTGAGAACAGGTTTTATTCTCTGGTTTCTGTAGAAAGGGTCGTGACGGTATCGACAGTCTTCACCTCGACTACATGTTCCATTACGGTAGAAATAACAGTCTACACTCTTTGTTGTCTTTGATGTGGGCTGTTGATCGAAGTCACAGGTTAAGATCTTCACATCCGTATCTCTAAAAATAACTTCCAACATGTTCCGAACGATTCTCCAATCCAGCTGGCTCGCCCACAGCCGAGTTTGGGAACTGCCAATTTGTTAATACCCCTGGTAAGCAACTCGATCCTCAAATCCCATAATGCCCTCCAAAAGTCGGCGTAACTCGGTTTCTGGTAGTAAAACGTAAAACTGCTTGGTTACCAAGTAGTAAATGGAGCGGTCATGATCCGGCAAGTATAAGGCTTTGCCAACAGAGGGATTCTGTTCTCGAAGTTCATTCAGCCGTCCGAATTTATTTCTAAACACTACTGCGATCCCCCTGGACATGCGGAGATCCTCGGAGATACAGTGGGCAATGGAATAATCACCACGGACACGGAAGAGATCTTGTTGCATCTCGGTCGTGACTCCGAATCGGGCTTTTCTAGTTCCGGAAAACGCAGCCATAAATTCTCCAAAGGTTGGCTGATCATCTTCAGGCCTTACGGTATTGACAGCCTCCTCAGCGTCATCTTCTTGATCCGGGACTACGTTATTGTTTCCCTCATAGTGCGTCAGACGATTGGAGTGTACCGCCTTTGGTTTCCCTCTTAGCAATTTCTGGATGCGATAAATCAAGTCATTTATTCGTTTCTTCACCTGGTATGGGCCCTCCCAATTTCGCTGTAACTTTGGAGAATAGCCACGACGTCTTTGCGGGTTATATAACCAGACAAGCTCTCCAGGTTGAAACCCTCCTTCTTGAGCTCGCACATCGTACGTAGTCTTCATCCGGTCACTCGCGATTCGACTATTGTTTCGGGTTCAGTCGTGAATATCCTCCAACTTCTTCTTTAAGTTGATAACATAGTCATTCCCGGCTACCTCCTGCTCTATAGGTGGAGATCCAAATTCCAGATCACACGGTAACCGTAACTCGCGTCCAAACATCACAGACGCTGGTGACTGACCGGTTGTTTCGTGGACCGATGCACGAAAAGCCATTAGGAACAGATGCAGGTATTGATCCCAGTCTCGTTGATGATCGGAGACGATCTTGGTCACTTATTTACCCATTGTGCGATTCATGCGTTCTACCACTCCATCGGACTACGGATGTAACGGTGTGGTCCGAGTCTTGCGAATGCCCAACAATCGACAGTCTTCTCCAAAGAGTACAGACTCAAAATTACGGCCTTGATCCGAATGCAGCTTCATGGGCACTCCGAAACGACTGAAAAACTCTTTGACTAGTACGTCAGCAACAGTCGCGGCTTCCTGGTTTGGTAGGGCATATGCTTCTGGCCATTTGGTAAAATAGTCCATTGCCACATTCCTAAGTTGTATTTATTCCCATCGTCGGTTTCGGGAAATGGTCCGGCAATATCTATAGCTATTCTTTCTAGAGGACTACCCACATTGTACTGCCTCATAGGTGCTCTTCGTTTCCCCAAGGGTCCATTACCAGTGGCATAAAGTTCGCATTTTCGGCACCACTCTTTCACATCTTCTTTACAATTGACCCAATAAAAACGCTCTCTAACTTTCTCCAAAGCCTTCTTCACACCGAAGTGTCCTCGAGATCGTTTTCCACCTTCGTGGACTACCATTGGGCCCAATATGTTTTTAGGGTTCTGTTGAAAGGGCTGACGACTTCCCAGGCAGGCCTTTCTCCCACACGCTTCCATTCCATTCCAGTACCATTTTTAATTCGGGATCAGCCTCCTGTTGTCGTTGCAATTCTTCCGGCAACCAATTGTCGTTGACGATGGTAGTTCTTAATACTTGGCAAAACCTTCTCTTCCAAACGAGAGCAATGACGGCAATCCGTTGGACAGGGTCTTCTTGAAAGAGCATCGGCATTTCGATGCAGACAGGGTATCTAACGTGTCGTCGATGCGTGGTAAGGGATAGCTGTCTTTCTTGGTCACGTTATTGAGCTGCCGATAGTCCACGCAAAATCTCGTTGACCCATCCTTCTTACTGACCAGGACCACCGGCGTGCCCATGGACTGCTGGATGGCTCGATGACCCTTTGTTCTTCCATATAAGTACTGATTTTCTCGGCTTCTGCTCGCCTTGCTAGAGGTAGACGTCTCGGTTGCTGGCGGACTGGCCCAGAGTTCCCTGTATTGATTTTATGTCGCACAATATTGGTTCGTCCCTTCTGGGTATCGTCAAGAGCGAAGATATCTTGATATCGGTGAACCAAACCCTGAACCTCTTTCACTTCCGTTTTGTTAAGGTCTTCGCATGAACTAGTAACCATACCCACTAATTTTCCACCTTGGTCTTTGGGCACTGGTTTTGGAACATTAGCCATATACCTGGCTACTTGGAATACTGGCACACACTGTCCCACAAGGGTGCTCTTCTTTAATGTCACCGGATCCATAATAACGTTCATAATTCTCACCGGTACTATCTTTCCAACCTTGATCAGCACTTTTCCCACCAGTATGCCACTATGGATCTTCTTATCACAGACAGGCTCCATCATTCGCACACATCCTACCCGAAGATCTCCATCCAAACCTGCCTCGACAACCATCTCGCTTTGACCCGGCAATATCACGTCTTTTATCAGCAAAACCCTTACAACAGGATCTTCTCGTGGGTGCAACGGAAGTTCTTCGTTACCGACCTTCAAAACACCCTCTTTCAGATTCAACGTAAAACCAAATTTTCTCAGGAGGTCCATTCGCAAGATGAAGTCATCAGTGATATCGGCTACCAGCACCTCATGATCACGTTCTTCATTTCCAATGCCAATCTTCATCTTCACCACTCCGCGTGTTGGTATCACTTCACCTGTTGCTGTACGGAGTTGAGAAGTTGTCGGTAACAACTTAATACTTGATCGTAGAGCATCAGGGCGTACGATGGATTTTGTCGCCCCCGTATCAATAAGTAGTGGAACAGTTCGGTTTCTTGATCTACAAACAAACTGCCGTTACTATTCTTTGATGTTACGGCATGGATCGTGATCTCCGGGTCATCTTCACTTGCAGTCAACGTTCGCCCCCTCTTGCCAACCCCCTTTAACTTTTCCGACGGTTGTACTTGCTTTGGTTTAGAGCAACGACGTCGTATGTGCCCTTGTTCGCCGCAATTCCAACAACGAGGCCCTCGAACTTCTTGATGATTCTTCTTACAGCTTTCTTCCTTCCGAAGAACTCTCAGTATTAACGCCTCTAGGTGATCTTTAGAACCTTCTTCTTCTTCCACAACGGCCCGAACACGCCCGTGACCTCGGGACGCTTGTTTTGCAGCTTCAAATTCTAAGGCGTGAGCAAGCGCATCATCAGTTGTTCTTGGTCGTGCCAGCCTCAATGATTGTTGTGTTTGCCCGTCTCTTAACCCATCAATGAAGGTCTGCACAGCGAGTTGTCCCAGAAATGAATCGGGTGCCGTAGGGTACGCCAATCGGACAAGCCGCGCAACATCGGCTTCAAACTCCTGAAGGCTTCCTCCATTCTTCTGGACACGATTCTTCACTTGAGCGTGATACACTTGTTGAAGATGCGCGTCTCCATATCTCATCTCCAATCTAGAGACTAACAACTGGTAATCATTTTCCTGTCCTGATGGGATTGTTTGCAGGACGTTCAGCGCGTCTCCACGCAAAGCCATAGTTAAAGAAACGGCCTTTTCCTTGCCTGTCCATCCGTTGGCCCCAGCGGCCGCCTCAAATTGTTTGTAGTAGGTGGACCAAGGTATCTTTCCATCGAACGTGGGTGGTTTTACTTTAACCCTACGGCAGGACCCTTTTCTTCTTTAAATTCTTTCTTTACTTCATTAAACGGCCACTCAGAAGTTGAGGGAAACCGTAGTTGACTCATTCTATCTTCCAGCATTTCGGTTATGTCGTCTTTCTTAGTTATTTGTGGTAATTGCATTTGGGCTACTTTCTCTTCTACCATCTTTATTACCCTATCTTGTTCCCCCAATCTACCTTCCAACAGTCCTAACGCACTGGCATTCTCAAGAAATTCTTCGAAAACTTTATCTTCTAACTCTTTGACATTGTCCTGCAATTCTTCTTTAAGCCTTCTGGAACTTTCTTCAGACTTTTCTAATAATTCTGCAAACCTTCTAGAATTCTCTTCGTGCTTTTCCAGTAATTCTTCTTTAAGCATTCTAGAATTTTCAAAAACTTTTTCTTCCAGTGCTTTAGTGTTTTCCATTAGCTTTCTAGAATTCTCTTCGAACTTTCTAGTAACTCTTCTTTTAACATTCTAGAATTTTCTTCGTACTTTCTAGAATTCTCTTTGGACTTTTCCAGTAATTCTTCTTTCAACACTCTAGAATTTTCTTCGGATTTTTCCAGTAATTCTTTTAAGATTCTGGAATTTTCCTCCATTTTACTTAACAACAAATTAGTACCAATTGCGGATCCAGGTATTTCGAAGAGGAAACTTTCAGTGTCTTCCTTCTGTTCCAAAAGCCATTCTCTTAGCCGATGTATTAACACGCTTTTAAGGCCCGTTGTATCCAAATCTCGTTCTTCCAGTTCATGTTTTAAGTCTATCACCTTCAGATCTTTTAACAATTTTATCGCCATTTTAATTATTAATTGTAATTTTTTTAACACTAACAGTTTATTCTCACAGCACTTTGTTTATTATGCAATTTTATGTATTTTAAACCCGACACCTGTACACCACTGTAACGTTCTTTTTAAAATAATAACCAAAATGCTGTTTAAATCGTCTATTCATAAGAGGAATATTAATTTACATACACTTAATTAAAGACACTATAACTATAAACTATTTAACAAACTATTAAAATGCTAGGTATTTACAAATTTATTTGAGGACTATTTATATAAAGACTATGTACTACAACAATCATTAACTAATTATTCAGAGTACATTTCACTATGCCGGTCAAACATTAACTAGAACAGTTATGTTCTAGAACATAACCGATGAATCATACATGCAGCTGTTGATGAGTCACGTCGATAAATCGCGTCGATGAGTCATACACGCAGCTGTTGATGAGTCATACAGTTGATGACTCATACATCTAGAATGTTCGATGACGTCATATGTGGGTTTACTATTCGTTACAGTATGTATGTAATATGCAACTGCTTAAAGAACTAGCTAGGTATTCGATCGATCAGTTCATTAAGAAAAGTGCGGAAAAGTTCGTTTTAAACAAAATTGCATGTATAATGGTGCAGTTTTCTATGAACGCTTTCAAATGATTATTCACACAAAGACTCCAACGTAAATTACCCCAGGACATTAATATTATCTATCTATATATTTAAAACACAAGGCTTATTTCTGTTCCAATTTGTTTAAGAATTCCGCTGGGCCGATTTACGTCGCCGTGTAGATTAATCAATACTATTTCATTTTTACAATTTTTTAATGTTTATATTTTTAATTTAAATAAATATAAATTGTTTAATTTGAGATGCACGGATTGGATATTCACTTGGGGCGCCATCTCATTTTGTACGGTGGCGAGTTTCGTAACTACTCCTGCTTATAAATATAAAAGGGTGATGATAAAAAGAACACCATTTAATTTAAATGTTGATAGTATGTACCATGCACACATTGGAACTTAGAATATTAGGCTTCCATTTATAACATCCTCGACTATTTTGATACAAACCATCAAGGTTACATTTACAGTGTTAAGAATGACCGTGAACGCACTATGGTACGTATGCAATATGCAACTGCATGAAGAACTAGGTATTCTACCCATCGATCAGTTCATTTTAAACAAAAGTGCATGTAGTGGCGCAGTTTTCTATGAACTCCTTTAAACGAATATTCATACAAAGACGCCAACGTCAATTACCCCAGGACATTCATATTATCTATACATTTAAAACACAAGGCTTATTTTTGTTCCAGTTCGTTTGCGATTTCCGCTGGGTCGATTTACATCATTCTTTTTTTTATATTGAAGCTTTCCCGTGTAGATCAATCAACACTATTTCATTTTTACAATTTTTTAATGTTTATATTTTTAATTTAAATAAATATAAAATGTTTAATTTGAGACGCACGGATTGGATATTCACTTGGGGCGCCATCTCATTTTGTACGGTGGCGAGTTTCGTAACTACTCCCGCTTATCTATATATGTATTTAAAACACAAAGCTGATTTTTGTTCCAGTTCGTTGAGTTCGTTCTCGTGGGCAAATTTGCGAGAATCTTTTTTTATATTCAAGCTTTCGTTTTGTATATTAGTAGACACTACTTGATATCTGTATTTCATTAAGTTTTATATTTTTAAATAAATAAATTTAAAACATTTATTTTGATACGCAAGATCATTCAGTTTGTTGCGATATTTTGTTTTTGTATTTCACATAAATATGTGGTAGCAAAAGGCACCAACAAATAAAATAGTAATTAGGCCATTATTATAGGAAAGTTTAAAGCTTTACAAGTGGTATCCTTTTGTTATATTACAGGACAACTGGTCCTGCGGAAGCCCAAAATATTTCCACGAAACCCCAGGGTTGCACGGAACACACTTTGGGAATCAACTTTTTTTTTTTAATTTGCCATTTCAATAAGTTTCTGGAAATATTTCCATGGAAAGTTACAAAAAAAAAATAAATTTCCGGAAATTTGCCAACACTAATTTTATATCGTTTTTGAAATATGTACTAATAGACATTTTCAAGAATTTCTTAAACATGATCGATTTTTGATTTTATTCTTATCATTTCGTAAGGTAGAATTTCCATGTGTAGGTATTTATGCAGAATAAACCGGTGGGGAGGGGTAAGCCAGAGAGGAAAATATGTTGGAAGAGAGGAGGATAAGCTGGGAGAGCAAGCAATAAGCAAGGGAGCTTTGTGGCCCTGGAGACTTTTGAACCGTGAAAACATTAGTAGTATCATGTTTATTCTTATGAAAGCAATGATCTAATTTAGTTTATTACTCAAAATCTTAACTCTGACGAGCTCTAGGAGTCCTGATAATTACTGTGAAACCTTTCCTTTGTATGTTTAAAGTAACAATATTTAAGGAACTTCTTTCGAATTTTTTAATTTTTTGTGATTTCTTGATAGGTGTAGGTGTACATATGTATGATATCGAAATTCAACAGTTAACCTAAAAAGCAGCATCAAATTACAGAAGTTGCTTCATAGAATATTTCTACATAGGAAAATGATCAAGTTATATTTGAAACAATTCAAGAAAAAGAAATTTTATTTAAACAATTTATTACTA
The DNA here is from genome assembly GCA_929113105.1 of Agrypnus murinus. Lineage (NCBI taxonomy): Eukaryota > Metazoa > Arthropoda > Insecta > Coleoptera > Elateridae > Agrypnus > Agrypnus murinus. The sequence continues at coordinate 44,543,054 of OV816023.1, read as the reverse complement.
AAAACACTTAAAAAAACACAGTAGAATATCACAAAATATATCACAATATTGAGGTAGAATGTTTCATCATACAAACAAATAAAAATCAGTCTTTTGAAGACATTTTCTTAAACATCGTAAACAATGTTGGCTGATGTTGGAGATTCAGTTTCTTACTATTTCGAGAGAGTCCCACAGAACGGCACGAATTAGATTTCCTAAGCTTTTCCTAAAACAAAAGAAAAATAGAATAGATCAGAAGCATTTTATTAAAATTGAACAAGCCCATTTTGAAAAACTTCAAATGTGGATGCTTATAACAATAAAAGGTTCTAAAAGTGGAGTTTTCTTGCAGAAATCTGCATTTCTGTGTCCTTTAAACAGATCTTCAGCAAAAAGAGTCCATTTTAGAACCTTTGTAATAGCAAGATTTTCTAAACAGGCAACTTCCAAAGAACTACTCTCAAATAGGGATGCACAATATCCCAAACTTAAAATGTTATACATGATAAATCATAAAAGCATTATTTACAAAATTTATAATACATACTTTGACGGGCGGTACTGTGGGTACTTCTTGAGAAAAATGTGTTGTTGAAATTATTTTTATCAGAATTATCCAATGTGTGATGAAAATCTGAAATGTCTTTGTTTCTTCGGGTGTTAAATTTTCTGTCGGATTCCCTTTCCATTATTTCAGAGTCTTCTGAAGAAATGTGAATATTTGTAATGGCAGTCTCTAAACAAGTTTTTCCATCTCCAGCATCTACATTACAGTTTTGTGCTTCTTTCTTTGATATTTTCTTTTTACATTTATTAAATTTAGATAATTCTAAATCGCTGTTAGCTGAATATGCATTTTTTTGTCTACTCCAGGAACTCTGTTTATTATAAGTAGAGTGTGAATACAGTGATAAAATGGGACTACTCCTACCATTTGGTTGCTCTTCAACCCTTGTATTTTCTTTATCAAAGCTGTACTGTCCCTTCTTACTGTAATCCTCTAAATCAACCTTCTTTGGAGATTTCTTGAAAGCAAATGCTTGTAAATTAATATTAGCCATGCTAGGTTCAGAAACTGTAGTAATTTCTTCTGTTGTAATATGTACATTTAAGTTTGATTCAGAGCTTACAGCAGGGGTAGTCATTTCATTATTACATTTTGGTTTTATTGTAGGAGGCTCTACTGTTTGATACATCTTTAATTCTTCTGATAACTGATTATCACATTGTTCTTGTGTAGCATTAGCATTTTCTGGTAATATATTGATAATCTTATTTTTACTTCCTTTTAGATTGATATTGGTTGCTTCATGAAAAGTAGTTGTAAAATTAGATTTTTTGTAATTTTTTGACCAAATACTGGTGGAATTTGTAGAATTGGATAAAGCCATCTGTAAAAAATAAAAAACTGTCAACTGTTGCTTGTTAAAAATAATTTGTTGGGTGACTTCTAAAGTATCTATCTAATCCCGTCATTATAAATTTTACAGCAAGCAATGTTAAAAATTTTAAGAAATTGTTGTAAGGGTGTAACATTCGTAAAATTCTGCATCATTACATTCTAAACAAAACTACTAAAAGTAACCGAGTTAAGACATCTACTAACATTTTTTTATATAACAATATGGTCATTCCACAATTTTGAAACTTAACGTTTTTATATTCTATATCATTAGTAATAACTCTACATATTATTCTTCAAAATTTTTAATACAGCCGTTAGCGAGATATTCAATTTATAATTTGAAATTTTCTGTCCTTTTCTAGTATAACAACGTCACAGTCCCCGCATGCGCTGTATTTAAACCAAATATGTAAGTTGGATATACACAAAATGTTTGACAGCTGTGTTTTTCTGTATAATCTTACTTAAGTCTGCTAATGCATGCAAAAGTTGCTGTATTTTGTTAACATAAAATCAATAAATTTGGTAGATGTAGCTTGCAACGACAGAGATTGGAGATTTACCGACAACAGTTTTGCAAAAAGCAAACACATTTTCTCTTGGTGAAAAAAAACGATACATCACAAGTGGTTGTCTAGTTCATTTACTCAACCACATTATTTTAAGGTAAGTACTAAATGTGTAATAGTGTACATGCTAAATTTCTTATATTATTAGGGTTACTATACTGCCATCCTTAACTAAAAAGTATTAGGTTTCCAACTAGATAATATTCTTTCATTTGATGAACATTTTAGTTATATTCACAAAAAAAATCTGTAAAAAACTTTATTTTTTTACAAGAATAGCTCAAAACTTAACAACCAATACTAAAATTACTATAATCCAACCCCACTTTGATTTTTGTACGTGTATTCTTTGTTTATTAAACTTAAATCAAAAAAGCCAACTACAAAACCGTGGTATGCATATAATATTAAAAGCGAACCTTCCAACACCGATATCTACAGTGTTAGATTCTCTTCAATGGTTTACAGTGAGTCAACGTCTTAAGACTAGATGACTACATCTAGATGTCAGCACTTTCACTACAAGTTGTTTTTTCTAATATGCAATGCCTCTTTTTAAATTTGTCTAACCAACCTGTACTTGCCTGAAAATAAGCTTTACTCAATGATGCATATTCAAGTGCTTTCTGTTTAATTAAAGCACAAGGCAGTGGAATGTTCTTATCTCTTGCCATTATTAACCATTTTAAAACAGTTTCATCGATTTCTTCCTATAAACACAATTTAAATATTTTTCTAGCTGAATCACAATCTTCACTCTGTTTAAAAAAACACTCTCGTGACTTTTATAAACTGTCGTTAGTGTACTAGCCACCCTTTTTCGTTCCACCTTTATCAATTTCTTCGATTAATTGTAACTTCTGTGCAATACTCAGAGAATTACGGCTTCGTTTAAGCATTTCAAATGTAGGTGTTTATTCAACTGTTTAACGAAAACTAAATTTACTTTAAAAAGTTATGAGCCCAAGAAATTTCGGAATTTTCCATACTCTCATTAAAATGAAGTTTTAAATAGAAAAAAAAACCAATCTTTCAATAATCCTGTACTTAACATTTTTAGCACACAATAAGCAACTTAACGCATTAGCTTCTCCATTATAAAATTCTCAGAAAATCTTACAGTCTGGTATAACTGCTACTTGTTGAAGTAGTTGATTAAAATTCTTGGAAGACCTTAAAGTTTGGAAATAAGTGTAAATTATCTACAAATAAAAATTTATAAGTTCAGGTAAAAAAACACTTTGCTATACAATGCTTAAAAAATGCATTACAAACGTGTTCAAGGTAAAGGTTCTCAAAAAAAACTCAATATATAGAGAAATTCGTTATATGGAAGTTTGTTATAGGAAAGTTTAACTGTAATTGCTTTTAACGTTTTAAAACAAAAATCGAATAACAATCAAGACTTCCAAGTTTTATTAAAAAAATTTAAAAATTCTGTAAAGAACTGTTATAATTTTAACGCTAAGTCAATTATTACATGATTACTTGATTTTTTTTATCAGAAAATTTGAACTTTGAATAACTAATTTCATGTAATCTATTACCTTCTTTACATCTATTTCTATTTCCATCATATTCATTAGAGGTGCTATTTTATTTTCCAGCATTCTTTTCTATTCTGCCTCTTCATTTTCAAATATATATGGGTCATTCTTTCTGGACTCAACCAGCGGCTAAGGCCAAAAATTGGCACAACTTAGAAAGGCCAGCGGGGACTTATTTTAAAGCTTAAAACCTCTACTTTCGAATGTCACATGTCTCCTATATGAAAAAAATTATATCTGACCCCTAAAACATGGTAAACACGTATCCAGTAACAAAAAAAAATTTTTAAATTGAAAAAATTAGAAAGATATATTTTTTTAAATTTTTTTTAACGACATTGCATTCTTCGTCGAAGAATACATATATTTCCTCCACTGTGTTTTTTTCCTAGAGCGCTTCAATTTCTAGTTCTCAAATTTGCTCGAAATTTAAACACTAGAAAAAAATCACAGTGGACAAAATTTATGTATTCTTTGACGAAGAATATGATGCCGTTAAAAAAACTTATGTGTTTACCCTGTTTTAGGGGTCAAATGTAAATTTTTTCATATATGAGACATGTGACATACGAAAGTAGAGGTTTCAAGCTTTAAAATGAGCCCGCTCGCCTTTCTAAGTTGCGCCAATTTTTGGATCTAAGCGGTGGTTCATTTCAGAAAGAATGATCCATATACAATTAGATTCTTCCTTTTTGCTCTTCTTTCCAGATTATTAATTAATGTCTTTTTTCTGTTCTTTCGAATTTTTGTTTTAACATTTTGTTTCCTTCTTTTAGTTCTAAATTCTCATTTAATGATTTTTCTATTTCTTTTATTCATGGTTTCCATTTCTTCACTCATTTTTTCATCTATTTTGCTAAACATTTCATTTATTGCATCGATTTTGAATGTAGTTTTCGTCTGCTTTCTGACCTTGACCTATTTATTAATGCACTTTTAATTATAACTAAAATACTTTTATTTATGTTGAATTTCTAAAACAGCACTGCTGCTATCTTAATCTTAGCACGAGTTTAATTATTTAACTGCACTTTTTTGCAAACATAGTTTTTACAATTTTTTTTGGGCTTGGTCACCTTTGTAGCAGGCTTAGTCCATGTAGCAAAAAACTAGCCCAGCGTTCATATTGGTGCTGTTTCAGTGAACAGAGATTTAGCATATTATTACCTTCTTACAGAAATATCAGATGCATAACAGAAGCTGAAAGTCTTCGAAGTAAACACATATTTACCACAAAAAAGTTATCACAACAGATTCGGGAAATACGGTGCTCACTTCCATCTTTGTATCTTATAAATCTATGAGGTAACCGCCATAAATTCTCGGCCTGATATAGAAAAAATAAACTTGGTAAAATATAACAATTTTTATTTTTCAGTATAATCTCCCCTAATGCCAATACACTTATTGCAACATGGAATTAATAACTCAATGCCCTTATAAAAATAATCTGAAGTTTTTCCTTCAAAATGTTCAATTACAGCTGCTTGCAACTCGTTCTCGTCATTAAAACGACGTCCCCTAAGGTATTTCCTTAAATTGGAAAATAAATAATAGGCACTACGAGCCATATCCGGACTGTATGGTGGCTGATCTAATGACAAGTGCATTGTCGTGTTATAATAATCGAACACCTCTTGTCAATTTTCCTCGACGTTTTTCACGAATATTGTTTCTCAATTTATGCAATAAAGACGCATAATATGTACTGTTAACAGTTAGTTACATTGCGTTCTTTAAAATCAATCAGTAGAATGCTGTCACCCATATAGCACAAGATATCCTGGGGATATCCAGTATATGGTCTGTTAACGGATGGATCGCCCGTCCATGAACTGGACATCCGTCAGATATGCAGCACGCTACCATCCTCAGGATATAAAATGCAGGATATTCTGTGGATATCCCAGGTATCGTCGATTCAAGGAATGATCGTACATACCCCAAACTGAACATCCATGAGATATTCTGAGTGTTATATCCTAAAGATATACTGTAGAAGATATCCTTAAGATATTCACCTTACGACTCGAATCTCCTACGATATTCCTTTTTATCATAAATTTTTTATAAATTATAATAATAAAATTTTAACGATAAAATTTTTTCACGTAACACATAGGGTGTACGATATAAAAACAGTACAGATTGCTCGTTATTGCTATAATCTTAATATAGTTATGACAAATTGTTACCCTACATTTTTTTTGATTTCTTTGTAACGGTAGCGTACACTTTTAAACATTAGTTTTTAGTTACTTTTTCTTATTTATTTATTATTTATAATGCCTTATAAGATTCTCTAAAAAAGATATATAATTACATAATTAGATATTAATAGATAGAGTATAATATATAAAATATTGATTTAAAAGAATTATCCAAAATTACTTTTGTAAATTAACTTCAAGGTATTTTAGTTAAGAAAACTGGTATTCTTTAAATTAACATTGACTGATATTTTGCTGACGGCAAGATTCTCGTGGTTTTAGTTATTATTTACACGTCAAAAACAAAGAATTGAGAGATGATATGACGTGTATGTTAGTATGTATATTTCTTAAATCGTGCGGCATTTAGTGGATTCTTCCTGGAATGCTAGAATGCTTCACATCTGTAATCAACCCTCTTTGGGTAAGTTTTATGACATTGCCTAGTGTTAAAAAATGTCCAAACCTCAAAAAGATTTACAACTTTGTTAGACTCGAGCGTGATCCAAATAACTTATTTTTCGGTCACTTCAGTTTGAGCATTCAGCATTCACAACTATTACTTCGAGCGCTCTGATTAAATATATTTGATTTGGTTTGTTGGTGATTGATTTTAAAGTGCTTTTAATTCCGCTTCACTAACTCCTTCACTAACCGACCTGCAGAAGAGCATTTGGTAAGTAGAATTACCGAATTTGATTCATTCGTTTTAATAATTATGTAGGTACTTTAATAAAAAGGTAAAAAATCTATAGTTTATTTACTTTTGACAAATACTATAATACTACAATAATTATCATTTAAAGCAACATTTATTTACAGCCTCATCTCTATTAAACTTGGACATAACAGGTACGACGTTGAAGGGTAAAATTTGCCATATCCGCATTGTGATCTATTAAATTCTGTTTTTCATATAGCACAAAAAAAATATCAAATCAAATCAATCAAGTTGCAAGATTTGGTGGCAGCACTCCTTATGAAGTGATCAAAAGGGCTCTACCACGATTTGTTGGAGACGACACCTTTAAATTTAATTGGTCGGGGAAAACAAAGCAAATTCCACACTGAAAACTGCAGCATTTTTGTTAAGTAAAATAACTAGAATTGCATTTACGCTAAGAGTATTAACATTTATATATTATTACAGAAGTTCTAAACAGAGATCTAGATTAGACAGAAAAGGATGCCGAAAAACCAATTCAGCAATTTCTGAAAGAGGCGGCAGATGAGAGGTCCAACAGAAGAAGTCTTTATGTTAATAATATGTTAAATATAATTTTTATGTTTGTAGTTACCTCAATTATAATAAATTTTTATATTTTATAAGCATATACCTCCATCATTTCTTTTATTATATTCATATACTATTTATTTGATACCGATATGTAATTAGCAAATCCTTTAATAGTAATTCTATAATCAATTAATGAATTGATTCGGCATTTACTTGATAAAAATTTATATCCATCTTAAATAATATAAAAACAGATTGTTTTTTAAATATTCACTTTATAAACGACCTAACAGAGCTGAACAATTCACCGTTGTTAAATTTATTTGTATAATAATAGTGTCCGCTACCATTACCCACATCTAAGCACGTTCAAGGAATATAATGTTTATTGCAGGTTTATAATTGCCAATTTTTACAGAAGTTACATTAGCTTAGCATGTTTTTTAGGCGTTTGAAGAAGCCACTGTGTGGCGAAACAATTGTTAACTACAATAATTAAAAGTGAAAATTTAAAGAAACAATCTGTTTTTATATTATTTATAATGAATACAAGATATTCCAAAGATATTTTGTTTAGACCTCCTGTGGATATCTTGTACAGTATATCCAAGGGATATTTTGCATATTATATACCAAAGATATCTTGTAATGAATGTCCCGAGGATATATTGTATAGGATATCCAACGGATATTAATAATAGATATCCGAGGAATATCCTTCATCGGATATCCTGAAGATGTCTATTTTAGTCTCATTTTACCATCCCACGGATGTCCGGAGGATATCTAACTGCTTTTCGTAGGACATCCTTTGGATATTCGTAAAGCTGCTCCAGGATATCCGTAGGACATTCAGCAGATATTATGGTGCTGTGTGGGCACAATCCCAGAATATCGTTGCCATAACTTCCTTTGTCAACTGAACGACTTTCGCCTTTTTGGGACGAGGTTCATTGGGTCGCCGCCATTTCATCGATTCCCTTTTGGATAGAGGAACATAATACAGAACCATTGTTTCATCTCCAGTGACAAAGGACTCCAAAACCGGCTTTGGGTCGTCTCCACACAAGTTTAAAAACGAGCACGAACATTCGACGCAACGTTGACGTTGAACAGCAGAAAGAAGACGCGGTACCCATCTTGTACTAATTTTATTCATACCCAAATGGTCATGAAGAATTCGGCAAACACTTGTTTCTGAAATGTCAGACATCACTGCTAACTCCTTAACTTTCAAACAGCGATAATCTAATACCATTTCTTCAATGATTGTAACTTTTTGAGGCGTTACCGCTTCAATTGGCCGACCGGTGCGCTCATTATCTTCAAGAGATTCTTGCCCCAAACGGAAACATTTTGACCACTTTCTTACAGTGGAATATGAGGAGATAAATCACCATAAACGCTGTCTAAACGTTGTTTGAATTGATTAGGCATGTGCCCTTCTTTTGTTAAAAATTTAATGACCGTAAGGTACTCAATTTTCGTTAGCTGCGACATTTTCATGCACTCGTCACGATGCTTAAGTGGCTACTAAAATCTAGTAGGCTTCTAGCCGTAATATATATACTGTAGGCCTCTTACATGTTCAACTATGATGCAACCGAGTTTGAACATGTTGGCTCCTGTAGAAGCCTCCCGGGCTAAGAATTTATGGCGTTTACCTCGTAGTAGTTAGAGGGTATACTGTTGCTATGGCATACTAAATAATAATGGATATTGGACAACATACTACGTAAGAGTGTAGCAGTGCTTTTTGAGTACTCTCTAATAGTACCATTTTTATTCACAAGTTCTTTAGAAAATCTGCTAAACATTCTTGTGGGACTATCTGTATACACTCTCGAAGTACAACTAAACACTTGGCTATGATGAACCTATTTTACTTTTACATTCTAAGATTTCAGTTCTTTTAGCAATAGTAGGAGCCCTACAACTAACTCCAGTAGTTTAAAAATACTATACTGGTTATAAATTACAAGATTGGTTGTAAGAGAAATTGAACACGACTTTAGAAGTAAACCAACAAAAATAAAACATAAGTTAGTACCCAATGTTTATCAGTTATCAAATTAGGTAGCTGTCTCTCACTGATGAGAGTAGTTAAGTTGAAAATTTTACTTACATCTGGATTCCAGTTATCCATAACCTTCTTGCTGAAAGGATCAACATTTCCCAAAGCCATTTGGAATGCTAAGTTGTCATCATCACACATATGACCAGCATTTCTTAGGTATTTCTCATTTATACCACTGGTTTCCGGGTTTGTTAATCTAGTTAATGACCTCTTTACTGGATCATAAACTACTTGATGTCTAATTGTAGCGTCTGCTAATTTAAAGTTTTCTACATATTCTTCAGTTACAGTTAACTTAGATAAATTTAAGTATGAAGGTAACTTTTTTAATAACTACAATAGAACAGACGTAATATGGTATTCAAAAATATAATTGTATGTAAACTATTACCCAATAAACATCTGATTTTAAAGTCATTGAAATTGCTTTGCAAGCCCCTGTCAATCCAATCCCTGGAAGAGAATCTAAGTAATCACAGCCAGCCAGGATGCACATGTTTCGAAACTTATCAAAAGTGTAAAGATCCGGTTCCATATCCATCGCTATATATAGTTTGTCTCGTTCTACAAGTATACCACATCCATCTAATCCAAATTTAAACAATACCTAAAAATAACAAATGAAAGACATTATAAATCAATAACATGGCCGGTATAATACTAAAGTTATCATTCGCGTGGTATGAGTATTTAAAAATATATGTGGAAAGTTTATAATTAACTTTTTAAACTCAAGTTTTCTACTTTTAAACAATACTTTAATATCATTTACAGTTTTAATTAGTTTTTAATTAATAAGAAATAAATGCTTTTAAACCGCTATAGTGGAATATGGAAGCTTCTAGGGTGAGTGTGGTTGGCTAAGAATAATGTATGTATAATAAAGATGTATTTCAAATGTGTTAAATTATTTCTGGAAATACAGAATAGATTTGGCAACATGCAAAAGTATTATTGGTCATTTCTGATGCCTATAAGTTGAAGAAATAGAAGAAATTCTAGAATGGCAGAAGGAGATTTGTAAAAAAAATGCAAGGGATTCTGGCAATAAAAAAGTTGTTTACACAACTTTTCTGGTGCGTTCTCAGTCAGCAATGTGCTGTGACTTAGCATCTAAGTCCCGGGATTCCGAAAACCCCTCTTTTTGAGGCTCGTTAATCCTGGAATTATAAAAATTCAATTTTGATTCTCATTTAAACGAGGCATCTGTGTGAGCTCAGTGGGCTAATTTATTATTAGCAGTTGTTTAAAAAGCGACTTTAACAACATGCAATACAATTTCGTTCGTTACATTTTAATATAGTCAGTATGGAATAGTACAGCTATAGTCAACTTTTATTTTAGTGTGTGTTTATTTCCATTCATTTTTGGAGGGGAGAGTAAAATCAAGGTTTGTATTGAATAACACCATTATGAATTTTCATACATTTTCATATTCATTAATTAAAAAATCCAAAGTACAAAAAAAAGTTTTTTTGCCCATTCTGCAAGTTTACGAGCTGCTACTGTCGATAACTATAGTATGGCAGAGATCGGGGATTTACGAAAATGGTTTAGCAAACATGTCTCAATGCAAAAAAAATGACACATCGCAAGCGGTTGTCAGGTAATTTACTCAATTAAGAATGCCAGTTGCGCACTATATAATTTATTGTCCTTTGTGACTGTGCCATTATCTATTTTTTATATTTAGCCAATAGAGAACAAAAATTAAATTACAAACTAAACATTATTTTAAGGTAAGTTGCCAAGTAACTATTAACTTTCTTATATTATTAGGGTTAATCATCATCTAAGATTCTACATTTGTGACAAGAATTTTGTGTACTCTTCTTTAAAAAAAAAAGTGTCACATAAAAATCACTAAATAATAAAATAAAATGCTTCAAAAAAGTGTCAAACAATCATAGCACACACTGACAAATATGCAATTATTTCTGATTTTATGTCAACTAATTTACTTTATTTGCGTAATTTATTTATCAACATCATGCTGAAAGGAGCCAAACTTACAGATTTTAAAAAGGATCGAATTCAAGCCCTAAAAGATAATGGCAGAAATCTCAAGACAAACCGACCATTCCTGTAAAAATTTTTTTTTTTACAATTTTTGAAGGATCAGGACGATTATGGCACTGTAAAATCCACTCCTCGTCCTTCTACACTTTGTGATCGCAATAAAAGGAAAATTATCTCTGCTGATTCAAATTCTACAGTAGGTACTAGGTCGTTAAAGATGAGTTTGGGATTGAATGTCTCGCATAAAACCATTCGTAAAGTTATTAAAAACTACCCTAGGATTAAACAGATGAAAATGCAGATTCAACCAAGCCTTATGAACAGAAAATAAAATATATGATAATAGGAAAAATACAGAAACACCAGAAAATTTAGAAATCACCCTATACAATAACAGGAAACTGAAAGTGGATAGAGTCCAAAGTTTTACCTACTTAGGGATCCAAATTACAGAAAATGGAAAAAACAGTAAAGAAATTGAAAATAGGCTAGTGAAAGGGGACAAGTGCGCAGGAGCACTAAGTGCTTTAATACTTAAATCTAAAAGTGTGTAGCGTAATATCAAAGTGAGAGTGTAGAAAACGGTGCTAAAGCCAACGGTAACCAATGAATGCAAGACATGGGTAATAAACAAAACAGATAGAGAACAAATAGAAATGTGGTAAGGGAAAATTTTAAGAAGAATTTATGGAGGCAAAAAGGGTGGAAAAGAAGGAAAAACAACGAGTTAAAATAGTTATATGGAGAAAAACAAATAACAGATTTTGTGACAGTGCAACAGGCTAGATGGCTAGGTCATGTGGAGAGACTAGATGATAAGCGAGTCACAAAAGCAGTGCACAAAACGAAAAAGAGGACGGCCACAAAATACGAGGGTGCGTTTTTATATTTGCGGAATGGGGGTTAAGGAAAGTAAATAAGAACAGAGAATTAGTTTTCTTTTTCAATATATTCTTCCTTAACTCTCATACATTTCTCAGATCTAGTAATTCATTTATTTATACCAGTGAAAAAAGTAATTCGTTTTTGTCGTCAAAATATGCTGAAACTGCAGCTTTTACTTCATCATCGGATGAAATTTTTTTCCTCTTTTTAAATATTCGGGAACAAATAGAAATCGCTGGAGGTCAGGTCTGGACTGTAGGGTGGATGATTTCATTCCTGGAAGCCTGCCTTGCGGAGGACAGCTTGTGCAACTCGACTTGGATGAACGGACGTGTTGTCGTGCAAAAGCAGCACACCTTTGGCAAGTTTTCCTCTTCTCTTTTCTTTGATGGAGTCCCTCAATCGTTCTAAAAGTGTGGCATAATATTCTCCCATTATAGAGACACCCTTTTCTTTGTAGTCGATGAGCAGGATTCCTTCAGTGTCCCAAAATATGGTCGCCATGAGCTTTCCAGCTGACTGTTGCACTTTAAACTTCTTTGGAAGGGGTGGACCTTTTATATGCCACTGCATTGAATCTTGTTTGGATTCAGGTTCATAGTGATGAACCCACGTTTCATCTCCTTTAACAATTCTACTTAATACTCCATCCTGGTCTTCACTGCAGAGCTTCGAAAACACCCGTGAACATGCCATTCGTTCGTGTTTTTGAGGTGGCGTTAGAATTCTCGGGACCCATCTTGCATAGACCTTTGTCATACTGAGATGAGCGTGCAGAACTGTAAAAATGGTTGTATATGATACTCCAACCATTTCTGCAAGTTGTTTCTTTTTCAAACGGGCATCTTTCAATATTCAATTTTCAACTTTTCCACAAGTTCTGGCGTGGTCACGGACGTTCTGGCGTCGATGGATTGTCCAGGGCGCGGATTGTCTTCCAGTGATTCTCTGCCTTGTGTAAACAGGTTATGCCACTTATATATCATGGTTTTTCCAGGACAAGAGTCCTGGTAAACCGCTGACATCTCTTCTATAATGGTTTGCACTGGTTTTCCTTGTTTTGTCAAGAACTTTATAACGGCCCGATGTTTAACTTTACTCATATTGAAAATCTCTTTATTTTCTGAGTTGTGTAGATGACAATATCTCAAATACCACTAATTCAGTAATAATCCAGTTCGGTATTCATAGTAATAAGACATCAAGCTAGACGTTACGATTGGTTTATCAAGCCCCGCCCCTCAGCAACCCACCCATTCCGCGAAGATAAAAACGCCCCCTTGTAGACGGTTGGAGGCAGTAGAAGGAGAACTGGAAGAAAAAAGAATAAGAAACTGGAAAACCACAACCAAGGACCGCAAAGAATGGAGGAAGATCGTACAGCTATGGGTCTAAATTGTCTGTAACAGCTACTATATTCTGTTTGAATTTGCACCGAGCTTAACTTTACTTTTTTTTTTAAATTAAAAACTATATTTCAAATGAAACTAATGTAAGCTCAGGGGTACCCCAAGGGGGTCATTTATCAGCTCTTTTCTTCAATTGTTTTGTTAATGATATTGTTCAAAATATAAAATTTAGCAACGTTTTATTGTATGCTGACGACCTAAAAATTTATAAAGAAATACATAATGAAGAAGATTGTGAATTGTTGCAATTAGATATTGAAAACTTTTATTCATGGTGCAGTAAGAATGACATGTCTTTAAACATTTCTAAGTGTAAAATTATGAGGTTCTATTGTATAAATCATCCAATTTTGTATAATTACACTGTAAACACAAATTATCTTGAAGCTGTTGAGACCATTAAAGATTTAGGGGTATTATTCGATAAAGAACTATCATTCAAAAACCACGTTGAAAGTTTGTCAAATAGAGCTATTAAATTGTTAGGTTTTGTTATACGAACTTTAAATGATTTTGATAATGTATATATTATCAAGGAAGTATACTGTGCCATTGTTAGATCATTAATAGAATATGCATCTGAAGTTTGGTCTCCCTATTATGAGATTTATATAAATGCATTAGAAAAAGTTCAACAAAGATTTTTAAGATTCATTGCTTATAAGTTAAACATTCCTACAGATGATATTTGTTACAATGACTTAAGGACTCTCATGAACTTAAAAACTTTAAAAAACAGAAGAGAGTATCTGGATCTTGCCTTCTTATTTAAGCTTCTAGATGGTCTTGTTGATTGCCCAACATTATTAAATCAAATTGATTTTAATATTCCAGCAAGATATAATTTCAGGAATAATTTATTATTTCACGAAAAACACTGTAGAACTAACTACAGCTACTATGGTCCAATAGCTAGGATGTTGAGAGAAGGAAATTCCATTCCTGATCATATTGATTTCTTTGCTATGTCATTAACATGTTTTAATAATAAAATAAAGCACAGTAATTAATATTAAGTACATACCTTTCGTATAACCTTATAAGCATAACCTTTTGCTGGATGTCCGTTTTGTTTGTTCTATTGTTTGTTTTATTTGATCTATTTGTAACCCTTAATATATAGTTGTTATTTATTATATTGTATTAGAAATGGCGTTGCCGTAAATAAATATACATACATACATATTAGTTACAAAGGTTTAAGTTAAAAAAGAACTGATACTTCTTTTACGAATTACGACTTTATGTATCAAAAAGGATCATATAACAAAGTTTAAAAAAATGTTAAAACCTGCGGAATATCCGGAGATGGAAGAAAAGTTGTTTGCATGGTTTTAAATATGGCACCGATATCCTCCGAAATTTTGGCCGAAAAGGCAAAGCATCTATCCAGCAGTGTGCGGTGCATACGAAACAGTGAAAGCAGTCGCGATACGATCTATGCGCTATCACGCTCGTACATATAGCGTACAATCGCGGAAGAAAAGCTGTTCTATGATTCGCACGCAGTGAAGCCCTTTAAGAAACATTTGCAAAGCGGTAGCTTTGCAATGGGCAGTAGAAAATTTGAAACAATTATGATGCCGGAAGATTTAAAAAGCGTATCTATCTAGCATATTAAGTTCAAAAAATACAAAACAAGCAAAAATCACCGCCTTTTTTGGTTAACGACATATTAACGCGGAATATTATTTTTTGTGTTTTTAAAACAGCTTTTGCATAAATAGTTTTGTAGTTTTATTTATTTTTAAATAAATGTTTTTGCAGAATGTTTTAATTGCGTTTATGTGCAAATAAAACATTGGAACTCTGCAGACGCAGTAATCCGGAAACAGCGATGATTCGATTGCCCCTGTTTTAATTAGTCCGAATTAGCGAGACTTCACTGTATATAATTTTTTAGCTATATAAGTTACCAGTTGGGACCACCGAATGGTAGTACTTGCAGCGAAAAACTGTTAAAGACTAGAAAGGCATTTTTGAATTACTGTACCTTATTACATCCAAACATAACAAGATCAGAATCTTCTGTAATTACTAGATCAGCAATTCCTTGCAAATTTAAATAAGCTAACTGTGCATCAGCTTCAAATGGAGCAACAATACAGTCTATATTTCGACTTCTACATTCTTTTATTAATTCCAAAGCCATTTTATGTGTAATATTAAGACCCTGTCGAAAATATGGCAAAGCCTCTTGGGCTTTACCTAAACACAGCAGTTCATTCCCTCGAGTACGAGCTGTTTGTTTAGCTTTTCTTCTTTTTAATTCAGTATCTTTCTTTGCTGGCAAAGATTCACCATCGAAAACCAAAATGGGTTTAATACCGTATGATAATAAAAGATCCAAGTATTTAAAACAATACTGTAGTATATATCTGAAAATTTACAATGTAAAGTAAGGAACGTGCAAATTCCTTTATGCTACTTACATATTTGTTCTTTTTCGTTGAACAATTTTGTCAGCACAAGCAGAAGCTCCTTTGTATAGCCAACAATAAGCATCAATTGCTACTGTACGACCTCGAAATTCCTTAATATGACACTTTCTTGAAGCAGGTTCAAGAAATGAATGTAAACCCTTAATGCCCATTTCTAATTAAATTGTAATAAGTCTTTCTGTTTTCTAAAGTACAAATTTATTACTGTTGTTCCACAGCCATTTTTAAAAGCACTATAAACCAGTGCTACCAATGTTGAAAATTAAATTTATCCACAGGGTGGTTCCTAATTATCCGATTTTATCCTCTGACCTCAGTGTAATCTCTGAATGAGATTTCAAGCTTATAAACTTAAATGATAAAAATAAACTATAGAATACTGTAATGCTACATTTATTTTGATAAATATTCGGAGGAGCAAGTAGATTCTAACAAAAAAATAAACATCTGCTTACATGCCCTGGGTTTAGATAATATTACTCTAACAATGCTAAAGTACTGCAGTCCATTTATTGACAAATTTATTACACATATAATAAACTGTTGCATTGAAGCTAGTTACTTTCCAGTAGCTTGGAAAGGAGCCATTGGACTACCTTTGTCTAAAATGGCAAACCCAAAAACTTTTTCTGACTTACGAATAATTAGTATTCTACCGTGCATTTCAAAAATTTTTGAAAAGATTTTACATAAACAAATGCTTGATTTTTTTAACGCTAACAATTTATTGCCTAACTGGCAAACTGGTTTTAGAGGAGGATTCAGCACGACTGATTCTCTAGCTACTGTTACGAATGATATCATAGATGCAACTGACAAAAAAAGTATTACCGCGTTAATTTTGCTGGATTTCTCAAAAGCTTTTGACACAATTAATCATCAACTTGCTTGTGCGAAATTAAGTTATTACGGATTTGAAGATTCGGCTGTTAATTTAATTAAATCTTATTTAGAAGATAGATTGTTAATTATTAAGAATGACAATCAATCTTCTAATCCGTTTCCTATCACGTCTGGTGTCCCACAGGGTTCTATTTTGGGCCCCTTACTATTTATTATATATACTTCTGATATTTTGAAAGCTTTGCGGTATTGTAAAGTGCAAGCATATGCTGATGATACGCAAATTTACAAATCCTTTGCTTTTACAGCCAGAGCTCAGGCATATGTTGACATTAATAAAGATCTTGACATGATTATGGTACTGTCACATGCACATAATTTAAAACTTAATACTAAAAAATCACATTTATTACTGTTTGGAAATAAAAAGCAAATTAATATTGTTAAAACTGATCATAATATACACGTAAACAACGAAAAGTTGTCTACGATGGACTCTGCCAGAAATTTAGGTATACTTATAGACACCAATTTACGATTTAAACAGCATGTTTGCAAGCTATTACAAAAAGCCTATTCATCTTTAAAAGTATTATATGCTAATAAAGATATATTAAATTTTAGTCAGAAAAAAATGCTTTCCGAGAGTTTAGTATTGTCACATTTTAATTATTGTAATTTGATTTATGGTCTTTGTCTTGATGCAATTGATAAACAACGAATACAAAAGATTCAGAATTGGTGCTGTAGATTTATCTTTAATTTACGTCGATATGATCATATTTCCCATAAAATTAAGGAACTCGGGTGGCTGAACATGGAGAATCGTTGGAAGTATCAATTGGGATCGTTTACACATGTACTACTCACAACGAAAAAGTCTACATCTCTTAGCTCAGAACTGATACCTAGGTCATAAGTTCACTCCGTGAACACTCGCTATAACTACATGCTTAACATGCCAAAACACACGTCATCTTTATTTCGTAGAAGTTTTGGCTATAATGCAGTAAGACTCTACAACTCTTTACCTATGGATATAAAGATTATATATATATATATATATATATATATATATATATATATATATATATATATATATATATATATATATATATATATATATATATATATATATATATATATATATATATATATATATATATATATATATATATATATATATATATATATATATATATATATATATATATATATATATATAAGTTTAAAAACATATAAGTTTAAACCATTTCTTGGGTATAAGCAGCAATTAAAATAATAATCAAAATAATGATTATAATAATATTCGAGAGGTACAGAAATTCTTGGTTTTGTTTGAAATTCTGTACCTCTCGAATATTATTATAATCATTATTTTGATTATTATTTTAATTGCTGCTTATACCCAAGAAATGGTTTAAACTTATATGTTTTTAAACTTATATGTTTTACAGCAAAAGAAAACTGTTGTTTTATTTTTAATAAAACGCAAATTTTTTATATATATATATATATATATATATATATATATATATATATATATATATATATATATATATATATATATATATATATATATATATATATATATATATATATATATATATATATATATATATATATATATATATATATATATATATATATATATATATATATATATATATATATATTTACGGCCACTTATCAAAGTGAGGACATATCATGAACCATAGTTAATGAGGACCACCCTTATAAATGGTCACAGCTTTGCAAATTTTTTTGTCATCACTTGTTTGCTTGTTCTAGTTATGTATCTCGCAAATATACACAGATTTCTTTGAATTTAAAAAAGTTTTATTTGCTGTGTATAATAATACCAAGTGAGGCTACACTATACTACTGACGACGTGAGGACCATATAATTAGATACGATTTAATCGCAAAGTGAGCCCCAATATCAAATTATACACAGGTTTTAAGTATAACATGAGGTCCGGCGCTGTTGCCATCATTTGCTTTCATTATCATCAGCAAAAATGCATGCTATTCTATTATTGGAATTTGTTAGGTGGTCGGTCGTCAGTATAAAACTAATTTGATGTGACGGGGACGGGTATGCTTCCGTAGCCATTTTAACAAACCCGTTTTTGAAAACATCTCGAGAACGGTTGGTTCTACGAAAAAAAATATAACAGACTTTTTTGTAGAAAAATAAATTATCTATCTTTTTTATTAAAACAATTTTTTAATTGCTTGCAAATTAATGTTTTAAGAGTTATTACACAGCAAAGTTTTCACTTTTTAGTTTTGCTAAATAATTCGCAAACGGCTAACATCTCACTGAAACAGGAAAACATTGCAGTGTAATAACTCTTAAAATATTAATTTAACAAAAAAATTGTTTAAATAAAATAGATAGATAATTCATTTTTCTATAAAAAATGTCTGTTCTGTTTTCTTCGTAAGACTATTTCTCCAGACTATTTGGATTATTTACTGGCTCCCTAACTTAACTATTTCCTGTTGGCTGTTCCATTGCCTTCTAGAATGTTTAAACGAATGCTTGACCGCTTAGATCAATTAAATTTAGACGAAAAATTAGATTAGATTAAGATTCTGGTGTTTCTCATCATTTTAATGGTAATTGTGCTAGTAATATTAACAGCCTGCTATTAGTGGGACAGATTAGTGAATTGATAGCTAAGTGCCACATACTTTACTTTAAAATCTAAATGTATTACTCCTAATAATTAATTATTATTAATAGTTAGATTAGTTTCACTAATAATTATAGATGTAAATCTGTATAATATGTTAATTATTCTGAAAATGCTAGTAAAATCAGTAAATATTGTCGCCTAATTTAAAATGCTGAGTTTGTTCCATCTCATTTTTAATTAAATTTAAAAATTTGTCTGTAATTTCCTTACGGTACGTGTTAAAAAGAATATATGTATTTATCTTCCTACCTAAACCGATCTTGGCTTGTAGCAAAGAAAAGTGGTTATTCTATATTTAGGGTATTTATTAGGCCAAAAAGAATGCATATAAAATCTATATTTCCGTGTAAAAAGATATAAGAATATCGCTCTTGGTATTTTTAATATTTAATTCTAGTTATTAATCTGCCATTTAAATTTAACCAACCAATAATTATTGTGAATGACTTTTCAGCATTAACTGTGCCGTCTATGAACTCAAATCTTACTAATCCTCCAGCTGACATATAGCTATAAATCATTACGCCTTGAGGAAACTTAACATTAGGTTTCAAGCAGTATTTATGGAATGCTTCTTATTTAGCTCTGATTACTCTTTTGCGAGAGTAAAACTAGAACAAAACTGATTAATGTTAAGTTTCCTCAAGACATAATGATTTGAGGCTGTATCTTATCTAGAGGATTAAGAAGATTTTAGTTCATAAACAGCATAGTTAACGCTGACAAGTATCTGCAAAACGACGAGTAGCATGGGCTAAAACTAAGTTGTCCTGGGCAGAAATGCTGGTCTAAGGTCATATTCATCAACTAGTTAAAGTCTGGTGTATCCGTTAGTTACTCTCGCAAAAGATTGATCAGAGCTAAACACGAAGCATTCCATAAAGACTGCTTGAAACGTACCGTTAATTCTCCTTTTAAGGCGTAATGATTAGTACCAAGAACTTATAAATAAAGGAAATTAGGATATCAAAAAAGGCGAAACACCTTGTGCATATTGGGTTAGATTCAAAAATTCAGTAGTGCAGGTACTCTTCTAAAATTAACTTGCCAATACGAATTTTTCAGCCGACTGCTATCAAGAATATCGATAATATCGCCTGATGGATTTTGCCGAAGAGATGCTAAGATAAAGGATGACTGTACCACGATCGCGTCCGGTTCTCAACGAATTTTTCTTAGCTACTTCATGGCAATAGGGGACCATAAAAAGTTACGCCAGAAAGTTCCTTGAGCAAATTTACTGGTGCAAATTGCTGATCCGTGTATGACATATCTCCTTTCTTCGATAACACAGAAAGAAGGCGAAGTACGAAAAAAAATTCGAACACTTTTGGTAGGGATTTAAATAAGCTTTATCTTACCTAACCTCCTTTATCTCGATAACCCTAATGGTTTCCGAGAAAAACGACAAAACCGGTAGGGGGCGTGGTTTATCCTCATTATTTCTTCGAGCTCACCACCTACAGGTGTTGACTTTTAAGGAGTTGTTTAATAACCCACAAGGAAACCGTATGCAAAAATCCATGGACTTACCTCAACTTTCCGCTATTTTTTCTAAATTGATTAGACTAATTATAGCAGTCCAACATAAAGCTTTGTATGCAACTCGTACCTTAATCTATCTATCTGAGAAATCGCCAACATAAAGTTTGACAAAGTGGTAGTATCGATTGGCTTTATGGTAAGGTCATTTCAACCGAGGATATTTTATTTAACTACAATAGAATTGGTATAGGCACAAGTGAAACATGTAGTTGCTAATAATACAACATATACATACACTTGCTGATCTGAAAGAGCTTCTATCAAGGAATTTCTACCGTCACAAATATCATAAATTTAGGATCGAAAAGTTCCAGCAAAGAATTAACAAACGCATCTGACATACGGATGTTGATACGAGGGATGCTCTGTTAATAGTTAGTAGCAGGCCATGGAAGCTCAATTGGCTAGAAACAATTGCAACAATTGAATGTCGCATTAGTTGGCATTCGTTACCCACAATTGTCAAACGTTTCGATTTCTTGTGAAACGTAGTTAATTTTGTAAGGTAAGTAGTTGTGCATTTTTAATTCAGTTAAGATGAGCATTCCGCGAACTGCCTTTAGAGCTATGATTTTCTACGACTATAAAAGACAGTTAGGATACCAGCAAAGCCATGAAAATTTGATAGCAGATTTTGGCGTTGCTGCCCCTCCATTATCCGCTGTTAGTCATTGGTTCCGCGAATTTCGACGAGGGCGAGAACTGCTAGAAGACGAAGCAAGACCTGCAGAAGCTGCCTGTTCAGAAAATGTTGATCGTGTGGCAAGCTTGATTCATTCCAATCGAAATATTACTTATAGGGAGATTCAGTAGGAAGTGAAGATTGAATCCTCGGCGGTGAATACCATTTGGCATAAACATCTTGAAGTAAGAAAGCCAGCAAGCCGTTGGATATCGCATTTGCTCTCAGAAAGTCAAAAACAGGCTCGAATAGACTGGTGTAAATTTTTGTTGCAAAAATTTGACGGAGGAGCTTCCAGGCAAGTGGCATACATTGTAACTAGTGACGAATCTTGGGTATACAGTTACGACCCTGAAACTAAACAGCAGTCTAGTGTTTGGGTATTCGAAGATGAAGACTTGCCCACAAAAGTAATTCGTGGCAGAAGCTTCAAGAAGAAAATGATTGCTGTTTTTTCCGCCGATGTGGTCCTGTTGCTGTTATTCCACTTAAAGATCGCAGAACTGTTAATTCTGAATGGTACTGCGAAGTGGCTTTACCACAGATGTTTGCAAAATTACAGGCAGGTCGACAAAGGACCGGTTTGCGTAACATCTTAGTCCATCATGACAACGCATCCTCCCACACTGCTGCCAGAACATTGGATTTTTTGAAAGATACGGAAGTTCAATTGGTAACTCATCCGCCGTATAGCCCAGATCTAGCGCCGTGCGACTTTTTTTGTTTCCAACTGTTAAAAAAATGATGCGAAGTAAAAGATTTTCCAACGCAGATGCAGCAGTTACAGAATTTCAAAGAATTTTTGAGGACCTTTCAGAAAATGAATCTTCCGAATGTTTTAAAAAGTGGTTTCAAATAATGCACAAGTGTATTAGTCTGAATGGAGATTATTTTGAAAAACAATAAAGATTGTTTGTTAAAAAATGCAACGGTCTTTTTGCTAATAACAATTTTCAGCGCAACCCTCGCATTGTACCAATATAAAATACTTTTTAATGTTTTTAATGATAGTGTTGCATTATGTCATCAGTCATATTTATAAATTGTTCACAACATAATAATAAAATAATAAATAAGTACCTACTAAATAAACTATATTTAAAAATATATATGTATAAATATATATAAAATTTTGTATTTCTTAATTTTCTCATTGAATTCATAATCAGCAACCCCAAAAACCCTCCAACATGAATTTCGCTCAAGTTGATGTAAAACTTCCCGAGTTATTAAATTGGGAGTGTAAAATGGGGGTTTCAACCCCCCGAGGGGGCGTGCCCCCATTTTAAACAGATTACTCTTTACACAGTACTGAAGGCATTACAAAAGATTTCAAGTCGCTATCTTTAGATAGTAAAAACTAAGAACGTAATGCAAAAATTTACTCTACTACTAGGGCAGAGAGAAAGGATTACATAATAAGGTAACCAAAATGGTGTATTACTTTGCAAAATCACATTTTAAACACTTTTTGACTCTTTGAGCTTTTCTCTAAAATCAATAGAAACGGCGTAAATCGCATTCTCAATCTCAAATGCCGTTATTTTAGGACCGCCATTTTGGTGTCCGCCACTTTGAATTTTTCAATTTTCTCATTGGATTCATAATCAGCGACTCCAAGAACCCTCCCAACATAAATTTCACTCAATTTGGTTGCGTTATTAATTTAGGGGTACAAAATGGGGGTTTCAACCCCCCGAGGGGGCGTGCCCCCATTTTAAACAGATTACATTTTATATTGGTCCAGTACTGAAGGCATTACAAAAGATTTCAAGTCGCTATCTTTAGATAGTAAAAACTAAGAACGTAATGCAAAAATTTACTCTACTACTAGGGCAGAGAGAAAGGATTACATAATAAGGTAACCAAAATGGTGTATTACTTTGCAAAATCACATATTAAACACTTTTTGACTCTTTGAGCTTTTCTCTAAAATCAATAGAAACGGCGTAAATCGCATTCTCAATCTCAAATGCCGTTATTTTAGGACCGCCATTTTGGTGTCCGCCACTTTGAATTTTTCAATTTTCTCATTGGATTCATAATCAGCGACTCCAAGAACCCTCCCAACATAAATTTCACTCAATTTGGTTGCGTTATTAAATTAGGGGTACAAAATGGGGGTTTCAACCCCCCGAGGGGGCGTGCCCCCATTTTAAACATATAACATTTTATATTGGTCCAGTACTGAAGGCATTACAAAAGATTTCAAGTCTCTATCTTTAGATAGTAAAAAATAAGAACTTAATGCAAAAATTGACTCTACTATAAAGTTGGGAACGACCTCATCATCCATCATCACATAGTGAATAATAAATATAATTGATATTCTAAATCTGTTCTAATAAATTATTCTTATTGTTAGTTTTATTAAATATTAATTTAAAAAGAGACGTTTTGATTGTAATATTTGGTACTTATAGTTATCAATTTTTATAAGCCTGCCTTGAGAAGTAAGAATTAAATTCATTGCGAGCTTTTATAATACAATGAAAGTTGAGAACATTTAGTAGTTGTGTAGGAAAGCCCTCATCTGATCGTCAC
This sequence comes from Agrypnus murinus, assembly GCA_929113105.1. NCBI lineage: Eukaryota > Metazoa > Arthropoda > Insecta > Coleoptera > Elateridae > Agrypnus > Agrypnus murinus. Next base: position 44,518,954 of record OV816023.1, on the reverse strand, counting down.
CCGGTGATCAGTTTGAGGTTACAACTTATAACAGAATTCCACTTAATATACTATTTTGGGTTACCTACAGTTATTTATTTGTTCATAATGATTACTATTTCCATTTAAAGATTAAATCTGAAATGAAATTTTTTTTCAATGAATTTAATAAATGACTTATTTAATTATTGGGTGTATTAAATGCAGAAAAATAGTCTGCAGAGTATGTTGCGTCTAACTTTTCTTTCTAAAAGCAATAATACAAACAAACTTGCCAGCCTCGGTGTGGTCATAACCACAACGGTCTCCGTGACCATAACGGCCAACAGTCACAACGGCCAATTTGACCATATCGCCCAACTCGAAACTTGACCATAACGGCCACCATACCACAACGGCCAACTAGAAACTCCACCCCATCCGCCATTTTGACCACAACGGCCACCGACGCTTATGTATTGGCGTCGCTGGTGACGATGACCACAACGGCCAAGATGACCACAACGGCCAACTAGAGTGAGTGACCACAACGGCCAAAATGACCACAACGGCCAACTATGGAGCGTGACCACAACAGCCAAAATGACCATAACGGCCAACTGTGGCGAGTGACCACAACGGCCAAAATGACCACAACGGCCAACTAGGGTGAGTGACCACAACGGCCAAAATGACCACAACGGCCAACTATGGAGCGTGACCACAACAGCCAAAATGACCATAACGGCCCACTGTGGCGAGTGACCACAACGGCCAACTGTTTTTCATACTGTTACTTTGGTTTAGTTAAAGCTCATTTCTCTCTTTTAATTTAGCCTGTATTTCAATAAGGTACGTCCAGAATTTAACAGCGAGGTCTGATGTCAAAGTAGCGCCGATTTAACGTGACTTTCCTATATTGAAAAATGCTTTTTCTATATATGTTACAACTGCAGCCCTATGCAGTTGACGACATTTTTCTTTCTTAGTTTCTCGGCAAGTATCCCAGGCAGATTAAATTCTGAAAATTTGATACAGGTACACTATAACTATTTACAGAATCATGATACTTTAGTTCACAGGGTAGTTTATCTTTAACGTCAAAAGAAGTTTTTTTTCTATTACTTGTTTACCTACAGCAATCTTTTCATTTTGGGTACGTTTAAAAAAGTACGAAATAGAACTATAAAACAACACGTTTGACGTTTTATTTATAGATTTCCATTGCATTGAATTTGAAGTACGTAATTAGCTGTTTTTATCAGTTTTAAAATTTAAACTAAATGTAAATCTTCTCCTAAAAAATAAACACGATATCTACGAATCTGCCCAGTACTTAATAAAATCAATCTAGGGAGCAGCATGGGACGTAACCCCAGAAACAAACCGCAATAATCCAAAACAGTATTGCTCCATACGTATCCGAGAAAAAATACAAGAAAACGAGCTCTTAGAAAGTAATGACAGATTACTTACTCGCGTACCGGGCGATAAAACGTAGTTTAATAGGGCCATCAAAGAGTTTAAGAAATTATTAGATGAGCAGAGAAATCAAGATTTCCAGAACTATTTCCACTGCCTAACATCAACTAAAGCAACTGGCTGCATTATAGAACGTCATAAAGATCGTGTTTACGCCTCTCTTACCATTGAAGAAGAAAAATTCATACGGGACTTCCTTCAAGCGCGAAGTAAGGTCATCGAAACTGAAATAAATTCGAAGAAGTCCCCAGGTTTCGACGTAATAACTGGAAAACTCCTAAAGGAACTTTCATATGAGGGATTTCGCATGATAACTGTAATCTATAAAGGGATATTAAGGACGGGATACTTCTCTGGCCAATGGAAGGTGGCCCAAATAGCAATGGTCCCAAAACCGGAGAAACCGCCATCAGATGTGCCCTCATACAGACCTATTAGTCGTTACCCGTCAATGGTTTGTAAAAAATTGTTCGCCATGCGAATGTCACCGCTAATTGACGAAAATCAGCGAAAGCCCAACTAACAGTTTGGATTTCGTCGACAATACGCTACAATCGAACAAGTACTTGCATCAAAAATCAGGTTTGACCTGGAGACCAAAACATTCTGTTCAGCGGTATTCATAGACACAAGCCAAGCATTTGACAGGGCGTGGTATGTATCAATTATGTTTTGACCATGTAAGACGTCTGTCTAGGTGGAACCCTAGATATTTGACCTAATCTTCTTGAGTAGTGAGTTTCCGTTAAGGTGAACTAGAGGGCAAGTAGTTTTTTTAGTAGTATAAGTGGCCTGTGTTGGTTTTTGTATATTTGCTTTAATGCGTCGTGTTCCATCATCTTTCAAAAAGGCTTAGGTGGTTTGTAAGTTTCTGAAAACTATATCTGCATTAGTATGGGAAGCCAGTATTGCCATGTAGTCCAAGAAGGTTGCTATTGTCGTGTTTCTAGTTGAAGATTAGGTATAATGTCGGACCAGTCGCGCGACACCAGATGTTGTGGATAGAAGGGCTGAAGTGGAGTCTGAATATTTCACGAAAAAGTATCTTTTAGTGAGGTATGACGTGAGGATTTGAAAGAAGGTATACGGTAAATGTCACTTGAGGTTGTAGAGTAGATCTACATACTCGTACATACCACGCCCTGTCAAATGCTTGGCTTGTGTCTATGAATACCGCTGAACAGAATGTTTTGGTCTCCAGGTCAAACCTGATTTTTGATGCAAGTATGTGGACTTGTTCGATTGTAGCGTATTGTCGACGAAATCCAAACTGTTAGTTGGGCTTTCGCTGATTTTCGTCAAATAGCGGCGACATTCGCATGGCGAACAATTTTTTACAAACCATTGACGGGTAACGACTAATAGGTCTGTATGAGGCCACATCTGATGGCGGTTTCTCCGTTTTCGGGACCATTGCTATTTGGGCCACCATCCATTGGCCAGAGAAGTATCCCGTCCTTAATATCCCTTTATAGATTACAGTTATCTTGCGAAATCTTCAAATTCAATGCAATGGAAATATATAAATAAAACGTCAAACGTGTTGTTTTATAGTTCTATTTCGTACTTTTTTAAACGTCCCCAAAATGAAAAGATTGCTGTAGGTAAACAAGTAATAGAAAAAAAACTTCTTTTAACGTTAAAGATAAACTACCCTGTGAACTAAAGTATCATGATTCTGTAAATAGTTATAGTGTACCTGTATCAAATTTTCAGAATTTAATCTGCCTGGGATACTTGCCGAGAAACTAAGAAAGAAAAATGTCGTCAACTGCATAGGGCAGCAGTTGTATATAGAGAAAGCATTTTTCAATATATCTTTCAGTAACCTGAAATGGGGTATGAGGTATCAGTTGCATGAAATGGGGTAGTAGACTTTTTTATATTGTATGTGATAGTACCAAGATGCCAAATCCAATTTTTCGACCTCCGCGACCTTCCGGATCACCGCCAAAAAGAGGTAAAACCGCCGAAATTTTGCACTTTTTTTAGGTTTGGCCAATTTTGACCATGAAGGAGCACTTTTTCAAAGAAGACAATCCTATTCATTTCAAAAGTACATTAAGTTTGTTACAATCTAAGACCAAAATGATTACTATAGGGCTAATAGTTTCCGAGATATAGCTCCTCAGAGTTCATCGAAAAAGCGGTAAGACCCCCGAAAATATGCTTTTTTTTAGATTTGGCCAATTTTGACTATGAAGGAACACTTTTCCAAAAAAGATAATTATATTCATTTTGAAAGCACATTAAATTTGCTACAATTTAAGACCAAAATGGTTACTTAAGGTCTAATAGTTTCCGAAATATCGCTCCTCAGAATTAGTCTAAATTTACACCCATGCTATTTTTCAAGTATTAACCTATAGAACTGAGTTCAAAGGTTCAAAATAAGAATAGAATAGAATTGAATAGAATAGAAAACCTTTAGTCTTATTCAAACAAATTCATTTTTTACATTGGAATCTTAAAAATAATCCCTCGTAAATGGTTCATGTTGTCAAGTGGGTATTACCAGAAATATGAAAAGGCGATAGGGAAAACGCGTTTCAATTTTGTCTAAACCCCTTGGAAGGTCCAGGTACAAGATACTCTTCAGCCTCTGTGTCCATGTTCTTTTGTTCTTCTTCAGCCTGGTCAATTCATTTTAAGAGTACATTAAATTTGCTACAATTGAAGACCAAAATGGTTACTAATGGTCTAATAGTTTTCGAGATATCGCACCCCAAAGTTGGTCAAAACTTCAACCCATGCTATTTTTCAAGTATTAACTTATAGAATTGGCATCAAACCTTTAATAATACCTCTCAAATAGTTCAATAATGTATAAATTTAGTATATGAAACATTCGGTTCGGGTTACATTAACATGCAAACGCATTTTGGGACTGGTTGCTGCATCACCCTCCATTCCCTAATACGAATGTCGTCATGTCTATAAGCAGTGGACTTGTTGGAGTGGAAGAGGTCAACTGTCACATGGCTAGAGATATGGGTAAGGAAGCGATGTTGAAGGTTGTAGGGGAAAACTACGAAAATTTAAAATTCAAAAGGAAGAATAAAGTGGTATCACTTTTTTCTGTGAATACTGTGACTGTTGGCAAGAGACAGGTGACGGTTGACCCCCTAACACTGTGTCAAAGCCGGATGAAGAACTGAAGAACTTCACACACGAGCTTTCACCATATCCTCTGTCCCTACTAACACAGTAACATCTACTTTCAGAAGTGCGGAAGAGGTAAAATACCAGATGTCCTCTATTCAACCACCTCGATATCTTCTTACCGTCACCTCAAGCCCTTCACCCATGCCTTTAGTGGATGTGATTCTACGTCATGCTTCTTTGGTCAGGGATAAAACAAGTTGTTATCAGTAATTCAAAAGAATTCGGACCTCAAGGAGAAAGCAGCAGTTTTCCAACTCAGAAGCAACACCTGACGAAGTAGCTGAAGCAGGAGTTAAAATTATCATTGCGCTGTATGGTGAAAACAACTCAACGAAAAGCCTCAATTATCTGAGCTATTAGCTCTTTACAAAGGCTGCAACCAAGACGAACTTTAACCTTGCCAGACTACCTCCCACTCAAGAAGCTGTGAATCGATCCGCTCGAATGGGGGTGGGTTCTTACAGCTCACGGCCTTTATGATATCGAGGGATGCGGCCCCTTCCCACCTCATGCAAATGATCTCCTGCAACTGCAAGAAAGGATGTGACAATGCATGCTGTTGCAGAAAAGCAGGCTTGAAGTGCTCTATTGTATGTAGCCAATGTAGTGAACAGTCCTGCGAGAATCGGCCAGATATCATCGTTGACATGGATACTGCCAAGCTCGATGACCTACTACATGACGATGAGCTAGATGGACTGCTTGTATATCCTAACAGCCCTCCAGATAAGGAAATTGACCAGGCTGAAGAAGTACAGGAGAACATGGACACAGAGGCTGAAGACTATCTTGAACCTGGACCTTCCAAGAGGTTTAAACCAAATTGAAAGGCGTTTTCCCTGTCGCCTTTTCATATTTCTGGTAATACCCACTCGACAACATGAGCCATTTACGAGGGATTATTTTTAAGATTCCATTGTAAAAAATGATTTTGTTTGAATAAGACTACAGATTTTCTATTCTATTCAATTTTATTCTATTCTTATTTTGAACCTTTGAACTCAATTCTATAGGTTAATACTTGAAAAATAGCATGGGTGTAAATTTCAACCAATTCTGAGGAGCGATATTTCGGAAACTATTAGACCTTAAGGAACCATTTTAGTCTTAAATTGTAGCAAATTTAATGTGCTTTCAAAATGAATAGAATTGTCTTTTTCGGAAAAGTGTTCCTTCATGGTCAAAATTGGCCAAATCTAAAAAAAGTGCAAAATTTCGGCGGTTTTACCTCTTTTTGGCGGTGATCCGGAAGGTCGCGGAGGTCGAAAAATTGGATTTGGCATCTCGGTACTATCACATACAATATAAAAAAAGAAATCTACTACCCCATTTCATGCAAGGTAAAATGTACTAGGTTACTGGGCTAATAGGTAAGTCACGTTAAATCGGCGCTACTTTGACATCAGACCTCGCTGTTAAATTCTGGACGTACCTTATTGAAATACAGGCTAAGTTAAAAGAGAGAAATGAGCTTTAACAAAACCAAAATAACAGTATGAAAAAAGTTGGCCGTTGTGGTCGATCGCCATAGTTGGCCGTTATGGTCATTTTGGCTGTTGTGGTCACACTCCATAGTTGGCCGTTGTGGTCATTTTGGCCGTTGTGGTCACTCACCCTAGTTGGCCGTTGTGGTCATTTTGGCCGTTGTGGTCACTCGCCACAGTTGGCCGTTATGGTCATTTTGGCTGTTGTGGTCACGCTCCATAGTTGGCCGTTGTGGTCATTTTGGCCGTTGTGGTCACTCACTCTAGTTGGCCGTTGTGGTCATTTTGGCCGTTGTGGTCATCGTCACCAGCGACGCCAATACATAAGCGTCGGTGGACGTTGTGGTCAAAACGGCGGATGGGGTGGAGTTTCTAGTTGGCCGTTGTGGTCATGGTGGCCGTTATGGTCAAGTTTCGAGTTGGGCGATATGGTCAAATTGGCCGTTGTGGCTGTTGGCCGTTATGGTCACGGAGACCGTTGTGGTTATGACCACAACGGCCAAAATAGCGATTGGCCGTTGTGGCCAGGCCCCGCAGATTCGATCCCCGGCTGAGCTGGTAATGTTTAATAGCGGAGAAAAATTAAAAACATGCCTTCTTCTCGGATAGGAAGTAAAACTGTAGGTCCCGTGTCAATGCGATGTTTGGCACGTTAAAAATCCCTACTTGGGGTGGAATTCCCTGAGGGAGTAAAGTGTTTCCTTGACAACAACAACAAGTAAACAACAAAAAAAAGTAATTGCGGTACATGTTAGGATTTATTATCCTGAAACTATGTGATTTTGGCAATTGTCCGAATGACATGTAACGAAATTTTGAATTTTTGCGATTAAGTCCTTTAGACGTGCAAAAAATAGCGTATATACCACTGGACTAAAAGTGTTTTTTAAGTGTTAATTAATAATTTAAAAAATGCATTTTAGTCCCTGAATATATAATATACAGTATGTCCGCTCGGGTGATTATGACATGATTATGACCTATTTTGCGGACTGTTTCTAGAGCGTAAATCGCTAAATTAGAGCACCCCCTTTTGCTACTCTTGTTTACGACGTCTCCATAGTAATAAGAATAATTATAGACCATAGCACCTACCTACTTGAAGTTTAGGACTTTTTAAATAATTTTTATTTTAAATTAAACTTAATTTAATCTTAGACCGCACATTTAAAGTACGCATTTCGGGCTTAATTAGTGTTTTAGAGCCCTTTATCGTCTTAGCGCCTTCGGTTTTCGCTTCAGGCGCTAACTGACTGCACGGGCTGTAAGACACTCAATTAAGCCCTTAATATACTATTAAAGACTAGAAAAAGCCTAATCTTGATTAGGCGAAATGTCATTCGAAAAAAAATTATTTTATTCTTAATTAATACAAAAAAATAAAAAGGCTGCAAGTCCTCGAAGATTTATTAATCTCTTTTACAATGTATTTTAGTTTTATTGCCTAATTACAAATAATCAGACGTCGATGAAATTAAATCTAAAAATTTCCCTATCGAAATTTTGTAACAGCACAATAATACTATAACTTTTCTAAACCGATTTCCGCTCGTAAGAAATAAAATCGGCTATTTAGGGTATTTCCGTTCTCTTCTGTAATAGAATTAAAATCAATATTGTATAACTTTCATTTCCATCGTTGCCACTTGTTCGGATCTCACTTTGCGCATCATTCATACAAGCTTCACACAAGAAATTATACGTCTGAAAAATATACATCTGGCGCAGCGACTCCAGGCGTCAACTCCTTGAACTAATCTGTATAATTCTAGCCGTTTTGGCAACATCTGAGGTCCAGCCCATTTTTTCAGTATCGCCAACTTATACCTTCGAAAAGCTCTACACGAAATATTATCGAATTTCAAAGTGAGGTCCGTATATTTGTCCTCACTTTGTTTGTGGACCTCACTTGAAACGTGAACTTTGTTCATACGGACCTCACTTTATACACTGGCCGTAAATATATATATATATATATATATATATATATATATATATATATATATATATATATATATATATATATATATATATATATATATATATATATATATATATATATATATATATATATATATATATATATATATATATATATATATATATATATATATATATATATATATATATATATATATATATATATATATATATATATATATATATATATATATATATATATATATATATATATATATATATATATATATATATATATATATATATATATATATATATATATATATATATATATATATATATATATATATATATATATATATATATATATATATATATATATATATATATATATATATATATATATATATATATATATATATATATATACTTTTATTTTATTATTATTTTTATTATATGAAATATTGTACTGCCTTCACTATATTTTGTTTTGTTATATTAATTATATTTTGCGTGATTTTCAGGTTAAATTGAGTAGCCCTTGGCTAGATTTCGCCTGAAGATCACGTAGCGAACTGTTTTATTTATTTATTGTTATTTGATTTTTCTTTATGGAAATAAAGGCGTTTATTATTATTATTATTATTATTATTATAAAAACACATTCTACCCACATTTCTCCACATTAAACCCCGAGTTGATAAATTCTTTTACATTAAATACTAAATTCTATATAAACATATTTTGTATAACAACAAAGGAGTCTCAGTAACTACTAATAATAAAGTTGGGGAATAACTAAAGTGTAACCTAATTTTCTTGTTTTACTTGATTAGGTATTTCATTAAACATAATACACAGAAGATTTACCATTTTTGGAATATTTTTGAAAAAGCCCAGTTTTATGTTATATTTGTTTCACTTTCATATGCTAATCCTACTAGCATCACTTTTTATTTTAATTGTACTTACTAATTATAACATTCTTGATATTATACTAAAATATCATTTTGTCTCTACCAGGCACAGTATATAAAAATGAAAGGAATAAAGTTAATATAAGAATGGAGATTTTTGAAAAATATCTATCTTCAGTGTCATTTTTCTAATAAAAAAAATGTCCAAGTAAAACAACAAAATTACATTAACATTATTACCAACAACAAAACTGCACTTTTTCGTTCGTCTAAAGTGAATATTGCCAAGTTTCTATGTTGGCGGTAACATAAAGTAAATTAAATCTGGCACTGTCAAGAATTTTTCATTTAATACAAGTATCTATAAAGAAAGTAATTGGAATTTAGTTAAATTATTTTTGTAATATTCAAAATATCCTCAAATTATCCGATAAATGAGAGGGTTAGAAAATTATCCCCGAGTACTTCAAATTATCCGCAAATCGGATAATTATCCACCAATCGGCAGCACTGCTATAAACAATCCGAACTTAACCTACAAACTGGAAATTCGCGCCAATATAATTTTTACACTGAATCATGTATAGGGTGATTCGACTGTCATGCATGTAGCTCTAAGTTGGCAATATTGAAGTAATGTAACTAGGCGATCCTGCCTGCGAGAATTCAGATCTACCCACAGAAATAAAAGTAGGAGAAAGAAATTCTTTAATAGTAAGACTTAATAGTAAAAAGATTAAATAGATTTAAATTGTTGGATTATTTTTATTAAAGTACTATTCTGGTAATACACTGTTTGTATGCTATCGAAAACTATCCAAATAAATCTTTTATTAAAACCCTCTCATATTCTGTAAATTTCCATATATTTTGAACATTATATATCGAGTTTCGATAAGATGTGTACTTCTAAACTAAGTTCGTCATTTTGTTATTCTGTAACCTGTTTCGTTGCGATCCACTCGAGTACAACGAATGATTCATATTTTTGGCTCCTGTAGTACGCTTGTCGGTTTGTGACTATGATCATGTTCTTAAAAATAGATTATGTTTCTGTTTACATGTGTTGTTTTCGCGCCAATTTGCAAATTTACCTTATCTATCGTTCTTGATGTATCTGAAGTGTAGTTTATTAAATTGTATTGTTTCTTAATTGTTGTTATTGTTATTAGTATTATTGGTATTGTCATACGCGACGACTATGTGGTGTCTCGAAAGCTGTAGCCCTCATTAAAAGAATGTAGTGAGGGCTGAGCCCTCGTTAACACTGTTAGTATATTTTAGGTAATAAAAATTCTAAATTGAAAATTTGAATAGGGGACTATACGCAATTATACAACTAAGATATTTTTTGCAAAAACGACAAGAAATATTTAGAGTTTAATAAAATTTTTAATGACCATACTTATTAGAACTGAAAGATTCTTTTCTGCATTGCGCAGACTAAAAAACTATTTGCGTAAAGGCATTGCTAAAAAAGTAGGCATAGAATAAATTGCAAATATCTTCATTGAAAGAAGTGGTACTCTAAAAAACGTGTTTTATTCTAAATAACAGCTCTTTTTATTTTACAATTCAAATATCTTCTGTTAACTCTTTTATTAGTGTTACTATATTATTGAGACTCGCCAAAGGTTGACCTACTTTCTAGTGGAATTTTATTAAAATGTGGGATGGCTTGAAGGTTATGTTACTAAAGCACGCATCTCATTGGTTGCATGATCAACTATCGTATATTGACGCTATTTTGTCTAATTTTGTTGCGGTACTGACACATCTCAATACCTATACATATTACCATTTTTCTGTGTTCCTGTAAGAATTTATTTTCTGTTTTTAATACCGTATGTCTCATTTGAAAATAGAATATAAGAATTGATCTAAGCTTTTAAAAAATCGACTTAAAATCTTCCCAAGTAAATAAAGTTATTATTTCTGTTTATCATTTTGTTTATTAGCTTAAACAGTACTCGTATCTTGAAAATGACGAAAAAGAATTACAGTTAGAAGAAAAGATCATTTTAATTAGTAGAACCTACTTTCAAAATAAGTGTGGAGTGCTGATAACCCAAAGTCCCAAGTTTGATTCTAGCTGGCAGATTTTTTAAATTTACTTTACAAAATACAATTTAAAAATGTTTTTCTGCATAATTTTAATAAATTGCATAGTTTTGTTTTTTGTGTATTTCTCATGTGACTGGTATAGATTTGCTAAATGTTTCGTATTACTACTTATTACAAGAGAATTTTCATGCTGCTTGACCTTGGCAGCTGCTGTGTGCAGTAAAACAAACTGTGCTCTGTCAGATGTAGTTTGCTAAATAGTAACTTACGTAATCAGAACAGAGTTGATCAAACGTGGCTAGCCTTTGTCATATAACCTTGTGTAATAAATAACCACCATCAATAACAAATCTAGTTCCATTAGGGGCAGAATCTTTACAAGGCATTTGCTTTGATATCAAATTTTGCAAGGCGGATTTTACAGCGTTTCTCATATATATGACATCAAATAATGCTGGGGGCTTCGGGGCGAGATCAAAATACAAATACTCTTCAAATTCGGAGGCAGATTGTAAAATACATGTTAACCGAACAAAGAGTTGATGGGTATTAACTGGAATGTTATGGTCTCTGACTCTAACAGTACTAGCCATTTTAAAAAAATGGCTATAATAAAAACTTAGCTATTTTTACCTCCCTCTTTCGCTGATATTCTTCTAATTGAATATATTACACTTGCATCTGATTTGATATAATATTCTGCATATTTTAAGATAAAAATGAGAATAACAATCTTAATTAAATCGCGACCTGCGATTGTTCGAATTGATTTCCTAAAATGCGAGCTTAAGGGTAGTTTTTTCGTTTTGGAAACGAGGGTTCCACGCATGGGGACTTTTTATATGTTATAAATAACATCAAGCACTACCTATGTACCTAAATCCAGCTTGCTACACCTATAATGTCCGGGTAAAAACCTATACTGGTATGCTAACAGTGAAGTGCTGCGAGCAGCCGCTCAATGCTTTATTCTTATCTTAAACTATAAAATTCATAACTCGTAATCTAGTAACAACATATTGACTTGATTCCTTCATTAAAAATAATTATGAACCTTACACAAAATTTACGTTCAATAATAATTTATTTATTTTCGCATTTGTTATAAACAATTTATTATTTTTAGTACAATAGTGACGTACTAAACACTTTATATTTATTTATTGTGCTTAAAATCTGAACGTAATATCTTCAATAGTTTACGAAATATAATGAGTTAAATTTAAAAAATCATCAACATTGTATTTCACGAAAAGGGTAGTTTTTTCGTTATCCCCAAGAAAGCAAGCGTCCCATGCATGGGGACTTTTGATATGTTATAAAAGACATCAAGTACTACCTATATACCAAAATCCAGCTTTACACATAAAATGTTCGGGTTTTGTGAGAAAAGATGCTATAATGCCTGCGCTAAATTTTGAAGCATCCTACATAAATGATTTCTTTGCAGTTGTAGTAACATTCACATTTTCTGTTGGTAACTATAGTTACTAGTTACGAAAATGTAAACATAACCAACAAAAAGTGATAGATGTTTTTGAGGTTACCCATCATCACACGTGAGAACGTGAGATGTTTATAAAACTTTTACAAATCCTTTAAACTGCCACAGAAGAATTATTAATCTTACAAAATGACGCAGGTGGTACAAAAGCGTTTGGAGTATACAGAAGAAATCAAGTAAGTGTTGTTATTATTACTTCTATTAAACTAATTAATCATCGACAAATTCTTGATAGAGGTTCATAGAAGATTTTAAAATTGGTAAGTAGATAAGAAACATAACCTTAATAAGTTTAGATGTTTTATTTCAGAAAATTATTGGTAAAACGAAAAGAGTTTGAACATAAAATACATTCAAGAATAAAGGAATTACGAGATTTTACAGATTATATCTCTTACGAGAAGTGTTTATGAAAAGGTATTAAATTCAAAAGAAATTTAAATGTGATGAAAAAAAGTCCAACATTGAATACACAATAATTAAAAGAGTAAAAAGCTTATATGAAATAACTCTTCAAAGGTTTCCTGAAGAAATGCAACTGTTTTGTTCATTCCTTAAATTTTGAGAAAAGGTCAACTTTGTTAATGGTGCATCCGACTTAATATCAAATATGATAAAGGTTCGTCTTTTAAATGTTTAACTTAAGTATTGCAATAAATATTAGTTGGCATTTTAGAAGCACTCGGACAATCCGCAGATCTGGCAAATTGTTGCAAGATGGCATAGACAACAACGTAAAGATACAAAAACAGCAATTATATTAAAAGCAGTAGCAGTACATAAAAATAGTAACATATCGAGGGCATCAGATCAGAGGGGCCGTATTCGCCAAAATTTTGATCTTCAATTTTTATGTCGTATTGACTTCTGGTATCGACCTGCGTGTTGTCACAAACGGGCGAATGTTTTGTAAGGCCAGATTAATGCCTTACAAAACATACGCCCGTATGTAACAACACGCAGGTCGATACCAGAAATCAATACGACCTAATAAATTGAAGATCACACATTTGGCAGATACGCCCCTCTGATCTGATGCCCTCGATATTGTATAAAGAAATTATACTTACGAAGACTTATGAATTTAAACAATGTACGAGCTTGGATGAGAATACAGAACAGCAGGATTTATATAACAAGCAATTGGAGAAAATTGTAAGCGCTTCATTCGAAAATGTTAAAGATTGTGAACTGTATTTGTTTTTGTTGGAAACTTTAGAAAAATGTAAATTTACAAAGAAACTACAAGACTATATTGAACACAACCTTAGAATGAACTATTCTGATGCTGAAATTATGTGGGATTATTTAGCAAAACATGAAATGAAAGGTGACTATCAAAAACTGATCTTTAATATCCGAGGGGTTGACCACTAAAGTTTTTTTTTGGTACCTTTACCAACATTTTCTATACATTTGCTACATTTAGGACACAATAATACACATTTGCTTGTGAGGTGTAAACGTGATCACGAGTATAGCAGTGAGTCAAAAAGCTTTAGTCCTAAAATATGATTTTATGTATAATAGAATAAAATGGTTACTCTTTCTACTCGTATTGTTGAGTGAAGAGTTTTAAAGAGGCGCAGCCGCCTGACTAAGAAGCGTGACAAAAAGTATAGCCGATATTTAGGTGGCACTGTGTGTATTTTTGTACCGAGAAGTCAAAGTTCAAAATCCATACCAAGATCTTAGTATTTTGTTGGCAACAGAATAGTATATATTGCAGTTCCTCCCTTCCGGTACAGTATAATAATAATAATAATAATATATATTTATTCCATATCATACATAATACAGAATCTCAAGGAGGGAATTCAACAGTGTTGTTCTTCCATTCCCCCCTTGAATAAATCAAACAAATAAACATAGTCGAACTATAAGTAAAACTAATAACAATAATAGCTCTTATAATAATTAACATAAATAGATAATATATCAATTAAACTTATCAATATTGACTGTTTGCGAAGTGGTGCATCAGTGACGATCTATATTGAATTGCTTAATTAGTGCTTTTTTGAATTGTTTAATGGATAATGTCTTGAAACATGAAGGTATAGCATTGTACATTTTTGCGACATTGTAACTGAATGATCGCTCGTAGAATGTGGTAGTATGCTTGGGTATAGTCAACAGACCTCTATGACGCACATTTATATTGTGTACATCTGTTCTATACCTTATCTTATTGTATAAATAGGGTGGTTGCCTATTGATTATAATGCTATGATAGAAAGTTGCTGTCTGTATGTAACGCCGCTGCTTCATATTAAGCTATCCTGTCTCTAGTAATTTTAAAGATATATGTGCAAACTTAGTGATTCCATGTATAAAACGTAAACAAGAGTTTTGCACACGTATACGTTGTGACGTGTCAAAGTCAAGGCAAGGAGCATAGACAGGTATGCAATAATTAAATTGTGATAACACAAGGGATTCACTTAATAAGACCTTTGCGTTTTTGCTCAAGTAATCTTTATGCGGGTAAAGTAGTTTCAAATTGTAATAGGCTTTTTGAATGTACTTATTGATTTGTTTTTTAAATCTAAACGTTTTGTCAAGAACTAATCCCAAATTTCTAGCATTTTCGACTATCGGTATATCAGTACCTCCAATTTTTATGGGTGGCAATTGATGATTATTAATCGTTTTTCCCAAAAGTAAAATACAAGATTTGGATGGGTTTAGAATTAGAGCATGATTAGTAGAAAACTCATTTATAGCTTGTAAATCTTTATTCAGTGTGTCAACGGCATTCATCATATGATTTGGATTGAAGGAGTAGTATAATTGTGTATCATCTGCATACATGTGAATATTACAGGCCCCAACACAGTCACAAAGACCTCTGGTATACAGGGTAAATAGCAGAGGACCTAGTATGGATCCTTGCGGTACCCCTCTTGTAACACCAATAGGCGTAGATACCGCATTAGAAGTCTTAACTTGTTGCGTTCTATTGTAGAGATAATTATGGATCAGAGCGACTGCATCATCACCGAGACCTATGTAGCGCAATATACCAAGCAGCAAGTCATGATTTATTGTGTCGAACGCCTTGCTGAAGTCTAACAGAGCCAACAACGTACATTTTCCTTCGTCTTGTGCTTCCAGAATGTCATCTGTTACCTTCAGCAAAGCGGTCGCACAGCTGTGTCCAGATCGAAACCCTGACTGACTGATAGGTAGCAATTTGTTGCACTCTAAGTATTTTCTAATTTGTAAATTGATTATCTTTTCCATGATCTTTGAGACTATTGGTAAAATGCTAATTGGTCTGTAGTCCTTATACTTTACAGGTTGTTCGATCTTCGCTATTGGAGTTACAAGAGCCGACTTCCAGCTGTCGAGAAATATATTTTCTAAAATGCAAGAGTTAACAATATGTACTAAGTATTCCAATATAAAAGGACAACATAACTTTATCATTGTGATATTTAATCCATCAGATCCTGTAGAATTGCTTTTCATGGAATCGATTATTTTTGATATTGTACTGCTATCTGTAAGATTAAAATTTAAAACGGCATTATTATGTAATCTATTATTTTTGTAAAATTTTAGTACGTGTTGAGGAACTGAGATTTGTGGGATACTATTCACAAAGTAACTATTAATTTCATCAGCACGACCAGTAAAGGAGTTATTTATGTTATTTTTAGATACGCCCTGAATTCCTTCCATAGTGCTTTAGAATTTTTAGAATGAGATATTTTAAATTGCAGATAAGCTTTTTTTTCATTTTTTATTGCAGTATTTGTAAAATTGCGCTGCGTCCTGTAATACTCCCATGCTGCTGTGGTTTTTATGTTTTTATATTTAGTTTTAGCCTTATCCCTTAAGCTCATTAGCAATCTAATATTATCAGTTAGCCATGGCCGCCGTCTTTTTGTTATTTCAATCGTTTTCCACGGAGCCTGTTTGTTAAACAAATTTAATATCCTAGTATTTAAGATAATAACTTTTTGATTAATATCCTTTTCATAAAATATATCGTCCAAGGAGAGTGATTGTAATTCAGTATAGAAGTTATCAAGATTAAAGTTTTTGTAGTTTCTATAAGTATAAATAATAGGAGAACACGGCACTTTTTGACATAAAATTTCGCAGGCTGTTAAATCATGGTCTGAGAAATGACAGTTTACGACATTCTTTTTCTGTATAAGTGAAGGTTGAGATGTGATGATAATATCTAATAAACGATCTTTTCTAGCTGGTTCCGTCATTATTTGATTAAAATTTAACGATTCTAACATATTATTAAAATATTCCGTAGACGGATTGGCTGCCATTAGGAAATCCACGTTTCCATCCCGTAAACATACAATATGGTCTGAATATGGTGTACACAACATAATGGAATTCTCAACTTCATCTATAAAGTTCTTATAATTATGAGTTGGAGGTCTATAAAACACTCCCAGTACAATACCTTTATTATTAATTTTAACTAATACCCATAATTGTTCGATTAAATCATTTGTGCTAATAATACATTTAAACATACATTGTTTAATATAAAAAAGAACTCCACCTCCCCTACTACCACGATCCTTACGTACCAAAGTATAATTTTCAATATCAATTGCTCTAGAAGGTACTTCTTCCGATAACCAGGTCTCACTTATGGCCAAAATTTCAAAATTTTCTATTAAATCTCTGATTTCATTAATCTTCGGTATTAATGAGCATACGTTGATGTGTCCAATTCGCAAACAATCTTGTGACATATAATTACCCTAAAAAAGTATAGGTTAAAAATGATAGTAATTAATAAATAATTATAGTAAGAATTTAATCGCTCAACAATAACAGAATAGTTCTACTATTAAATTTAGCAAAATAAGATTTATTAAAAATTTATAATAGTTAAATTAAAATAAGATTAATTATTATACTAGATCAGAAAATGAAAATAATGAAGTGTAAAAGGAAAATAAAGTAGAAAAAAGTTCAATAAACAGGTTATTAAGTTGAGTCCACTGTCAAAAACAATAATAATACAACATAATATTTAATACTACTAAAAAAAAGAAAAATTTTCAAAACGTATTGCTTTACTATCTTTCCCCGACTGTTTACAATGATTCAGCTGTTCCATTAAAGAATTTGTTTAAATCCTGTTGTGATTTAATCACAAATTTTTGATTTTCACGTCGGAAAAAGATATTGCCGTCGTAAGTCCAGGTATTACGTCTTTCAATTTTTTCCTGTAGTTGATGAAGAATATTCAAACGAGATTTAGTTAGATCTTCTCGGATAACATAATTGGTGCCTTTTAATTTCTAAATACTTGCAGCCGTGTTTTGTAACTAACAAACTTGATTATTACAGGTCTACTTTTTTCTTCGATATGTTTACCAACACGGTGCATCCTATCGATAGACTGTTGATTAAGGTCCACATCAAGTTTTGCGCGGAAGATATTTAAAACCTCATCTTCTAATTTTTCATTCGGCTGTTCCTTTATACCGAAAATACGAATATTATTTCGTCTAGAATATTGTTCTAGATCATCTATTTTTTGTTTTAAAATTTTGTTTTCCTGGATAATAGGAGCCACTACTTCTGCTATCTGTTTATTCACAGCATCAGCCATCTTCTTGACAAGGCTTTGTATGGAGGTTTCATTATCAAAATACTTCTTGATAGCATTTTCCACACAGGTGTTAATTTCGGAAATAACTTCTCTTGTAAGAGGCATGTTATTATTTTATAGGTTTTATAAAGTAAACAATTCTACATACGAAATGGCTATTAACAACATTTTGCTATGGTACAGTACTTTTCTATTTCAAAAAACGTCAACAATTGATCATTTTTGATATCTTCAAAAATAACCGAGCTATCGAAATTGAATTTCTTTTTAAATTGAAGAACGCACATGAGCGCTTCCAGTGTTATCGTTGCCATTATCGAATATTATTTACTGATTTCCTTAAATAGCAGTTACACTTATTACTTCACCATGAATGTATTCATATTTTGACTATGCTAGAAAAATTTTTATTTGTGAATTTCTATATACTTGCTGCGAAGCAATTAAAGGCAAGGCAATGAAGAAATTTTTAGAGAAAAAGAATTTGATCCAAGACCTATAGTTATGAGTATTTTTGTGATTCATGAAATGACTTAACAGATCTATAGGGCACAAGTAGAAAAGAGTACTTTGGAAACAAAATCGTAAATAAATACTGGGTGCCCCATTATATTTTTCCTATTTTAACTGCTTATAACTTCGGAGGGGGTAGTCACTGCTGAAATACTCGAACACTTGCCACGTAATTTTCAGAAATTTTCTAAAATTTTGTGAAATGTTTATAATTTTTCTGAAATATTACATAATTTTTTAGAAATGTTGGAAATAGTTTGGAAAATGTTAGAATTTGTTTTAGAAATCTTAGAAATGTCTGAAATATTAAGAAAAATTCCAGAATATTAAGCCACCTGCACAGTCAAAAGGCAAACACGTGCTTAATTGTTTTGTTCGCTGCCTTTTTGGAAGAAGGAGTTGTTGAATCTTTAAATTTAGGTTCGGCCTTTTAGTGCTTTTACTTAATTAGACGTTTGCAAAGTGGTGTTTGAATATAATTGAAATGAACTAAGTACATACAGTGAAGTCTCACTAATTCGGAAATTAAAACATTCTGCAAAAACATTTATTTAATAATAAATAAAACTACAAAAATATTTACGCAAGAATTCTGTTTTAAAAACACAAAAAATAATATTCCGCATTAATATGTCATTAAAAAAAAGGCGGTGATTTTTGCTTGTTTCGTGTTTTTTTTTAACTTAATACGTTAGATATGATTTTTTTTTAATCTTCCGGCATCAAATTGTTTCAAATTTTCCTACCGCCCAGCGCAAAGTGACCGCTTTGCAACTTTTTCTTAAATGGCTTCACTGCGTGCGAATCACTGAATAGCTTAGCTTTTCTCTTTTTAGCTTTTCTCCACGATTTTTAGCACTCGCAAATTGTGTCTTTTTTGAAATTAAGTATCCTATCTCTACTTGCTCTGATGTCATCGTTTTGAAAACATCTTTTAAAGTCACATCAGCATGCAGAGTATACGAAACAGTGGAACCAGTCGTGATACGACGTATGTATGTGTACGAGCGTGATAGCGCATACGTCATGGTGCTGGATAAAGATGCTTTGCCTTCTCGGTCAAAATTTCGGAAAATATCGGTAATGTGTAATATTTAAAGTTACAATGCGGTCTTTTTAAATTTAGCACTTCAAAATCTTTTTATGTATGCCGGAGGTACATAAAGTCGTAACTCATAAAAGAAGTATCAATTCTTTTTTACTTTAAACCTTTGTAACTAATATGAATTATGAAGTTGCAATGTAACCACTTTTAAAAAATACCTGACTTTTTATAATAAGAATTTGTCAGACATAAATATAACATAAACATAAATAAAATAAAATCTTATTTATCATATCTACAACGATAGTTTTGTATCAAATTACACATCTGAATACTCATTGCAGTAGTTACTATAAACAAAACTTGATAAATAGAAACAATTAATTCTAAAGTAAAAATATGAATTTTATTCCTTACTCTATTTACACACTGTATAGTATAAGGAAATCCTTTAATCAATTAACCTTTTAACTGTCATATGTTTACAGGGTAATTCTTAGAAACGGTGAATGATTTTCAATGTTAAAAAAAAATTACTTGTCATAATTATTTTTCCACGCACACTGCAACATATACTACACCCGCTTCTTCAGAAGAACACCTAGATTTTTAAACGCTTTTGAGATAAAATGCGTAATGGAAATTGAGAATAATGGTCTGTGTTATTTCTCTTGCTGAGTTTATTTTTCAGTATTGCCGCGTATTCTCCATTTATTGCCGCTTATTCCTGCGTATTCCCGTTTATTTCCCATATTGCTGAGTATTGCTCATTATTTTCGACTCATAGCAATTTATTCCTGAGAAACTGTACACCTATTGCCGAGAGTGAGAGACCCCTCGATATTATACCTTCTCTCCAAAAATGATTTTGGGTATTCTGGTAGCAAATTATGTTCAACTTTGTAAATTAAAGATATGTTTGCTTTTTTAATGCACTGCTGTACTGTTAACCACTCTAAAGTATTTAACATATCATTTATAGGTGTGTACCGGTGTACCACCAAATCTTTTAATGTTCTCCACATTTTCTTTCCATTTCCCCTACACTTGTCAATATTAGTATCAAAATATTTTCTTCGTTCAGACTGTATCATTGAAACCACTCTATTTCTCTTCTGTTTATAAGTTTTCCAGTCCTGTTCTTCCTTGGTGAAGCAGTATCTTTTGTACGCTCTGCCTCTTTCCATTTGTGCATCTCTTATTGCTTCCGATATCCAAGGATACTTTTTCTGCTTAGATTGCTTTAGTGGAGCAACTTTATCAAGAGCCTCTGTATATTCTGTATGAAATCGGAATAAATATCGTCCACACTCACAGAATTGTAATTCCAATTAATTCTAAGACTACGTTGGATATTGTCTGATTATTTAGGTTACGGTATTGTAGAGTCTGTGGTACTTCTTGAACTGTACTCTCAACTTGCAATTCAGTACCTATCATTTCATGGTCACTTAAGGCCGGAAAGTCCCTTGGAAGTTCCTTTGCAGCAAAATCGATAGTTATTATTAGATCTAACAGTAGATGAGTCTTTTGTAATTCGAGTAGGTTTGGAAACAATTTGAGTAAACCCAGCTCCTTGGATAATTTCTTTTAACTTTTTCGCCTCGCTGTCACTTTTCTTTAAATCAATGTTTAAATCACCTAGTATAAACGTTTTGTTGCGTTGCAGAATGTCATCATTTAATTTTTCCTCTAGATAGTCTAAAAAACCACCAGCTCTAGCATCAAGCGACCTGTAACATGCAGCCACCAAAAAACTCTATGTATTTGTAGCTTCACAATCACCATCCAATGACTACTATCAACAGAGTCCTTATAAACCACATCAAAACTTAGATAATTTTTAATATAAATGATAGTCCCTCCTGTATGTCTGCTGTTAGAATGACATATTACTGTTGAGTATCCTGAAATATCAACTTCTTGGTTTTCTATATCCGGTGTTACATGTGTTTCACTTACACAAATAATCCACGGATTTCTTTCATGCATCAACGAACTCAATGCACTGGCAGAACATAATACGGTGAAACTGTTATGGGCACCTGGGCATTGTGGTATCTGCGGCAATGAGAAAGCCGATGAATTAGCTAGGCAGGGATCTAGTGAGGCTTACATTGGCCCAGAACCTGCTTTAGGAATCCCACAAAGTGCTGTCCGAAACGTTACCAAGGAGAGGATACACACTCATCATGGAATGTACTGGAAGAGTCGACTAGGGCATAATTTCAGAAAAACCTTCAACAAGGGGCCATGCCAAAAGAGAGCTGCAGAACTTTTTAATCTAAGTAGACCATAGCTCTTTAGCGATGGCCTACAACCATAGGTTTTCTCACAGGACATGCGACTGTTAAAGAACACCTCTGGAAAATTGGTAAATTCAATGGTGACCTTACATGCAGGCTCTGTAGCAAGGAACCAGAAACAGTTTCACACATCCTATGCAAGTGCGATGCGCTGTGCAGGAAAAGGCAACACATATTCTTGAGTCCAACCCTAGAACCGGAAGATTTTCAGGCACACCCTGTAAAGGACCTGTATCTGTTGATTAAGGGGATATCAATTACAGATTGGTTGTGAGTTTACTTATTAGGGTAATCGCAATAAGCCATAGGCTGCAGTGAACATGGATCCATAAGGAAGACACACCCCCAAAAAAATGCTGATATTGTAGAAATGCTGATACTATACGTGAAATTTAATAATGTTCTTCTCTTTTAGTTAGATCCACGCAAATGACAAAAATATCAGGGACAACATTTTATTGATTGCATAGTAGTTGATGCTTAATATTTTATATATTAATTGACTCTGAATGAGAGCCCTATACTTGTTTTACAATTCTCCTTAATTAGAACAATAATCATTAACTGATGCCTTAGAAAAACTGCTTTTTGCTTTGAGAACACATGCTAGGGACATGCCACGTGAATGACATATTACATAATAAAGTTTACTTTTTATTGTTAAAAAATAGTTTAGTTGTTAATATATATATATATCTGGCTATATAGACTGCTATTACCTCTTCACTGTACTGAACTAACAAGTAAAAAGATATTCGTAATATAATATTAATTAAGCAGGGACAGTAAATTTAATATTTCTGAAGAATTACTCATATATGCAATCAACTTCAAAACCTCTTTCAGTATTATCTATCACAAAATTGGTAAAAATAAATAAATTAGTAGCTGGGTTTATTTCTCATAACTGGCTAAAACACAAAAAAAATATGAGAATATTTGGATTTTTATAATCATTAGTTTGTAGTGCATATTCTAAAGTATCTAAAATTGATGTTTGGCAGGCTACTTTCAGAACCAAGAGTTTTTAAAAAGCAATTGCTTTCGATTTTGTCCATTCTGTGACAGAAGTTGGAATGCTATAATTTTTCGTTTTGATAACGACAATCGTTATGATATAATTACCGGTTTTATTTCTGATCTTTTCATAAAACTTGCAATAAGAAACGTATCTGGCGATGAATTTAAATTATTATTTAACAAGAGAGCTTGGATTATTAAATAATTTACTCTTTATTTTGCTACTGAAAACTTACTGAATATTTTTTTTATGTCTTTAACAACAAAAAATTATTATGAACAGATACTGAAATACGAGTAGCGAAGAATTTGTGATATTTGCTTGCATCGGTAAGTACAATGTTCTGTCACAGAAAGGACTTCGTGGTTACGGAATGGAAAATAACTTGGAAAAGAAATATAAATCAGTTTTTTTATTAAGGTACAAATACTGTTCTAATTCAAAATAATCCTACGATCAAAAATGAAAAACAATATTTCTTAAATAATAAGTAAACCTTAAGGTTTATTACCCCCGGCTTCTTTATTTTCTGAAGCATTCTTTAAAAAAATTAAAAATTATTCTGTTATGCTACATATCTTTAAACACAACATTGCTGTTTCCTTATTTTCTTTGTTTGTTGTTTTACTTCTAAAAGAAATTATTAAGAAGAAAAGGACATTTTTTCAACTCGTAAACCTTTTTTTTTTCATTCAGGCACCAACATCATGGTCATATGACTAGGTGAGATCGATCCCGCATCTGAAGAATATTTTCCCGTATCCAGATTTGATCTCACGTTGGCCCGGATGGCTTTTGGATACCCCTATTTAGTAAAAGGATACAAAACATTATTTTCCTTAAGTATGTAGGCATGACCGATCGAATTCGCAGGAACAACTAACTTTTCTCGTGTACAATTTATTGAAATTTTTGTTATTCCACAAAATCTGATGAAGTTTTGTAATACTCGGAATTTTAGAAACTTTTTGGAGTGCAGAGCTTTTCACTTTCTCAATATCAATCGTTGAAACTTCGAACAATCTTATATTTTTGCAAACTTCAGTCCCATGCAGCACTGCTCTATCTGCTGCACGTTTCAGCATCCCTCCAACTCCGTCCATAGCTCCCTTGCCATGACTAGAAGCGCTGAAATTCCAACTAATTTTTGCATATGGAAAATGCTTGCCTAAATATAAATAAACAGCTAGGTGTATATTAAATCGGTTTTTGTATTGTGACGTGGGGCCGTTTGAAAAGAAATATGTTCTCTTAATTTTTAGAGGGTTAATATCTAAGCAAATGGAATCTAAAATAGGAATCATGTGACCCCAAACTGCATGAGCTTGGTGTTCTGTATTATCAGAAACTGTTGCGATACAGTTTTTCTTTCATTATCAGTAGCATAGTAAGCTACACCTGTGTGAATCGATATTTGTTTTTGCTAGCCTCAAAATGCATACTTTGCACCTCAGTTGTTAACTTTGCAAGAAAATTTTCTGAGAAATCTATGTGAAATATAATTTCGCCCGCTTTTTACTTGCTCTTTCTCAATTTTAAATAAGCCAACTGGTTTTTCATTATCATTACATGAGTTTTGAATGATGGCAGTTCATTGCAGAATAACTTAACTAGCTGTTCTACATTTGTAGATATCTTTGAAGTAATTTTCACATTTTTCAGTTTTCCTTTAATTATTCTTTGTTCGTCTGTGCTTTTCCATTGCCTTAAAGTTACCATGCATTTTCTTTTTCTAATTTCATTTCAAGATTATCTTTTATAATTTGTTCTTCATCTTGTTTGTTTATAATATTTTCTTGGAATAGTTTTTGATAAATAAACCGAAAGCTTTCATGTTTTACACAAGCGCAAGTATCTCGATCTGTTTTTCTTGGTTGAACCACCCAAAACGGCTTGCATATAAAAAATGTTGAGGACACAAAATACCGGGTAGTATCTTTATATTTCTGAAAACATATTTTCAGACTATGCAACAGTAATCTTTTTTGTTTTTTTATTTTATTTTTAATAACAAAATCTTTTTTACCGGGACACATGCGTGATATTTGGTCATCTTCAAAAAAAACCCGTATATTAGTCCTTATTTCATCATCCAAGCAAGTAATTTTTGGTTTTCCAGAATACTTTATATACTCTTTTTTTCTTAGAATCCAGCATTTTGTTCTGCTTGCAAGGTATAACATCTGTACTAAGATTATAAGTACATTTTATTTTTTTTTCCAGCAACAGCTTTTCGCTCTGCTTGCTTTTCTTTTAATCCAATATTAATTTGCTCTAGAGAACAACGAATTAGCTGTTTAAGAGCTTCTCCGAAAACAAGTCTTTTTTTCACGTCTTGCAAAATTTTCTTTCTTTCAAGAAATCTTTCTATTTCAGTTTTTGGCGAGGAAGGTCTAGTAGTTTTAAAATTTTTTTGTGCCTTATTTGCTCTCTGTAATCTTTTTCATTTTCTGTTTTAAGTTTCTTAAGCAATTTCTCCTGAAAAATGGAATTTCCTATATAGCCTAGAGCGAATTTTAAGCTTTGTTTTTTTGCAAGAATTTTCTGAAGGGATAATCCACCACTTAATATTGCATTCTGTTTTAAAGCAGAATTATTACTCATAATGTACAGTTCTGCATTAGATTTGACATCAGAACATGGAGGAGTATTTTGTACAAGTGCTTTAGGTGCCTTTTTCTTTATTCTATATTTTCTTTTTTCCTCTCACCATTTTTTTCTTTGAATTGTCTTTTCTTTGTCCCTCATTGTAATTATAAGTTTAATGTTTCCGGATTCTTTACGTTTTCTCTTTTACACAAGTTAGATTTTTCTTTTCCTCGCTCATTCTTTTTCTGTACCTGTCAGTTCTTTCCACGGAAGTTTTTGTTTTACATTTCTGCGTTGTTTTTGTGGATGCTTTAGAGGGCAACTTTGTTCTATATTTTTTGTTCTGTATTTTTGTAAATATACGTGAACACATTCTAATTAAAATTGCTTAAAAATACTATATGTCGATAAAATCGATGTAATCAACAAGAAAGTTCTCAAATAGTATAAGTAACTATCGGTGGGCAAAGTCTCTTCGTAAATGTATGGGCCAGTTATCGCCCCATCTAATAAACCTACCCACATTTAATTGAATGCGAACTTGTGATTGCTGTGCTTGAGCGAGGATTTTCTATTGACCAGATTTGTTTGTGAATTTATACTCGTCGATCCACATGGATATCACACTATTGAAGATATCAAAACCTTGTTCATTAAAAACCTACAAAAAGCTACACATTGAACTCCAGGCCGTTCTCGAATATTGTTTATACATACATAATCCATTCCTCTTTTACCGCATTTCTGCAGTGTCGGGGTTCCACACAAACTCTTATGGGAGTGCAACGGAGGTAATGGAGCTATTGTAGCAAGTACATTACGCTCCCCCATACTTTATCACTCATACAACTTTCACACCTTATTCTAAGGAGCTCAAACACGATTGTACTAAATTTTTAAAATTCAGTCGCAACCGAGGTTTGAACCCCTGTCCCCCTGAACGAGAAGTAGGATCTCTACCACTCGACCACGGAGGGCCATATTGTTTATTGATTTCCTTAAATAGTAGTTAAACTTATCACTTCCCCAGAATTGATTCATATTTTCACCATGCTTTTTAAAGCCTCACCCAAAAGCTTTTTAATTTGCTCGAATATTGAGCTACATGCTGCGAAGCAATTGAAGCAAAGACAATAGAGAAAGTTTTAGAAAAGAGAAATTTGATGAAAAACTGACTCATTAACGGGTGGTACTTTTGCAAGGCAGGCATGCAACTACCATTCGATAATCAATAATTTACAGGCAAAAGGTAAGTTTTTTTTAATTAAATGCTGTCCTAACACAAATATTTATTGTTTTATTAAGACTTAAAACTGCCTATTGATAAAATAACAAATACTAATAAATAAACAAGGTTAATGTTTATTCTACAGGGTGATTCATTTTAAATGCACGTCAGTTTATGGGGCAAAACCTGAAGGAGGATAAATCACAAAAATGCAAAAAAATTTGTATCTCAAAAAATGTTTGCATTAAAAATTTTGGGGCCCCTCACCACTTCAATAATTCACCGAACTGAAGCTGGCCCTGGCAGTGGTAATAGCTTTCGTACTATAATAGATTGTCAAGGTAACATAACACACTAACAGATGTTTGTGAACTGCACAAGATTTTACAAATGCTTACAAAAATTTACAAATTTTTAAAATAATACTTCATATTGTTAGAATATTTTGTGTTAAGTGTAATTAGATATTTACTATTAGGTTGGTTTTGTGGACAGAAAATCTTAAGTAGAGTAATAGTTGAAAATAATAAACACTTCAATGCTGATTGTAGTACAACAACTCGGGGGTTCCCTATATTTGGTAAATAGAAAGGAATGCGGCATGAGATCATGCAGATTCATTGTCAGATCGACCAAGAATGTTACAGAATATTGCACAATATATTCATTATCATTAACCCAAACAAGAAAATGACATGACATTTAAAACATAATGAAATTTTTAATTATAATTCGTAATTAGGTTGTATGTATTCAAGGATAACAAACGTAATGTTAAAAAGTACAATCATAACGTACGCTGTTGACTTTTCTTAACAGCCGTGGTAACATAAGATGCTGCTTACACTCTTATCTTAATGTGTTTCACACCTGCTGATCACGTGTTGACCTAGATTCTTTTCCTGTTTGGGATAATTTTGATTCTACTTGATTTACTTGTTAATAAATATTGAATTAAGTTTAAAAACGTCCCTGTATCTATCATGGTCAGGGTGGCCAGCGAACCTGGAAACCGGTAATTTGCACAATCGGGAAAAAAACCGGGAAAGAACCTTGAATTAGTGGTCAGAGTCGGGAATTTTTTCAAGAAAAATTAAAAAAATAAAATAATTTTAATAGTATATACAGTTGTGATCATCTGCTATGGAACGATAAAAAATAAGGATCACCGTTTTTTGTACAATGTACGCTGTAACTCGACCTGATTTATGAACTGGTCAATTAAAATGTTAAAAGATGAAATGTTCTTGAATATCATACAATAAACTTACATTGAACTTATTTACATTGAACAAAAAACTGGAAAATCGGCGGTTATGATTTTTTTATCGTTCCTTAGCGAATGATCGCAACTGTACTTTCAAAAATAATTAATATTTTACGTTGTCTTTTTTTTTCTATTTGCGTGTCCAAAAGAGATTTAGTTGAATACTGGAAACAGTAACATTTTATTTTTTAAAGTTGATATTATTGTCGTACAACTGTTCTTAAAATGTCAACTTATTTACGCAAATTTAAAAACCAAATACAGGATTAAAATTTTGTGTGTGAACCGGAAGCGAGCGTCCTAACCAGTCAAATGTATTAATGAAAATGCACCATTAATAGTCAATCCCAACGAATTTACGAACCTCGTTCGGTGTGCACCGGGGCAACCAGTCGAATTCGCTGTTATTTGCTCTGTAATTTTGAAAAACAAATGCAGAATTAGAATTTTCATTGTTAATTAGTTATTTTTTAAATGATTACAAAATAACCAAATAGAAAAAATAATATAAAGTAAAATGTGTCGTATGAAACTAATGCTTTAATATATTACGCGTTCGCATGTCTAAAAAAGATTTATTTAAATACTGGAAACGGTAACATTTTCTATTTTAAAGTTGATATCACTATCGATCAGCTGTTCAAATGTCAAACTTATTTACGCGTAAATTTGAAAAACAAATGCAGAATCTGAATTTTCTCAATTTTGCCAACTAACAAAAAACTTAACAAGTTTTTCCTTAACAATTATTATTTAAAACAAAATGTAAATTATTTTATAAAATAATTAAAGAATAACGCAAATAGAAAAAAGTATTCGTTTCGTAAGACGTTTTAGCGCATTTGTGTTTGGACGCGTGCGCAAAAAACGTGTTTTATGAAACTAATACTTTAATATACTATTTTCATATTTACATATACTTTATTCAGTTTAACAGATCCATTTTTGATCGTTATTTGGTTATTTAGGCTTCTCAGGGAATAAAAAACGGCTTCAAGCGAAGTTTTATGTTCCGTTATTATTAATTCTAAAGTAATAATTTGATCATCAATATGGATATGCGTAAATTATTGAAGGAAAAACCGGGAGAAATGATATTTTACGACCTGGAAAACCGGGAATTTAGAAATACCATTCTTGCTGGCTACCCTGATGGTGTATTTTATTTTGTAATGATTTTTCATCCCACTATTCTAATAATATTATCGTAAATTACTTGTTACATAAGTTATAATGACTTTATAACTTACTTTATTGTAAACAGTATTTGTAGTATACATTTAAATTCCAATTAAAACATTTGCCAATATTCAAATTCTTAACAAAATTAATTAACAAAAATTCTACATAATAATATTCCGTTATAAAATTGTGACCATGAACTTAATTAACAAAAAGTACAAGCACATAAATCTGCTTTAGTGTCATTCAACCTTAACATAACAATAACAAACTCCAATCTTTTAAGTTGCAGACAAAACAGATTGAATTTCTGTTTTTAAAAACAAGAGTGCCTTCCGTACCTCACGTATGTCTGAATCGCCCTGTATACAGTATCGGTAAAACTAAACTCTACTTCTACTCGCTATTCTTCTTTTGCTGACACATGGAAATTCAAACCCAAAGCTGAAGTTTTTTCAGTTCAAGTTCAACAGTGTATGTTGTCACACAAATATTTTATCCAGCCCCCCCCCCCCGGTTATAGAAATCCCGATTATCTTTAGGGATTCGAGGTTGGTCAAATTTGGGCTATCTCTTTAAATTTTTTGTTCCTCCTTTCCTCAAGTTTTTGAGAAAAACTAAAAATCATGAAATTGTGAAACGTTTTTGACTAAAGCATTGTTGGGACTGCCTTCCGTACCTCACGTATGTCTGAATCGCCCTGTATACAGTATCGGTAAAACTAAACTGTACTTCTACTCGCTATTCTTCTTTTGCTGACATATGGAAATTCAAACCCAAAGCTGAAGTTTTTTCAGTTCAAGTTCAACAGTGTATGTTGTCACACAAATATTTTATCCAGCCCCCCCCCCCCCGGTTATAGAAATCCCGATTATCTTTAGGGATTCGAGGTTGGTCAAATTTGGGCTATCTCTTTAAATTTTTTGTTCCTCCTTTCCTCAAGTTTTTGAGAAAAACTAAAAATCATGAAATTGTGAAACGTTTTTGACTAAAGCATTGTTGGGACATTTTTTTATCAAATATGATACTATTTGTTGTGGCATCTACGTGGGCATAGAAACAACATTCAACTTTGTTTTTGTTGCGTACGATGAACTTACTTGCTTTTTTGTTGGGTCGAGACTGAGGTTGAGACAATTCTTTTGAAGATGAAGGTGTTTGATGGTACTGTGCTGGTTCTTCTATTAGTGATGCGGCTTTCTCTTAATTGTTCGCAATAAATGTTTTCTAAGCGTAAGTTTTTTTAATATTAACTTAATAAGCCACTTGTCACTAACTTTCTTTTTTTCTGTTCTTCAATGAATGCTTGATGTTTCTGTATATCATTTGCAAGTGTTTTCGATGTGCGTGTTAGTGTTAAAATGATATAATTTACTGAAGCGCAACCATATTCCCCCCGTATGAGGCTTATCCTCATGACAAGGCGATAAAAATAGAAAAGATAGATAGAGCGGCGCGAAATAAATCGTTTAAAAGCACAAAGAAATGTGTCTGTACTTAAATCAGAACACAATTCAATATGTATAGCCTTTGTGACAAGACATATAAACAAACATATGTAAACCTTTTGACTTCTAACTCCTTTGCGTTTAGCTAATGCGATATTAATCGGACCTGCGTAATCTGCTCCTGAATGGCAGAAAGGCTTTACCTCCCGAACCCTACACTTTGGTAAATCAGCCATCAACGGAAATGTTGAAATTGGTCGTGTTTTGAAACAGACGTTACACGCTTGTGTAATTTTTGTAACTAAATTCCGCGCCCCTAGAATCCAATACCTTTGGCGAAGTAGCGAAAGTAATAAATGCGGACCAGTATGAAGATATTTAATGTAATAATATTGAATAAGTAATTCGGTGAATTTGTCTTTTGTGGGTAATAATTTAGGATGCATTTGATTGAAATCTAAATCAGCATTAGAAAGACGTTAACCCACACGGAGTACGCCATTACTCAAAAATGGACGTAGTTGGCGTAATTGCGGTGAACAATTATTTTTATTGGTCAGTAAATCAATTTCAGGAGCAAAGTCTTTAGTTTGAATAAACTTAACAATAAATGTTTAAGCTTAATCGAGCTCGTGGACTGTAATATTGCGTGAGCGAAGAATTCTAAGAAAGCGTAGAACATAAATACAAATGCGTAGAAGTCGAGAAAAATTAGAAACACGTTCAATCAGATTATTTAGGAAATGCACTTCATTATTCGTAACAGTAACTAGAGCAGAAGTTTTCTGCTCTGGTAAACTAGTTGAGTTCGGATTAAATGGCTGAATGGGCAATTCTGAGCGTGGAAGCATGGTCCATTGTGGGACAAAGAAAAATATCTGTTCCTGCAATATGAAACCAATGCCCATGAAGGCAGTAATTCTTGGATAGCAGCAATACGATTTGCAACCCAACTTTGAAATCTTAATGCCGATGAATGCACTCAGGAAAGCGTAACCGTAGAGTCAGAAAAAGCTAGCAATTCAGCAATAGTACAACGTTTGCTAATTGTATCTGAAACCGACTTAATAAGCGTAGCTAATAAAACAGCGGCGTTCTCTAACCGTGCTAACCAGGGCCGGCTCCACACGGTAAGCAAAGGATGCATCGCATCGGGGCGCCGTACACGAAGGGCGCCGAAATTACCTTGTGCAACACTTTAATAATGTAAAGAACCTAATGTTAGTATAGTATTTTAACAAGTTTACTCATAGTCATATACTTACGCATAAAGTGAATGCAACTTTCGCAAAAATCTTTAAAATCTGGGGGCTTACTACAAAGTATTGTAAGTTGCCGCCCTTGTCGGTTGCGGCACTGATTCAATAGAGCAACCTTTTTCGCTTGCGGACCGCCAAATGACGTCGCATTTGCATGCGGACCGGTAAGGTAAAAAACATTTTGCAAAATAAATCTTATAATGATAAATTTACTTTTACAGTGTACAAGAACAATCTAAAATAAATAAATATCCATTCTTTATAATAACAAAGGTCGGTTTTCGTACCTCATCTGCTTCCCGCATAACAAACCTTAAACGACCCGGAATCGACGGGTACCGAGAGGCAGTAGTTTTTCTCTTTTTGCCAAACGAAAAATAAAAAAATTTGCGGGTGAAAAATAAATAAAAAATTTCGGGTTTTTCAGCTGTAGCTTTAAGGGGAAAACATTTTGAGATTGCCCGTCGCCTGACGCCAAGATTAGGCTCCTATAGTTTCTGAGATACCGTCCTCGAAAACGGGCGGAACTCCCTATAGCGAAGATACGGAAAAACCAACAGATGCACCGCTCGCCCCTGCCCCCGGAACAGTGTTGGCAAAAAACTTTTCCGGTAGAAACGATTAAGGCAGGGCAGTTTTTGCCGCCTCTACGTAAACGGTTTACCGGAAACTTCAAATCTGAAACTACCCAACGCATCGACACACAAAAAAACGGTCCAGATCGAAGCAAGTCGCGGTCAGTAGAAACCGCGAAACCCGGATTTTGATCGTTCGCGTTAACCGGGGATGCAAGACGAAAATTCTTTCGCTTCTTGTATGCGTGGAACCGTGCGCGCCAAACCTGCTTAAAAATTCTAAAATGAGAGATTTTCCTTATAACATTTTACTGAATACTACCCCACCACACAGGCATAGGTACGGATCCGGAGCGTTATATAACATTTATATATGTATATAGCGCCGTTTCCGTATAAGTTTACTCAGAGTTTACTCCTGGTCAACTCTGATAAACTATTTGACCCTACGTTACTACGAAAAAACTGTTTTAGTAAAATTTTGAAAATACTGTTATTTCTCTGCGAACTGGCAAAATTTTCTGACGGACCGGCACCGGTTCGCGGACTGGCAGTTGGGAAACGCTGCAATAGAGCACTTGTTTATTATATTTCCGAGAACTGAATATTTATAGCGCCTCTGTATGAGACGGAAACATTTGAAATAATTTCGTCTTATCCATTTCTAGTTATTTTAGGGAAAGAAAAATCACCTGCAAAATTTGTTCTGAAATTGAAATTGTTACAATTATTTACTTATATATTTATTTAACACTCTAATTTCTTCTAATAAATACAGCAATGGAATCGAAGAAAAAATCCGAATCCGAAAATCGAATAAAGATGAAAATAACGAATTCGTTAAGGGCGCCAAAACAAACTTTGCATCGGGGCGCCATAACCCCTAGGGCCGGCACTGGTGCTAACGTTACCTTTTTCAAAGGAGCAATTTTAGACTTCGAACAGAGTAACTGCATGTGTTCAGATTCAGTTTTAGAATTAGCGTCTCGAATGGAAACTGAGGCGCCATAGCAACGTTCACTTGCGTCAGAGAAACCTAATAATGAAATATGACAGCTGTCTTGTAATACCAATATGTCGTGGAATATGCAATTACTCAATCAATGGAAGCTCATATAAAAATTGAGAATATAAACTGCATATATTTTCGGGTACTTCTTCGTTCCTTGATAAGTTTAATTTCCAACATTATTGAACTAATAATTTAATATAAGCTACACACGGGGACATCAGACCTAGAGGATCATGTAGCCTTGCTACGACAGATAGAATATTGCGTTTAATAAATTTTGCGTCAGGAACTTGAATGGAAAAATAAAAGTAGTCTTCGAAAGGTTTCCATTTTAAACCTAAGATTTTAGTTGTAGTATAATCTTTATCGAAATCAACAACAGCTGGCGTTCGTTTAGCTTCCGGAATATATTGCATAATTTTTAGAGAATTTGACAGTCATATCACTATATTAGACCTTCCTGTAGAAAACATATCAATAATTTGTTTGTAAACTAACTTAGCTTCATAAATGTCCTTTAGACTCCCCACATAGTCATCCATGTACATATCGCTTGGTATATCACTAGCCAACTCAAAATTATTCTTTTCATCTTGTGCCAATTGCCTAACTACCCGCATCGCAAGATATGGCGATGACTTCACCCCGAATGAAACACGACCGAACTCGTAAGTGGAAATAGGCTCTGAAAAATTAAAACAAAAGAATATACGATGAAATGCACGATCCTCTACGTGCAGCATCAATTGAAAATACATCTTTGAAATTGATATATGAAATTGAAAAAATATTTGTTTGAACATTAGGACCTGCGTGAAGAATGTCATTAGGCGATTTTCCTGAAGTTGTTTTACAACTAGCATAGAGTACAATGCGTGTCTTAGTAGTAAGCTTATCTTCGCGATATATTGCGTGATGTGGAATGTAATAACATTTATCATTTTTGGAACAGTTGTCAAGCTTATATAAATATCCTTTATCAATATATTCTTGGATCGTAGCGTTATAACCGGCTTTAAATTCAACATTTGACTTGAGTTTTCTTTCCAAAGAAAGAAAGCAACGCATAGCTATCTGAGAAGAGTCACCTAGCTCATCAGTGCTATAACGACCAGTGTCGTCTCGCATACATGTTTGTATAAAAAATTGTTCATATTCAATCTCATCTGGACTAAAATGCGTTTTGTCTGGGACGTTTTCTACTTTCCAGAATTTATGTAATCGAGTTTCTAGAGAGGAATCTAGAGTAGTACAAAATTAATATTAAGGATCATTTAATTGCGTTTCGCATTGGCCATTGCCCATAATAATAAATCCTAAAGTGGTCTCAATAGCTACTAATGAAGAAGAATCAGAACAGATTTTCTGCTGTCCTAAAATATGTGTGAAAACTTCAACTCCTAAGAGCGTCAATATTAGAAGAAACATGGAAGTACACTGCCGCCCATTTGAAAGTGCACGATAGACCAGAGTTCCCTCAGTTATATATTCTATAACTTACTCTAAGCTGATAAATAAATTATTTTAAACAAGTATTTGAAAATAATAATAAACCTTTCATTCCGCTGTAGCTGTTATAAACACATACCCATGGAATCCTGACTTAAACGATGTCATTTTGGAATATTACATATAAAGAGTCGTGCACTTTCAAATGGGCGGCACCGTACATATTTATAGGCCAGTTGCTAATTATTTATATATGATACATTGTTTATATTGACATTAAGATTAGAACATTAGAAGATTAGACAGATGAAAGCAAAATGAAAGGTATGCAATAATATTTTTATTTAAAGCATTATTAATCAATTAAATAGTGTTTAATGAATGTTAAATTAAATAGCGTGGAATAATAAATAAACTCAAACAGCTTAACAAAAAAAACAACAAACAGCGTTACTTTATGTATCTCTTTTTGAATTTAAAAAAGTATGGCGTAAAATAAAATAAACATGATTGCATATAAATGGAACTGGATACTTATGTAAGTATGCGTGATGTAATAGTATATAATGTATGTTTCACTGCTTCTTTCAAATCCGGCGACGCTGGACCATCTAATGTTGCTTACAATGGACTTACTTGGTTCTTTGTTGGGTCTAGACTGAGGTTGAGACCAAAGATTAGAGAGGGTTAAAGATAGGAAACTGGCATAAGAGCAATATGTAAAAAACGACTGCGCTTTTTGTGGTCCAATTTCCCCTGAGGCGTTAAATGTCGCAATATCCGCTACAATATCATGGCCATTCATATTCGCTGACGGCGGACATAAATGAAGTTGGTCATGATAATACGACTGGCGTCGAATTTAGAATGGTAGATGTCGCAACAATCGCTACAATATCATACAATATGGATGGCTCCAATTCAGGGAAAAGAGTATATACTAAAAATATTTACTCTTATTTAATTTTCAAGATTATCTAAAAGAAATAAATCTACTGGTTTGTTTATAGACATTATAATGACTGTATAATACAGATTTATACACAGAAATAGTGCTATTTCGCCTTTAATAATTTGCGTGTATGACAAGTTTTACACTGTTCTAATAAAAAATGCTCGCTACACATCCTGAAATCCTTTTTCGTACTGCTACTTTCTACATATTTTAATAAATCATCTCGTGCAGTGAACTTAATCCCTTTCTTTGCACTGAAACAAACAGGAAAAATAGTCCTGAAGAGCAATAATAATACAACCAAAAGATACTTACATATTTACGTCCTTTGGCAACGTTAAATAAGTGAGGATGATTATCTTTATTGTTGCGGGAATCTTCCACTATGCAACACGAGACCATTTTTTTTCGTTCAATTTGGAGAGCAAATCTTACCCAAAACAAAAAAAAACTGCTCAAAATTGTACTTTGAAGATGATTTTTTTGACAGTACAAGTTTTTATTTGGTTTTTATAGGTGATGTTACCAATGGTTACCAAAAAATGACAAACAAATACACATCAATTACTTTTTTACTGACCAACTTGCTTTCCCCTGAGACTATAGTTGGCAATACCTACAACATCGTTGCTTAGCTTCCTATCTTAACCCTTTCTAATCTTTGGTTGAGACAATTCTTTTGGAGATGAAGCTGTTTGATGGTACTGTGCTGGTTCTTCTATTAGTGATGCAGCTTAATTGTTCGCAATAAATGTTTTCTAAGCATAAGTTTTTTAATATTAACTTAATAAGTCACTTGTCACTCACTAGAACAATCAGGTCAACAAAAATATACACGGAAATCAAAATGCAAACGTTGTTAAGACAGTACGAGTTTGTAAACAACACTAATGTTGATGTCATGTGTGCTGAATTGCAAGAAAATTTACAAAACTGTGTCAATAGTTTAATGCCATGTCAAACAATAATAATGCGTAAACAAAACAATTGGTATACACAAGAACTCAAATTTCTTAAAAGTCAGCGAGATTATTTATGTCGGATAGCGATAGATGACGTAACAGAATGGAAAGACTATAGATTAGCAAAAAACAATTACAATAAATCCGTTAGAAACAGTAGCTTAAATATGATTCGGGCAGATTATGGAAAATGTTGAAAGGCCTATTAAATAATAAAAAAAAATTGTAGCTCTAATTATATCACTTTTAATGAAAAAAAAAATGATGATCCGGAAGAAATTGCTAAAAATCTTAATGATTATTTTATTAGCAGCATTGAACAAATTCATTCGAGTATTATAGCACCAATAGTTTAATCAATTTCAATAATATAGGAAGAAACTGTGAGGCAATTTTTAACTTTTCTCCAATTTCAGTTCAAGATCTTCAAAAAGTCATTAGTGGTATAAAAAATAAAAGTTCGACGGACGGGATCACAATAAATATAATTAAAGATTCGATGCCTATTATAGGAGACATGTTGGTAAACATAATCAATAGATCATTTGAAACTTCAAAATTTCCACAAAATTGGAAAACGGCTACAGTTATTCCGGTGCCGAAAATTGCAGAGACTAATAAATGCGATGAGTATAGACCCATAAATATGTTACCCACATTAGAAAAAATTATGGAGCAGATTGTTAAAATTCAATTAGTAGATTATCTTGAAAATAGTAAATTGCTTTTGGAATACCAATTAGGTTTCAGAAAACATCACTCTTGTGAAACATCGTTAAATATGATCATAGCAAAATGGAAGGAACAAATGGATAAAAATAAGCAAATAGTTGCGGTCTTTTTGGACTTAAAAAGAGTATATGAAACAATTGATAGGGATATCTTATTAAGAAAAATGGAAAGATATGGGATTAAAGGTTCAGCCAATAGATGGTTTAGAAGTTATTTAACTAATAGACATCAAATTACCAGGTTTAATGAAGTCAATTCATCCAAAAGACAATGCAATCTGAGGGTACCGCAAGGGTCAATCTTAGGTCCATTACTATTTATACTTTATATCAATGATATAGACACGCAACTTAATGCCTGTGATATAAATCTGTTTGCAGATGATGCCTTAATAACAGCATCGGACATAGATGTTAAACTAGCGATACAAAAGGTAAATTCAGACATGACAAATATAACAAGTTGGTTAAAACCGAATAAACTAAAACTTAATACATCAAAAACTAAAGCTATGATAATATCAAACAAGGTATGCTCTAATTTAACGGATGGGGTAAACATTGATGGAGAAAATATAGAAATTGTTCATGATATGAAATATTTAGGAATTATAATAGATAATAGACTAAAATTTAGCAAACATGTAGATTATGTTGTAAAGAAGACAGCTAAAAATATAGGTTTCTTAGGTAGATTAAGCAATAAATTAAACATATGGTTTAGAATATTAGTATATAAGAGTATTATTGCTCCACATCTTGAGTATTGTGCCTCGATTCTATTCCTAATAAAGGAAACTGATATGCAAAGACTTCAAAAATTACAAAACAGTGCTATGAGGATTATTCTGAGTTGTAACAGAAGAACTAGAATATCCCTTATGCTGGATATGCTAGATTTTTTCACCATAAAACAAAGAATTTATTATAAAACTCTATTTTTAATTTTTAGAATAATGAACGGGCAGTTACCACATTACATGTCAAAATTCATGACGTATAACAGGGAATACCATGAATGTAACACTCGAAATATTAATGAATTTAGATTACCATTGCATACAAAATCATCCTCACAAAATAATGTATTCTATAAGGGGTTAAAATTATATAATGAACTACCACAGGATGTTAAAAATTCAAAAAATAATAGAGAATTTAAGCGAAACTGTTGTAATTTTATTAGAAGTAATGTAAACTAAATTGATTTATACCTGTACTTACAGATTAAATATAGCGGTAGGTAGTAATTAGTATTTTTAGCATGTAAGCAACCAAATGTATCTAAAATAACATCATATGATGGAAATAAAGAATCTAACTAAAAAAAATAATAACTTTCTTGTGCGAGTGCTTTCGATGTGCGTGTTAGTGTTAAAATGATATAGTTTAGTGAAGCACAACCAGTTTTTCTTATGGATGCTATGATAAAGTTTTTTATTTAATTACAATACATTGCAATGAATTACGTACATTATGAGTTACTTTTTTATTTTTGCCGAATTGTTAAATTATTCATTTTTTGAAACTACTGCTTTGGAAACAAAATTATCAGTAATAGTAGATTATGAACGAGTGGTAATGTAGGCAATAACTCACGCAGATGAAGTTTACAGCATGAGCCACAGACTAGTGCAGTAATCATCCAATTGAGTTATTGCGATTGCCGCGACTTGAATACTATATTTTATTTACAATTACAACAATTTTCGATAAAGATTACGCTGCAAAGTTTTAAAAAGAAGCGATTGATAATGAATATTTAAATGCCATTAAACATTAAGCAAATGCTATTTAACACACTATAATGATATTTCATAGGTATCACTTTTATTGATAAAACTAATTGTTAAAGGCGAGCAATTTGTGATCTTCATGGAAGGTGTAGGTGTAGAGGTATGATGTATAATTTAATTATCAGGTAGCAGATTAAGTGTTGTTACCATGACGGCTTCTTTCACTTTCACTTCTGGCAGTGTCCACATTTCTTATTTACTCTCCGAACTAATTTTTGTACTCACTTTAAATATTATTTCTCCTTGTTCAAGAATTGCGTTATGAAATTCACAATAATTGTTCGACATTACTCATAGAATATCGGCTAACTAGACTTTACTGTCTCCAACCTTACTTTGTGGCCTATTTTCAGTATGGATTTATCCTTAGCAACGTGTTTGTTTATCAATCTTATCTACCTTTGATAATGACATTTAATGTCGAAACAATATCGTCAGGTTAAGATACTAATAAAACTTGTGAAACTTTAACTAATCTTTATATTTGTATTATATTTTATGGCTAACTAGAATACCATTGCTTCGGTAGTTGGCAACCTGATTAACAGTGAGTTATGGTTCATAACTGACATGAGTATGAAAATTACATAATGAATACAAGTGTCTTAAAAGCCATTAAATGTGAGATGCAAACATTACTTTTTCTACAGCCAGTCATATTGATGAAAACTAAACACTTTATTTTCAAATTTTATTAAACTTATAAAAAAATATGAGTTATAACTAACGAAATATTATACAAACTTTATAAAAAACAAAACACGGACACGTCACAAAATCAAAATTTAACAAAAAAAGAGCAATCACAAGTTTGCTTTGTAGGTAGGTTTATTAGATGAAATTTTTTTTATTTGTGAATTTATGTGTGGAAATTGTAAACATTACTGAAAATTCTCATATACTTGTCGCACATTTCTACACATTCCAGGAAACTCTTGTACATTCCTTAAAATTCCCGCACATTAGTTAAATTGCCTAAGCATTCCTGGTATTTGTACACTCATTCCCACAGTGAGACACTTCTCGGATTAAATAGGTAATTACTATTTTCTAATTATTCATTTTACAGATATTTTGAAAAGCAATAATAATAATAGTGAAGGAATCCAAGAATCACTGATAAACCATTTAGAAGCTTGTATTGACAAAAATAAGAAGGACTTGCAGCTATTTCAACATCTAATAAAACAAAATTATGGAATTTATATATAGATTACCTCCTGATTTTACAAGAAAAACTAGCAGGAAATGATACTGTTCAGGGAATTTTAAAAGCCACTTTAAATGAGGCGTATGAGGTTGGTAATTTATCTGAAAAGCATTTGCTAACTTGGATGAATCATTCAAATCAAAAGGATGCTTTAGATATTGCAATAAAAGGTAAGAAATGAAAGACTTGTGTGTATATTTTTTAACATGTTAACTGCCATGACTCGTCTTTGAGGCAAAGCTTATATGATTTTCTGTCGCTCATTCTTCTGTCTCATAACATAACAAAATACTTATATGTACAAATAAATAAAGGTTTTTTGCGTAGCCTATTAGGAATGCCATTGTTCATTGTTAAACACTGATACATTTTTCTTTTCTTGAAATAGCTTCAATTAATTAAAATTAAAATTGAAGAATAGATAAAAATAATCAAAATTTTGATGAATTGAAGTTTAGAACATGAGACCAGTTGGTTCTTTCGTTTCGGCAGTCAATATGTTAATTAAATTGAAAACTAAATAAATTTTTAATAGTAGTTTTCACAAAATTTATGTTTAGGTACTGAAACAATACCACATTCAGTTGATCTGTGGATTGCTCGACTCAATTTACTAATTACAAATAACATCAGTAAAGGAAATTGAAGAAGTTTTCCAGCTAGGTGTAACAATATTAGAAGAAAATGCATTATTACTATGGAAAGTAATGATGGAATATTTGTGTCGAACTTCATCTGATCGTCTTTTAATTGAAAAAATGTATATGAATGGTATCAAAGCGCCATATGAAGAAATTTCCAATGAACTTAAACAAAAACATTTAGAATGGACACTTAAAACAAAAGGCATAAATGATGCAAGGAATATTTATAAAGAATTAGCTAGCATTAGACCTTTCTCAAGAGATTTACATTATAGAATGCTTAGTTTAGAATCGACCTCAGATGTAAAAGCATGTCAACACATTT
Source organism: Agrypnus murinus (assembly GCA_929113105.1). Lineage (NCBI taxonomy): Eukaryota > Metazoa > Arthropoda > Insecta > Coleoptera > Elateridae > Agrypnus > Agrypnus murinus. The sequence continues at coordinate 44,477,341 of OV816023.1, read as the reverse complement.
ATGGATTAGCTTGTGAACAGTTCGGTAGTACAGATATTGACATGTGGATGATAAGTTATATTAGTTATTGTTTAAATTCATGTAAAAAACAACATATGAACGATATTGTAGAAAATATAAGAAAGGAAACCATGGAAATACTTCCACAAGTCTTACATAATGTCTTTACTGATAAATACTATGCTGTCATGCAATCGATTTAGTGTTAAATAAAATATCTTTATAAAAAATTGCTTTTTATTTTATGTTGTTATTGTTTTTATTGTTGACATAAAAAGTCTACGAAACCTCTCTTTAACTTGAAGAAATGAATGTTTATACAGGATGTAAATTTATGCAAATTTCTTTCTACACAAAATTAATTTAAAAAAATTTATCAATGTTAGACAGTGTGATCATTTTGCGATTTCCACTGATGGACCACAGTGGTCGCAAATTCAAACCTATATCTTAACAACTAAAAACTCTGCAGTTCGAGAGTGGAACTATACCACATTCAACACTGAATACAAAGTAAGTTTTCAATTTATAGGGTATTTGTTAGGTTATGTTCGATTATAAACTTGCATATGTTTCAAAGGCATTTTGTAATTAAGTAATAATAATAATAGTTTATTACAAATTTAACAATACAATATTTTATAAAAATATATTTCTGTACCTGATCTAACGATGGGATCGTACTATATATTAATTAAAGAGAGTGACGAGACAAAATCTGCATAACTATGAAAGTAATTAAATATAAATTGAAGAAGTGGAAGACATGTGTAAAAGTGTAAATCCATATAATTGAAATAAATTACGGACATTACGAGTAAATATAAATAGTTAATATAGATAATGTTCAGATACTTCAAGTCATATGGTAATATACAGGATGTATCACTCAAGACTCGTATCCTTTAGACAAGTGAGATAGTACACACAAAATGAACAAAAAAGCTTAATATCATTAGTGTCTATCTTTCCTAATAACCAAGAAAGAAATTGTTGAAACTGGATTAAGAATAGCAGTTAAGAGCTAGATGTACCTAACTGCATTTTCAATATGATATCTGATACACTGATGCTAGATGAAGTTAGTTTGTTTTAACTATTATTTCCAGCAGTTCCCAAAAGTTTGTCCTTTTTAGCAAGTGTTTTTCGATGTGCGTAAAATCAAAAATGACATAAGGATTGTTGTTCCTATTGACGACTACTGTCACCTGTCCAGAGGATATGAATCTTAAGTGAAACACCCTGTATAACTTGGGACCAAGATAAGTAACGAATCTTTGATTACAGGAAGTTCTCACACATGGGCTCCAATTGTAACATTCACTAAAAAATGCCCCACGATCAAGCGTTAATTGTAATGTTCTAATTACACTGAAAACAAACGAACAGGTACGTACTTACTTTACTTAAATTCATGCCATAACTTTGTTCAACTCCAAACGATACTTACGGTACTTATACTCCGGCTCAGATCTCTTTTTGACGATTTATCTCAGGGTAGGTACTGGTTTCTTAAGAAAATAAGAAATATGGACACCACTCACTTGAAGTCATTAAAATACATTATTATCTTACACCTTAGGGTAGAAAGGTTTCCAATTATATGTAAAATACATTGTCAGAATCCACAAATGAGAAAGAAATTCTGATTAAATTGATTGAATTGAGTAGACTAATCGTAGCTTGTCAGATTGACTTTAAAGCAGGTTAATGTAAATAAATAACCTTAACAAATGATTGGTCCAATATTACCACAACCTTGTCTAGTTTAATTCTTATTTACTCGATGGTCAAAGAAATCTTGTCTTTAAAAAATGATGGAACAACAATTTTATTCCTATTCTAAGAGGTACATATAACATCTTATTAACTAAGACGACTTACTTAGAAAATATTGATCATCAACTAATCCTTGATAGATTGTAGAAGCCATTTAAACCCACAAATTGCACAACACTATATTGGCTTTTTATTCACTTATAAATACAGGCACCAATGCCTTGCACATGTAGAGCAGGAAGAACTGTGAATCTTGGTAAAGATGATGAAGATAGTAACTGGATTTAGGAACTAATATGTGCTGGAATTATGTCTTGATAACTTGGCAGTTGCTTTTCAATAATAACAATTTGAACTCATAAAATTCCAATAGAAACGTCAATAATTTACAAATTTTTATGCTAACACAATTTTAATTACCAGAAGGTCGCATTATTTTAACTCAATAATATTTTGACTTGTCACAAAATTCGCCAATCCCACAGTATATAAGTATTGCAATGGAAACCAAGAAATGAAGTCTGTTAGTTTTAAAATTCACTTTATTATTGAATTCTCTTCACGAATCATCAACTAACGGCACACTGGATTAATTACACTGTACAACACAAAAAGAAATTCCAGGTTTTCCGGGTTTCATATGGTTTTCCTACAGCTTTTTGGTATGAAGATCACGAATCTGCTATTAGTTTTTTCGGGTCAGGTCAAATACTGTTGTTTCGATGTCATTCCATGCCAAATCATCACAAGAAAAATGAACTTTTCAACCCGACCATCTCAGATTTCCGTGAAATTTAGTAGGATAGTAGAGGACATTAAGTAACTTACGTATGTAAAATTATAGCCCTCAGTAACACACGGTATTCATACAGCAGGGTTGCAAATATGATAAAAAATGTAAAATTTACGCTTACAAGGTATTGTTAATAGCAAAAGCTAACAAAAATACATCATAAAAAAAATAAAGTTTTTGTTCAATGTTTACATTTATAAATAACATATTTACAATTTATTCTTCACCCTAGTATCTAAAAAAAATAATAAAATAAAATAGAAAAGAAAATTTAATAAAAAATATATATATAAGGTTTTCGCCTTTACGCACTTGTATTGTCCTTACAATATTTAATACACCTCTGTCTAAAAAGTTTTACTGTTTCAGAGTTCTTCAGGCTGATGGGTAAGTTATTGTAATATATAAGACCATTATGAACGATGTCATTCTGGCTATAAGTAGTGGAAACTGTAGATACATAGAAATCTTCACTAGCACAAGTTTGATAATGATGTAGTTCTGATACCGTTCTGGTACGATTTAATAAATGTTCTGGGAATAAACTCTGTTTTATTTTGTATATAACAGTCATTGTGTTTACAAATATTATTTGTTTCACACTCAACAAGTCTGTTACCTTCAACATATTGTTAACACTGGTGTAACGATTATATGTAAGAATATACCGCATGGCTTGGTTTTGTTTCTTTTGTAGAATATTTATCTCAGATTTGTTTAACAAAAAGAGAATTGATGTGCAATAATTAAAATGTGGCAGGATGATTGTCTTGTAGATGATTAATTTAGACCACTCAGTAAGATGTTCACTTATTCTTCCTAATAGATTTACTTTCTTAGCTATTTTCTTTGTTATATATTCTGCATGTTGAGAAAATGTCAAATGTTCATCGATTATAACACCCAAATACTTGTACTTATCTACCTGTTCTACCTTCTGATTAATTACAAAGACTCCATTGTGGCATTTAGTTGATATAGGATTAAATCTACTTTTAATAATCATAAATTTTGTTTTTTCTATATTCAAACTTAATCCATTCTGCTTTATCCATCCATGCACTATGGACAGTTCTGTATTTATTATGCTTACCACTGTTTGAACATCTTCTCCAATGAGGTATAGTAAAGTGTCATCCGCAAAAAGTTGAATATTACATTTATTCAAATATCTAGTTAGATCATTTATATACACTATAAACAAATTTGGACCCAACACTGGCACAGGCACTGAAGTATTGTTTCCATATCTAGTCTCTTGACTTCGCTGATATAAATAGTTTTTAAACCACTTAAGCACTATATCTTGTATACCATATTTTTTTAATTTTTCCAAAATTATTGTGCGATCTACTGTTTCAAATGCCCTACGGAAATCTAAAAAAAGCACTGCAATAATCTTCTTATGGCTTAATGCACTTTTCCAGTTTATTAAAACACTCTGTAATGCACTTTCAAACGAGTTATTTTTTCTAAATCCTTCCTGAAGAAATACTTAAAAGATTATTAGATTCAAAATAGTTTATAAGTTTTTGATTCACTACTACTTCTAATAATTTTTCATAAACTGGTACCATGTTTATGGGGCGATATTCTTCACATCTATTTGTATTTGCTTTCTTTTCTATTGGAACCACTGTTGATTTCTTCCATTTTTCTGGAAATGTTCCATATTCCAAGCTGGTATTAATCAGGTGCAGAAATCTGTTGCCAGATCTCAATGATGCAGAAATCAAGGTGAACAAAAACAATTCATAACTTTGCTTCTAATCATAGTAGAACTTTTATCTTAGGCTTGTTTTAAAGCTAAAAGAGCATAGTTTTCATAAAAAAATGTTTTATAAAAAAATATTGAATTCTTCATTCCAAGGTCACATGATGTGACCTTTGACCTTGAATATCTAAGAAAGTGTACCTTCAATTTTTTTAGAAATGCAGTATGTGATAGAGCTATATGTAGAATCTTTTTGGTGCAAGTTTCATTTTGGGAAGCCCTTGGGAAAAAAAATGTTAAATATGGTAGTTGCACACTTTTAACACAAAACATGAGTCTGGAAGTTCAGACAACAGTATTGTATCAAGTATTTAGTATATATTTGTACATAAACCATCAAATCGTATCTACTAAGACGAGTATGATGTTGTACCTGTACCTGCAGATACAGGTAGCTATACAGGGTGTTGTTAAACGTAAAAGTTTGCCTACCCTTCTCGTGCATTTAAAAATGAGTTTTATTTGAAAGCAAATTGGAATATAACTAAAATTTGACCTGACCCGAAAAAACCCATAGCAGATTCATGATCTGCATCTTAAAAACCTCTAGAAAAAGTGTATTAGAACCTTAAAAATTTTTTAAAGTCCAATATTGTTGTACAGTGTTATTAATTCGTTAACACAAAGTGCTAAAATTTAAAATAAAACACTTAAGCTTTTTTTACTGTAGACGGAACGTAAAACAAAATGATATCCAAAACAAACTTATTTGCACTTGGCGGACCATACCAGCATCTTATTTTAAAAATGTAATTTCGGCCGAAATCCCAACTTGGGTTCTTACACCCATGTAAGACTGACTATGTGCAAAACTATCTCCACTTTTTTCACCTGTCAAGTGCCAATGTGACGTACTTCGTACCAATGGGAAAATACCTTCTCGAATATTCGACCGGTATTTACAGAGCCAGGGCATGTTTTCTAGCAAGAAATCTGATATCTAATAGAAAATACATTTAAGTGTATTTTACATTGCAAACTTAACTTGAAGTTGTGGAAATCTAAGCAACAGGTGATAGATGGCGTTTTTAAAATTTAAGATTTTTGCTAATTCTTTTATGTAGAGGAAGTTTGAGTAGCCCCGGACATTTAAATGAAATACCAAAAATGCACAAAAATAACAAATTTTATTTTCAACTTTGTTGAAGTTTGTTTTCATACTTAAAATTTTCTTTGGAACTTCTTCAAACATTTTAGTACAAATCAATAGAAACATCTCTTAGTCATTTAAGTAGTAATGGTACAATAATCTTATCCCTTGATTTTTGACAATGGAAAAGAAGGCAGGTTACCTGACATACTTATTAAGCGCTTTATCCTTGCAAATGACACAATGGTAATAATTATTTGATAAATCAATGTTAACGCAGGCTTCGTGAGTACAACCTTTACATTTTTGGCATTAGATCCAGTCTTCTTCAAATGTTTCCCTGCAAATAACGAATTCGGTACATTGATCACGATATTCATTGGAAAGTCTTTGACTATTTTTTTAGTTGTTTACATGCCATGGCTTTACTTTTCTCTTTGAGGTAATTTCTCAACGGAAAAGTTGCTAAAATGTCATTCTTGTGTTTTTTTGTAAACGCTTCATAAGGCGCTTTTTAGTCGCATTAGGAAGAGGCGATAAATTTGGCATTTTTGTACTGGTTCTCCAAATATAGAAACATATTTTCATCAAATACCAAGGATAAACCTAATTACCTAGAAACTACTTTCTTTTTGTTAAATTTAAAACTATGAAAAACGTCCGAGGATACCCGATTACTTAGATGCTATGTTTCTATTAATAGTACTTAAATTATGAACGGAATCAGATAAATACTATTTTAGTCATAAAATACATTGCATGACCAAAACGTCAGCCAATAAATTAAGTTAAGCTACATACGTTTTCTATGTGATAACCTCCTATGAGGTTTGATAGAAGTGGACACAATATAGTTGGCTGGAGCAAAACCTACTGTAATATACAATTCGTTTGGCGTCCATGGCAATACTGAATTATATGTTGTTTGTAGGCCATATGGGACACATTTCGATTTAACATTGTTTTTTTATTGATGGCTTAGTAATTTGATTGTCCAGTGATACCCGCCGTCCTGGACTGTCCGCACTTCACCTATAGTTTGAGAGGTTAGGTTACTGAGGATCTATAAAATTAACTAGTTCCTTAGAGATGTTATTTGTAATATGCAAGTAACATTCTCTCAATGTCAAAAGCTGAATCGCCTGATGATTTATTGAAGGTCTTAGAAGCAGCAGCACCATCTGCCATACATGCATTATGAGAGACAACAGAATTTTTTTTCCGAAACCTTGAACTATGACAAACAATTGAAATTCGGATGATTCTGTTGGAACTTTTTCAATTGCAACTACAACTTCTTTTCTTTCATAATCGATCATGCATTGTATTCATTTAGAAGCTATTGAATGATTCGTGCTGTTGCTCTGTAAAAAACATAAAACAATTTTTGTGGTTGCAAACAGATCTAACATTTATTCACCTCCCAAAAAGCTAAAATGTATTGCAAAATTTCTTCATATTATAGCCCAGATAGCACGAAAGTTTTCAGCAAATTTGTCTTTTGCTCAACATTATTATTACGCCTATCGTGTTAAATTAATATTTTATAAATCTTGTTGAATTGTTTTGTCCATGTGCACAGCATTAGTATACTGGCCTTATACATTACTATGTATTATCAAAGTGAGTAATAGTATATTACATGTTGAGTTGGTAAAGGATATCTTTACAAGCCATGTAATAATTGTTTGACTGAGACGGTATGTCGAGGTCAAACAATATCGCGAGGCTTGGAAACTTTATCAACGAAACATGTATACTATTTTATTCACAATCATTAGACTGAAATAATCAAAATAAAAAGTTATTTTAAATTAAAAAAAATCTATAACTGCCATAATTTCAATAAACACCATCTATAGACCATAATAAGTCTGAAGTAAGGTTTCATTCTTCGCCGCTAGATGGCAATGTATGCGCTCAGTATTTTAAAATTAGAAATTACTTAATTCCATCGTAATTATTAAATATAAAATACGGAAAAGTAAAAATAAAACTAATATTAAATAAAAAAAGATGGATTTAGCGTTAAATACATTTATAAAAACCTAAATTTAAATCGGATAAAAACGTCCTGTTTTAAATTATTCACAAAAAAAAGTTGGCCAAGACTTTACATCTCAGTTTTACAGATATGCAAAGGAAATTGTTAACCACTTTGGTGTTGCTATAGCAATAGCTTACTTTCCAAGGTTTTTACTACATATGAAATGTACATATTGCAAAATGATTGTGAATAAATAAAATTACGTCATTACAATTTTGTTTCAGAGAACAAGACGAGCAAACAGTCGACGTGCAGGTAATGGATGACACGTGGATGATAAGAACAAATAATAATAATATATTCTATAAATACATAATTTATAAATACATTATTTCTGTTTATTTTTTCTATAAGCATTCCTGTATACTCGTAAACAATGGATAATACTACATTTTTCGTAATCTTATTAACTAAGAAGCATTAAAAATCAAGTTTATTGCAAATTTTTGGTAAATATTTGTAACAAATTTTATTTTAATAAATTGCTGAAAGTTTGCATGGACAAGTTTTTTGCAAATATTTTGAACAAAGTTGTTGCAAGTTTGTCAAGGGGAAACTTCAATCTTTTCCGCCAATTTTATACGAATATTCATATTTGCAAAGACTTTTCTGCAAATATTTTGGTATGCAGATGCAAATTTTTGAAAGAGTGCTTCAATTTTTATTTGCTACGTGGGAGCATATTGACATTTCAAGGAATTCCGAAACAATAACAGTATTTATCATTATATTCGATTTCTTTACTACGTGTCAAGAAGATTTAGAGAAGATTTAAAATAAATTTAAAATATTTATTTTGATACGCAAGATCATTCAGTTTGTTGCGTTATTTTGTTTTTGTATTTCACATAAACATGTGGTAGCAAAAGGCACCAACAAATAAAATAGTAATTAGGCCGTTATTATAGGAAAGTTTAAAGCTTTACAAGTGGTATCCTTTTGGTCCTGCGGAACCCCAAAATATTTCCACGAAACCCCAGGGTTGCACGGAACACACATTGGGAATCAACTTTTTTTTTTAAATTTGCCATTTCAATAAGTTTTCGTAAATATTTCCATGAAAAGTTACCCAAAAAAATTAATTTCCGAAAATTTGCCAACACTAATTTTATATCGTTTTTGAAATATGTACTAATAGACATTTTCAAGAATTTCTTAAACAAGATCGATTTTTGATTTTATTCTTATCATTTCGTAAGGTAGAATTTCCATGTGTAGGTATTTATGTAGAATAAACTGGTGGGGAGGGGTAAGCCAGAGAGCAAAATATGTCGGAAGAGAGGAGTGCTAGGCTTAGAATTTTCAACTGGTTATGTTTGGTTGCGTTTATTTAAATAATCACTCATGAAAATCCCAAGGATTGTAATCACACAACGAATGTTGTGTGTAAAAAATCCTTCAATCCTTTTGACCAGCATGTCTTGATGAGGTTTCCCTAGTTAGTATTAATTAACATTAACAGACATTAGTATTAACAGATCTAATAGACGATTAAATTCATATCAATAACGTAACCTTACTGTGACCATTACTTTGTCACACAATGTTATAGTCTAAGTCACTATATTCTTGTTTCTTCTATCCATGCTGTGTATAACAAGTTGACCAACAGCAGGCGCCACTGCGCGGTGCAAACTTTAAGTTAAAAAGTGCATTCTAGCGAGAAAAAACCTGACATAAACACAGCTTCTTTCTTTTGCTATGAAAACAGCATACATCAAGATTCGTATTACATTAAAAATAATTAGCTTTTTAGTTTAAAGGTGTTTTGTATCTTAAAACGAATTTGAAGAATATTGCATTTAAAAGTTAAAAGGTGCTTTTTTTTAAGCGCAGTTTGCTAGGTCTTTCTCCGGTCATTAACGGAGTGTTTTGAATAGTTGAAAGTAGTAAAGTGCATTTTTAGCAAGGAAGATTTGAAAACAGAAATTTGTTTAATTCGGTCTTATTGGATTAGTTAAAAAGTGTTTCAAACGTTAAGTTAGGGAAGTTACTTTAGAATGCAGTGCATTTTCTTCTAAAAAACCTCCATTACAAAAATGATTTTTTTGTAATTTAGGTTGCGTGACGTCACTCTCAAAAACTGAGCACTTGCCACCTTGATGTTTGCTCCGGCAGCTTGAATGGTTAGGTGGTACAGAGCTGGGTTCGTGGTTTGCTTGATGGAATAAAATTGTTCTTTGACCTACCTGGTAATTGCTCAAAAAAAGCTGGGCGCCAACTGAAGTTTGCTTATCGTCCCAATTGAATGACCTATACTCCATCTTCAGTTCCAGAGAATAGGGACTAAACTAGGGATATTATTTACTTATTTATTTCTGTCGTACGAATTCCAATTAATAAAAAACCAATTTTCTAATTGAGCTATGTTTAATGGTTAATAATGCTCTAATAGTATATTGTGTTACAAGTGCAGAAAGGTGTCAATTTCTCACGAGTGTCTCTCGATGAGTCACACGAGTGAGAAATTGGTATTTTTGCACGCGTTACACACTATACTTTATCTACGACAACAAAAAAAGTAATAAACCACCAACAGCTAAGAAAGTTTTTTAACCTAGAATTTATACTCGCATTCATATTTTTTACGTGAAATATCTGGCAATAAATTAAGATATATAATGTGAGTCGCTTCCAGGATGTTTGGAGGTGTACGAGTGTACACCCCAATTTTGCATCATCGGATTCACTTATGATACATCTAGAATTTCAAAAACGACAAAAATAAACATTAAATTTGTAAAGACAATAGTAATAATATGTTTACAATTTGTATAATTTCAGTTAATCTACTATTTAGTACTTACAGTTAAATAATCATACGTATGTACTCGTTTTCAAAAAATTGCAATTGGTCGTTTTCACGGTTACTAGATTGTGCGGAATGTGTAATTTTCTATAGTGGTCGTAGATAAAATACTATTTGGTTCTCCTATTCTAAATTAAAGATTATGTAAAAGTGCATTTAAACAAACGTTCATTTACCTAAAGTTACCTAAAAAATTAGAATAAAACATGTACTATATTACACCCAGAAGATTCGCATCTTTCGTTTACATTAAAAAAGTATTCAAAAGGAAGCTATTAATAATAATGTCATTAATCAGTAATATATCATTTATTAATCAATAATATTTAAATCCGGTCTTTTTTAAACACTTAAGTGTAGAAAATAGGTTTAAAAGTTCTAGAATTTCTAGTTTTAGATGTCCTACCAGAACAAATTTTTTATGACATAAAAAATAAACTTAAAGCTTTACTAAATAATGCATAAAAAGGTAAAATAAAACATAAACATTTAATTATGTTCCTGAAGAGAAAAAACACAATTTTATGGTAATATCTGTAAGTCGGCTGCAGCCGCACGTAGTACCTACGTAATAATAATAATCACCCCTTCCCTCCTGCACAAGCTTATAGCTTCTGGGGCCTGGTTTCCAGGTTATGAGTTGTAGCAATTATTATTATTATTATCACAATGCACATCATCAGAGAAGATATGTTTAGCATCTTTAATTACAATTTGCCAAAGAACTAGAATAAATTCAGAACTGATTAGCATATGAGGATATGCAACTTGAATGGATCTATAATAAAAGATCTATCACCGTATTTCTTCATAATTGGTTTAAAATTTTTTTTCGAAAAACAAAGATACACGATTCACAAATTTGATGTTTTTCCCTTTTTTAAAGTTTCTTTTTTACTATACCAATGTTAGAGCCATCTAATGTAAGACCAACCATCTACGTAAGACACAATTTCTGATATACTATTTTTGGTCTGGTTCTATAAGCAAATAACAACTTTAAGTTTTAAAAATCATGATTTCCAAAGGACCCCACACGTTTCTTATGGAAACTGGATCCCCGTCAAATTGACTGAAATTTTGATATGTTGTAGTTTATATCATCCTGATCAAAAGTCTCCCTGGCCTCGAAGCTCTAAAGTTAATAGTTTCGGAGTTACAGAGCACGAAAGGCAGAAAAAACTCATACTTCGGTTTAAGGATTTTTAACATGTGCAGCCTCTGAAACTATTAATAGTAGTAACTAGTATTATTAATAGTAGTAACTCCGAAACTATTAATTTTGGAGCTTCGTGGCCCTGGAGACTTTTGATGAGGATGATATAAATTACAACATTTAGTACATACTTTGGTCATGGCCCGTTACATTTTTGTAAAGTCTTAAGTAATCCATTATCCACTTTTTATATGTAGGATTATAAAAAATACTATGTATAAAAAAAGCTCAGAAGTGATTAAATTTGTAAAAAATATATTTTTTTAAATACACGATTGATTTTTTATAAAATTTCAGGTTGCTAGGTATATTAGCGATTTTTTATGTAAAATTCAATAGTAAGACTGGCCGTGAAAACATTAGTAGTATCATGTTTATTCTTATGAAAGCAGTGATTTAATTTAGTTTATTACCCAAAATCTTAACTCTGACAAGCTCTAGGAGTTCCTAATAATTACCGTGAAACCTTTCCTTTGTATGTTTAAAGTAACAATATTTAAGGAACTTCTTTCGAATTTTTTTATTGTTTGTGATTTCTTGATAGGTGTAGATGTACGGAATTCACGTTGAAAATCACGTGTGATATCGAAATTCAACAGTTAACCTAAAAAGCAGCATCAAATTACAAAAGTTGCTTCATAGAATATTTCTACATAGGAAAATGACCAAGTTATATTTGAAACAATTCAAGAAAAAGAAATTTTAACAAATTTATTACTGAAAACACTTAAAAAAACACAGAATATCACAAAATATATCACAATATTGAGGTAGAATGTTTCGTTATACAAACAAATAAAAATCAGTCTTTTGAAGACATTTTCTTAAACATCCTAAACAATGTTGGCTGATGTTGGAGAATCAGTTTCTTACTATTTCGAGAAAGTCCCACAGAACGGCACGAATTAGATTTCCTAAGCTTTTCCTAAAACAAAAGAAAAATAGAATAGATCAAAATCATTTTATTAAAATTGAACAAGCCCATTTTGAAAAACTTTAAATGTGGATGCTTATAACAATAAAAGGTTAACAGTGGAGTTTTCTTGCAGAAATCTGCATTTCTGTGCCTTTAAACAGATCTTCAGCAAAAAGTACATTTTAGAACCTTTGTAATAGCAAGATTCTCTAAACAGGCAACTTCCAAAGAACTACTCTCAAATAGGGATGCACAATATCCCAAACTTAAAATGTTATACATGATAAATCATAAAAGCATTATTCACAAAATTTATAATACATACTTTGACCGGCGGTGCTGTGGGTACTTCTTGAGAAAAATGTGTTGGTGAAATTATTTTTATCAGAATTATCCAATAATATATATTGAACATATTTCGACTGATGATTCACGCTACTCCTGCCAGATTTTAAATTTTTCTTTATATTCTTGAATCTGGAAATTTCTTTTTGAAAACTAAAGGCATTAACGGCTTGAAAATACTTTAATAAAAAATAAATAAAAATACAGTGTTGTAGGTTACATCAGTTATAAATTGGAGTTTAAAGTTGATTGACGCGTGTAAACCCCGTTTATTATAAAAAATGTAAAATTAAATGCAAATGTTTACACTTGAAACCACCAAAACAAATTTTGGTTAAAAAGCCTTGAATAATTATTGTTTTAAATGCGTTACTAGGATTGAATTAAGATTATTATTTTTTGTTTAAAAGAGTGACATGGAATTATAAATTATAGGACCTTCGTCCAGCTTCAAGCAATCATTGTAGTATAAAATGTACCATCCTGCATAATTTTTTCTATCGAAGAAGAAGGAAAGTGGCAAACACTCTCTTATACTGCTTGCATGCAGGCCCCAGTTTTTTTCAGCCTGTCATATTCTATGAGTTTCTCAAAATATTTTTTATGTCACTATATGTAGTTTTATAGCAATTTAACTTTGTCCAACAAGCGTTGATCTTCGTACACTGGTATAACACCGTAAGCGTTTCAAAATAGAAAACAGCATTCCAATTATACTGTCTCAACAAGGATTTTCGAAGCTCCACTGTCTTTGAGGTACAGCCCAATGCATGACAGTACCACTTTTAGGAGATGAATCCCTCCAAGACCAAGCAATAGGTTGGGATTTTTTTTAGACACACTGAATTTCTTTGAGCATGTGATGTACTTCTTCATTGCATCACAATGAACCGTTTAGTTCAGTTACATTTGATTTTCTAAGAAATAGAGAAACCATACAAGATCCTTGGAAAGGTTTTTACTTTATTTTCTTCGTTAACGTCACTATTTCCTTTTGTTTTGATAGTACAGTAGCTTTTGAGCAGTACAGTAGTTTTTTCTTTTCCTTTGCGTCATAATTTTTTGCAGTTTTCAATGGTCCAACACCATAGTGTGTGCTTGTCGAATAATTTATATGAAGAAAAGAAGTTGTCTAGGAAAATATTATGATTATGGTTATTCTCTACAATAGATAGTAGATAAAAAACAAAGTCACCTCCCAACCCAAGTCTTGATTTTTTATTATTTGGAGGATAACTTGTATAAGTACCCTTCATCTGAACAGATATACCATAATTTGAAACCGAATCTTATCGGTTTTACTTTTAGAAGCATTTTGTTGCTAGTGCCGTCCAAAATTTGGAACTAAATATCTGTTCATCTAGTAATATAAGTTGCACGAGAATACTCCACACTGCATGAGTTCTTCATTCATGATGTAAAAATTACCTACTAAGATTTACCAAAAAGAATGAAGTGAATATAATCATGGGTGACTTCAACGGAAAGATAGGTAAAGGAAAAGTTCAATATATTGTTGGAGACCATGGTATTTGCAAACGACACGATAGGGGGGGATATCTGGTACAGTTCTGTAATGAAGAAAACTTAATGGTAGCAAACACCTGGTTCCAACTTCCAGAAAGGCGATTCTACACTTAGAAGTGTACTTAGGACCAGGAGACAATGAAGGAAATATCATGAAAAATCAAATAGATTACATACTGATTGATAAACGATATAGAAACGGAATTAAAGATGTAAGAACTTATCCTGGATCAGACATAAGATCTGATCAGAACCCCGTAGCTGAAAAACGTGAGATTAAATTGAAGAAAATCCGGAAGAGAAATAAAACGAGACCTAACTTTGAGAAACTGGGGGAACCACAAATAAAAGAGGAAATAACACGAGTTTTGAATAGTAAGTTTAGGGAAACGGTATAATTGGAAACAGAAACAATGGAAAACTTTTGGCAGTCTATTAAAAATGTAAACATGAAGTACAAGAAAATGAATTGGAAAACCAAGAGCAGAGAGCAAAACAGAAATGGATGACGGAAGAAATCCTTTTATTGATGAACGAAAGAAGGAAGTACAAACATAAAGACTATAATAAATATAAAGAAATCTATAAAAAGATTACAAGGCTTATAAGAGAGGCAAAGGAGACCTGGATGAAGAAACGCTGTCAAGTACTCGAAGAGCTGCCAAGAAAGCATGATTTCTTTAACACACAAAAAAGCAGATAAAAGAAATAACTGGAAATAAAACCCATCAACACGATATCTTAGTCACAGATAGTAACAAGAAAACAATTGACCCAGACGAGATAGAAGAGATTTTGACAAGCTATATACAAGAGCTTTTTGATGATATCAGAATGTAACCAGAACCAAGAGAAATAGATCAAGAAGATTAGCCATTGAAAATTATTATAGAAGAAGTGAAACACGCAATAAAACTATCAAAACACGTAGAGTCCCAGGTGATGATAACATCTATACTGAGATGCGTAAAGTATTAGACGATGAAATCCTCAACATCTTAACATCTTTCTTAAATAGAATATACTATACAGGAATCGTACCACATGACTGGACCCAACCTATTTTTATTGCGATACCTAAAAAGAGCGGAGTAAAACAGTGCTCACAGTACCGATTGATTAGCCTGATGAGCCATGTACTGTAGATAATGCTAAGAACATGCACCAACGAGTACACACAAAATGCGGACAATATGTAGGAGAAGAACAATTTGGTTTTCGCTTAGGCATTGGAACTAAAGAAGCAGTTCAAGGTCCTAGGACTAGCAGAAATACATAAAACAAAATTAAATAGCTTATCGGTATCTCCAACGTTAGTGACTCCTGCGTACAATGTTATTTCCTCACGGCTTGCTCCAAAATTATAAGTCTGGATTTCTTCAGCTAGTTTGCAAGCATAATTTTCAGAGAAGTCTATATGTAGTAACCCTTCATTCTTACTAAGACTGTTTTTCAGTGTGTTTGTAAGCAGCATTTTTATTTTTAATGTTAAATTTATATTTATTTTTAAAGTTTTCATTTCTTCTTGAACCTCTCCCTGCAACTCTCGGACAGGTTTAGTAACATTGATTTTAGCTGCAATCTTAGCATTAAATTGAACCTTTTCTTCATTTTATTTTTACATTTCAGAGCCTGCCATACATATGCAATGCGGAAGCCTTACTACATGTTACAGGAGTTCATATGAATTGTCATTATCTACAAGTTTTAGTGGTTTTAGTTTTTGTGGTTTGAAGCTTATGTTTGCACGTTGCTTGTACAAACAGGTAGCTCTGTTTATTTCATTAGGTTTGCATACATAATATAGACGGTAATAACATAGGGATGGCATCGAGAGAACGTAAGTAGATAAGCTATAACAGTTCGAGCGCAAAATCCCATGTATTTTCTTATGAAGGTTCGTTTTGCATTTCAAGGTCATCCGCGGTTCCCCACTCCTATCCCCACTACCCCCTACTTAGGCCCCCCACTTAGGCCCCCCACTTAGCCCCCTACTTAAGCCCCCCACTTAAGCCCCCACTTAAGCCCCACTCCTATCCCTACTCAGCGGCCATTTTGAATAGCCATTTTGAATCGCCATTTTGAATCGCCATCTTGGATCGCCATTTTGAATCACCATTTTGAATGTCATTTACATATCCGCCATTTTGTATCTGTCATTTCCAACTTGTCATCATTTCCCGCTGAAAGATTTGAATTCCTAGCGCTGCTAATGCCATCTATCGGTGACGTCATATGATCGGTATAGTAGATTTCTATACGCCTGTAGATAGGCAACCCACTATATTTTTTTTATAAAAATCAATGGAGCCAACAGGGTTTGAACCGGGGACCGCTCGAATGGTAGCCAGCCAATGCATCCACTACACCAACGAGGTAATCTATTAAAGCACTGTAAACTGGTTATAAAAAAAAATTGTTGACTAGCGACTACGTACTCATAACATAATACATGTTAGTAATTTGTAGTATTATATCATACGGCTCCCTCTTCCTCCTGCATGTGTCATGATTGATTGATTAAGTAGATGATTATTCCTGTGCTGTGATTGATTAAAGGGTCAACATATAAAATAGGTATAAATTATCATATCTAGAAAAAACAAGTTAAAAATTCAATTAAAGAATCATTAGATCTTTTACAGCCAAATATGTTTCAATCTTGAGTATTTTTCTTTACATGAAATTCACGTGTTTTATAGAATTATAACGTTCAAATATTGATATTTTAAAATTGTCTTTTACATGTTTCACACATTATGTTATTAAAAAAAACATATTAATGGATAAATACTTAAAAGCAATTTAGAACATTCGATTATGCAATAAACAGAATTAGTTTGCTAAAGAATCAATTACAATAAGATTAATTAGTTTTTATATGACTACATTGTTTAGTTATAAAATATTAAAAATTGTTATATCTAGGAATAATAATTTAAAAATTCGATAAAAGAATCATTAGGGTTTTTCTGAACAAGATAATTAAAAAGTTTGTTATTTCTAATAATCAACTAGATTGATTTTATTATTTTTAAACTTTCAACATATAAGCTTATACCTAAAATAAGATACAATATATAGTATGCTCAAGGGGCTGGATATAAACCACGTAAACAAATCCGCAGTCAAAGGATCAGATGGGAGGAAGTAAACAGCGCCTTCCAAGGGAGCATTAGAACAGGAGTGATTGTAAACTTGATCAAATATAAATTTCATAACAAAATAATTAGCCTTTCTTAGAAGTGAATATAAATGATGTATCATAAAAGATCTTGAAAGCAGTTTTAAAGAATGTCGAGAACAACAGGGTTAATTAGTTTGTAGGTATTTTCATGCAAAGTAAAGTAAAGAAGAATTAATGTTTTTTTATCACAGAATTTTAAAATAAACTTCTAAACTTTGTATTCATCGTTAAGAAAATACATTTCATAGAGATATATTTCATCAGTAGATGATGAATGATAGGTAATCGCTATCTACATGGAGGCAAAATTATATACAGTAAGAAGGCATATATAGAAATCGTTTACAAGGGTAGTAGATATAATGAAAAAAGGTTAAAAATCTGTTCAAAATTACATTACTAACGCTGATCAATACCTACATATTACTATTTTTCTGTGTTTCTGTAAGAATTTATTTTCTGTTTTTAATACCGTATGTCTCATTCATCTGTTTCAATATAGTCACCTGTTTAGTATTGCTTACTTAGAACAACAAAAAGGTAAATAATAACTTATGACGCTGTTAAATGTACAGATTATTCCACACCTAATGTATTCTAGTTGTCGATACTGAATATATCCATTAACTAGGGTAAAACACATGTAGTATTGTTCATAGAAAATATACATCAGATAGGCACTAGTGACTGGGCTAAAATTTACAAGCATTCAGATACACTTAGGTAAGAACCTGTGATTGATACAAGCAGTTGGGCACACTTAAGTTTTGTATTGTATATAATTGTACTTTAATTACGCTATCAACCATATCCGATCGTTTCTTTAAAACTGCTTTCAAGCATAAATAAACAACAATTTTTAAGAAAGGTTGTTTTTCTAATAATCTATGTGCAATAAATACATTAAACATATTTATAATAAATATAGGAGGAATATCAAGAAAATAGTACTAGTTATGCTGAAGATCAGAATTTCGATTTAGAAAACAAAAGAATTACAAACGCAGGCGACGCTATTAATGATTCAGATCTCGTAACAAAGAAACACGTCTTAATACTAGAAAATGTTGTATTCATTCATTAACTTTAACTCGATATATGCGAATTCATATATGAGAGAAATGTTATATAAGTCAATACAGCTCTATAACTATCATTTATTGAGCTACACAAAGAGATTTATATCTACGCTAAACTAAAGATTAATAGAAGTAATGCATTCCTGATATCATAAGATAACGATAAAACACATGATTATTCTTAGACTAAGGCCTAATTTAGGTAGTCAAATTGTAGGTACATATCATGATGTGGTATCATACAATTATATTCTAGTAAGAACTGTAATAAAGTCACTGCTATAAATAACAACATTCTTTATCACGATCATCTATCATTATCAAATCATCTAATGTCATGCAGAGTTAGCAGTTAGCTCCTAAGTTCGTATATGCGAGAATCGGTATTATATAACACACACACCAGTCTACATGCATTGTTCTAATATTGATAGGAACTTTCTAGAATCTATAAATTATTATAAATGTCTTAACAGAATAAAAAGGGTGAAATGAATATAACTTATAGGATTTAATCAAACTAGAAAAATATCGATATATCCTACGTTGAGAAAACAATTATACTATGTAAGCATAGATACGCTACATATGATTGCGAGCCTGAGTATAAGCATAAACCCTATACTACAGATTTCTATCCTTTTTCATTATATGTACTACAGACGTTCTAATATTGATAGGAACTTTCTAGAATCTATAAATTATTATAAATGTCTTAACAGAATAAAAAGGGTGAAATGAATATAACTTATAGGATTTAATCAAACTAGAAAAATCGCTATGTATCTGTAGTCACTACAATGAAAGTTTGTACTGTTGTGTCGAATTGACGATTTGATTTGAAAATTTAATAATGTAATTTATCGTTTAGACTAACCCTTGTTTACTTCTATATATGTTTAATTAATATGTAATTAGTACATCAAAATATGTTCTTAATATGTTAATCAATTTCCATTTATAAAATATAACTATATATCATTGAAATAAAACATTATTAAAATATTAAAAAAAAATTATTTTATCACGTCCTAAATATTTACACGATTGATCACGTTTCTCGTCAGCTTCTTTTCAAACAATTGCAGTCGTTTATCATAAACCTAATGGTGAGCTTGTATTATTCGAATAGCGATATGGATATATTATTCAATTTTCATGTCTTTTGCTAACCCTAATTTTTTATGTACTAATAACTCTGATACTATTTACTGCAATTCAATGCTTGAAAACTTAGACTTGGTTCAGATCATCAATGAACCGTCTATTTATACTGATCGACCAGAGCAATCGGTTGTTCTATCCTACGTTGAGAAAATAATTATACTATGTAAGCGTAGATACGTTACATATGATTGCGAGCCTGAGTATAAGCATAAACCCTATACTACAGATTTTTATGCTTTTTTCATTATATCTACTACAGACGAGGTGAAGAATAGGTACATTTAACATGCGTATGCTACAATACGTTCTTATTGTTTATACACCATATAGATATTCGTAGCATCTAAAGTAAACTCTTATTTAAACGTTATTTTACAATATATCATACATTTCAGCAACTCGTATGATTATCTCTCTCTATCGTAACCCAGTATGTAAGGACATTATGTTAAATACTATCTCATACATGTAAATAGTTACAACAACAAAATAGAAAAGTATACTTGAGGGTAAAAAAGAAGTCCTGGACGCGGCTATCTATAACATATGTCATATGTTTTGTAATACGTCTTTATAACTTTGAAACTCTACGTGATTTCCTCTTACATTATCTCTAGTTATGAGAACCTTGAAGACTTAACCTGGAAAAATAAAACAGATAAATATTTTACTTTTTATTGAAACTAGTTAACTTATATTCTAACATATATATTTGAAACTAGACAACTTATATTCTAACATACAAATATTCAACAACAAAATAGAAAAGTATACTTGAGGGTAACATTTTGTATAACCATTATCTTTTATTCTATAATACCTTCTTCTTTAAGCTCAGAAATAATTGAAATAATCTCATCCTAGTTTTCTAAACTACTGCTACCCCTCTGTTTTAAGGTATACAGTAGACGAAGCCTATCGACAACTTGATTCCGATACGGCGTTTTGTTTTTGGAATTTGAAATTGGTAGCTTGAGGTTAGAGCCTACGAATACATTTTTTAGGACAGAACGTAGGGAGCAGAGTAAGTATAAAACAACATACTTTCATACAAGAACGTTTATTGATACGAGTAGTTTCGATGCTACTTAAAACATAATACATAACTTAAATATATAATATCTATTAAAATAGACCAGACCAGACCAGATCAGACCAGACCAGACCAGACTAGACTAGACTATAGATGATAGACAGTAAAATCATGAACAATTATACCGTCTGTAATATAATAGAGCTTACTTGATATTTTAAAATTAGTGGCTGAATCTAATTATTACAGAAATTCAATTGTAGAAACTGAAGATGTAATCTTTAAAACATCTAAAGTTAGAAGTTTTTAGTAGTCAGGTTAGATTAATAGAGGGTGTTATAATCAAATCGTTTTTAGAAACTATTTGTTTTGTAAGATTGGCGCCGTAAGGAAAAACAACATAGCTGTAGTCTTCATTTTGAAATTGAGATAGCTCGGGACAAAACGATGAATACAAAGTTTAGAAGTTTATTTCAAAATTTTTGTGATAAAAAACATTAATTCTTCTTTACTTTACTTTAAAACCCAAAATTGCATGATAAATCAATATAATATTAATATAAATGATTAAATTAAATGAAGCAATCTAGGTTAGACCCCCAAAAAATTATATTAAGGTTATAGATTTTAGACTCCGGTTGTTGCAAAGATTCAAGAATCTCTATTAAGATTAGTTCATAAAGCATTTATTAGGTTAGAGCATGTAGCTACTTACAAAAAATCTCTATTAAGATTAGTTCATAAAATATTTATTAGGATTTACAAAACGTCATTAACATTCGAAAAACTTACATATAATATTAGTTGGGTTACAGTCTAGAAATATATTTTAGGTTAGATTTAGGTCGCGCGCGATCTAAATCTAACCTAAAATATATTTCTAGACTAAACATTCGAAAAACATACATATAATATTAGTTGGGTTACAGTCTAGAAATATATTTTAGGTTAGATTTAGGTCGCGCGCGATCTAAATCTAACCTAAAATATATTTCTAGACTGTAACCCAACTAATATTATATGTAAGTTTTTCGAATGTTAATGACGATTTTGTAAGTAGCTACAATGGTCTAACCTAATAAATATTTTATGAACTAATCTTAATAGAGATTTTTTGTAAGTAGCTACATGCTCTAACCTAATAAATGCTTTATGAACTAATCTTAATAGAGATTCTTGAATCTTTGCAACAACCGGAGTCTAAAATCTATAACCTTAATATAATTTTTTGGGGGTCTAACCTAGATTGCTTCATTTAATTTAATCATTTATATTAATATTATATTGATTTATCATGCAATTTTGGGTTTTAAAGTAAAGTAAAGAAGAATTAATGTTTTTTATCACAAAAATTTTGAAATAAACTTCTAAACTTTGTATTCATCGTTTTGTCCCGAGCTATCTCAATTTCAAAATGAAGACTACAGCTATGTTGTTTTTCCTTACGGCGCCAATCTTACAAAACAAATAGTTTCTAAAAACGATTTGATTATAACACCCTCTATTAATCTAACCTGACTACTAAAAACTTCTAACTTTAGATGTTTTAAAGATTACATCTTCAGTTTCTACAATTGAATTTCTGTAATAATTAGATTCAGCCACTAATTTTAAAATATCAAGTAAGCTCTATTATATTACAGACGGTATAATTGTTCATGATTTTACTGTCTATCATCTATAGTTTAGTCTAGTCTGGTCTGGTCTGGTCTGATCTGGTCTGGTCTGGTCTATTTTAATAGATATTATATATTTAAGTTATGTATTATGTTTTAAGTAGCATCGAAACTACTCGTATCAATAAACGTTCTTGTATGAAAGTATGTTGTTTTATACTTACTCTGCTCCCTACGTTCTGTCCTAAAAAATGTATTCGTAGGCTCTAACCTCAAGCTACCAATTTCAAATTCCAAAAACAAAACGCCGTATCGGAATCAAGTTGTCGATAGGCTTCGTCTACTGTATACCTTAAAACAGAGGGGTAGCAGTAGTTTAGAAAACTAGGATGAGATTATTTCAATTATTTCTGAGCTTAAAGAAGAAGGTATTATAGAATAAAAGATAATGGTTATACAAAATGTTACCCTCAAGTATACTTTTCTATTTTGTTGTTGTATATTTGTATGTTAGAATATAAGTTGTCTAGTTTCAAATATATATGTTAGAATATAAGTTAACTAGTTTCAATAAAAAGTAAAATATTTATCTGTTTTATTTTTCCAGGTTAAGTCTTCAAGGTTCTCATAACTAGAGATATTGTAAGAGGAAATCACGTAAAGTTTCAAAGTTATAAAGACGTATTACAAAACATATGACATATGTTATAGATAGCCGCGTCCAGGACTTCTTTCTTACCCTCAAGTATACTTTTCTATTTTGTTGTTGTAACTATTTACATGTTAGAATATAAGTTAACTAGTTTCAATAAAAAGTAAAATATTTATCTGTTTTATTTTTCCAGGTTAAGTCTTCAAGGTTCTCATAACTAGAGATAATGTAAGAGGAAATCACGTAGAGTTTCAAAGTTATAAAGACGTATTACAAAACATATGACATATGTTATAGATAGCCGCGTCCAGGACTTCTTTTTTACCCTCAAGTATACTTTTCTATTTTGTTGTTGTAACTATTTACATGTATGAGATAGTATTTAACATAATGTCCTTACATACTGGGTTACGATAGAGAGGGATAATCATACGAGTTGCTGAAATGTATGATATATTGTAAAATAACGTTTAAATAAGAGTTTACTTTAGATGCTACGAATATCTATATGGTGTATAAACAATAAGAACGTATTGTAGCATACGCATGTTAAATGTACCTATTCTTCACCTCGTCTGTAGTAGATATAATGAAAAAAGCATAAAAATCTGTAGTATAGGGTTTATGCTTATACTCAGGCTCGCAATCATATGTAACGTATCTACGCTTACATAGTATAATTATTTTCTCAACGTAGGATAGAACAACCGATTGCTCTGGTCGATCAGTATAAATAGACGGTTCATTGATGATCTGAACCAAGTCTAAGTTTTCAAGCATTGAATTGCAGTAAATAGTATCAGAGTTATTAGTACATAAAAAATTAGGGTTAGCAAAAGACATGAAAATTGAATAATATATCCATATCGCTATTCGAATAATACAAGCTCACCATTAGGTTTATGATAAACGACTGCAATTGTTTGAAAAGAAGCTGACGAGAAACGTGATCAATCGTGTAAATATTTAGGACGTGATAAAATAATTTTTTTTTAAATATTTTAATAATGTTTTATTTCAATGATATATAGTTATATTTTATAAATGGAAATTGATTAACATATTAAGAACATATTTTGATGTACTAATTACATATTAATTAAACATATATAGAAGTAAACAAGGGTTAGTCTAAACGATAAATTACATTATTAAATTTTCAAATCAAATCGTCAATTCGACACAACAGTACAAACTTTCATTGTAGTGACTACAGATACATAGAGCGAGGTAAAGGATCTAAAGAACAGCATTCTAGTAACAGTTGACAAAGTAGAAGCTAACATTATGAATTTACTAAAGAAGGTAGAAGAAACTCACTGATAAATATAGGTTATACGTGAAGCGTTTGCTGCTACTCAAACGTTAAAGCATAACTAGTACTCTTTTCTTTATATTTCTACTATATTTATTATAAATAATATGTTTAAATATTTTTAATATTATGGTTTCGTAACAATTCCTGTCTTGTTTAAGTTATTATGTAAAAAGAAAACAACACATAAATATAGGTATTAGGCAACATGTTCCTTCACTAATCTAACATTTTAGCTATACATATTATAGCATATCGATCGATATCATGCAAGTCTAGCTTACGTTTAGTAGCAATTTATTTTTATTTAATATATCATTCAGATATGTCGTGTTATGTGTTTAAATACGAAATATAAAACATGTCTAAATCTATGTAAAGCTTAGGTTATGTAGGGTTAGCAAAAGACATGAAAATTGAATAATATATCCATATCGCTATACGAATAATACAAGCTCACCACTAGGTTTATGATAAACGACTGCAATTGTTTATTGTTTTATTTCAATGATATATAGTTATATTTTATAAGGAAATTGATTAACATATTAAGAACATATTTTGATGTACTAATTACATATTAACCCTCTCGTAATCTTAGATCGTAGTTATATCGTGTGTATAAGGTATTCATGAATTTAGAGATTAGAGCTTGAGTCGGTCAACCCACTTTCTGATACAACTAAAGCATACTGCTTAATTTTACATGATTCGCTGATAGAATACAATGCGTTTGCTGAAACTGTGACTAGACATATACGCATACCATAATGAAAATTATTAAGCAAAAGAAGTTGCTAAATATATTTAACTTAGACGATCATGTTTCTCGATAATATTCCGATGGTGATAGAAAGTATGGTAAGCTTTTAATTTCAATTTTATTTATCAGACGATATACATTATATTATTTTCATATATTAGTATGCGAAGTTATCGTTTCAATAAAAAGTAAAATATTTATCTGATTTATTTCTCCAGGTTAAGTCTTCAGGGTTCTCATAACTGAAGATATTGCAAGAGGTAACTACCCTGTATTTCAAAGTTATAAAGACGTATTACAAACATATGTTATAGACTTATATTTCGAAGGTATCGAAAATGGTTACAAATTATTATTATTCATACGAGTTTACTATAGATACGATGAATATCCTACAAGTGTATATCTGCGTATTTCGAAGCTATTGAAAATGTATGATATATTGTAAAATAACGTTTAAATATGGCTACGAACTTATTTCTTTTAAACTGACGACAACTCATCATACAAAACATACTGTATTTATGTATTCTCTTTCTCTGCTGATATGTTTTCTACAGCGTTTTTAAATATTATACCCCGTTCTCTCAAGAATGCATAAAATTCTCGAAATATCTGTTTATTATTTTACTTAGCACGTATAACCTACTAAGTATGTCCTAATGGTAAAACTGTAATCGACGAGATCTAATATCATAGTAATATTATAACAGATTAGGTGACCTAACAAACTCTTTAAAGAAATGTTTATTTACATGTATGAGATAGTATTTAACATAATGTCCTTACATACTGGGTTACGATAGAGAGGGATAATCATACGAGTTGCTGAAATGTATGATATATTGTAAAATAACGTTTAAATAAGAGTTTACTTTAGATGCTACGAATATCTATATGGTGTATAAACAATAAGAACGTATATGTAGAAATCGCTTACAAGGGTAGTAGATATAACGAAAAGGGTTAAAATCTGTTCAAAATTACATTACGTCTAGAAAACTAGAAAATTAGATAATTGTAGCATACGTATGTTAAAAGTACCTATTCTTTCACTTAGTCTGTAGTACATATAATGAAAAAGGATAGAAATCTGTAGTATAGGGTTTATGCTTATACTCAGGCTCGCAATCATATGTAGCGTATCTATGCTTACATAGTATAATTGTTTTCTCAACGTAGGATATATCGATATTTTTCTAGTTTGATTAAATCCTATAAGTTATATTCATTTCACCCTTTTTATTCTGTTAAGACATTTATAATAATTTATAGATTCTAGAAAGTTCCTATCAATATTAGAACAATGCATGTAGACTGGTGTGTGTGTTATATAATACCGATTCTCGCATATACGAACTTAGGAGCTAACTGCTAACTCTGCATGACATTAGATGATTTGATAATGATAGATGATCGTGATAAAGAATGTTGTTATTTATAGCAGTGACTTTATTACAGTTCTTACTAGAATATAATTGTATGATACCACATCATGATATGTACCTACAATTTGACTACCTAAATTAGGCCTTAGTCTAAGAATAATCATGTGTTTTATCGTTATCTTATGATATCAGAAATGCATTACTTCTATTAATCTTTAGTTTAGCGTAGATATAAATCTCTTTGTGTAGCTCAATAAATGATAGTTATAGAGCTGTATTGACTTATATAACATTTCTCTCATATATGAATTCGCATATATCGAGTTAAAGTTAATGAATGAATACAACATTTTCTAGTATTAAGACGTGTTTCTTTGTTACGAGATCTGAATCATTAATAGCGTCGCCTGCGTTTGTAATTCTTTTGTTTTCTAAATCGAAATTCTGATCTTCAGCATAACTAGTACTATTTTCTTGATATTCCTCCTATATTTATTATAAATATGTTTAATGTATTTATTGCACATAGATTATTAGAAAAACAACCTTTCTTAAAAATTGTTGTTTATTTATGCTTGAAAGCAGTTTTAAAGAAACGATCGGATATGGTTGATAGCGTAATTAAAGTACAATTATATACAATACAAAACTTAAGTGTGCCCAACTGCTTGTATCAATCACAGGTTCTTACCTAAGTGTATCTGAATGCTTGTAAATTTTAGCCCAGTCACTAGTGCCTATCTGATGTATATTTTCTATGAACAATACTACATGTGTTTTACCCTAGTTAATGGATATATTCAGTATCGACAACTAGAATACATTAGGTGTGGAATAATCTGTACATTTAACAGCGTCATAAGTTATTATTTACCTTTTTGTTGTTCTAAGTAAGCAATACTAAACAGGTGACTATATTGAAACAGATGAATGAGACATACGGTATTAAAAACAGAAAATAAATTCTTACAGAAACACAGAAAAATAGTAATATGTAGGTATTGATCAGCGTTAGTAATGTAATTTTGAACAGATTTTTAACCTTTTTTCATTATATCTACTACCCTTGTAAACGATTTCTATATATGCCTTCTTACTGTATATAATTTTGCCTCCATGTAGATAGCGATTACCTATCATTCATCATCTACTGATGAAATATATCTCTATGAAATGTATTTTCTTAACGATGAATACAAAGTTTAGAAGTTTATTTCAAAATTCTGTGATAAAAAAACATTAATTCTTCTTTACTTTACTTTGCATGAAAATACCTACAAACTAATTAACCCTGTTGTTCTCGACATTCTTTAAAACTGCTTTCAAGATCTTTTATGATACATCATTTATATTCACTTCTAAGAAAGGCTAATTATTTTGTTATGAAATTTATATTTGATCAAGTTTACAATCACTCCTGTTCTAATGCTCCCTTGGAAGGCGCTGTTTACTTCCTCCCATCTGATCCTTTGACTGCGGATTTGTTTACGTGGTTTATATCCAGCCCCTTGAGCATACTATATATTGTATCTTATTTTAGGTATAAGCTTATATGTTGAAAGTTTAAAAATAATAAAATCAATCTAGTTGATTATTAGAAATAACAAACTTTTTAATTATCTTGTTCAGAAAAACCCTAATGATTCTTTTATCGAATTTTTAAATTATTATTCCTAGATATAACAATTTTTAATATTTTATAACTAAACAATGTAGTCATATAAAAACTAATTAATCTTATTGTAATTGATTCTTTAGCAAACTAATTCTGTTTATTGCATAATCGAATGTTCTAAATTGCTTTTAAGTATTTATCCATTAATATGTTTTTTTTTAATAACATAATGTGTGAAACATGTAAAAGACAATTTTAAAATATCAATATTTGAACGTTATAATTCTATAAAACACGTGAATTTCATGTAAAGAAAAATACTCAAGATTGAAACATATTTGGCTGTAAAAGATCTAATGATTCTTTAATTGAATTTTTAACTTGTTTTTTCTAGATATGATAATTTATACCTATTTTATATGTTGACCCTTTAATCAATCACAGCACAGGAATAATCATCTACTTAATCAATCAATCATGACACATGCAGGAGGAAGAGGGAGCCGTATGATATAATACTACAAATTACTAACATGTATTATGTTATGAGTACGTAGTCGCTAGTCAACAATTTTTTTTTATAACCAGTTTACAGTGCTTTAATAGATTACCTCGTTGGTGTAGTGGATGCATTGGCTGGCTACCATTCGAGCGGTCCCCGGTTCAAACCCTGTTGGCTCCATTGATTTTTATAAAAAAAATATAGTGGGTTGCCTATCTACAGGCGTATAGAAATCTACTATACCGATCATATGACGTCACCGATAGATGGCATTAGCAGCGCTAGGAATTCAAATCTTTCAGCGGGAAATGATGACAAGTTGGAAATGACAGATACAAAATGGCGGATATGTAAATGACATTCAAAATGGTGATTCAAAATGGCGATCCAAGATGGCGATTCAAAATGGCGATTCAAAATGGCTATTCAAAATGGCCGCTGAGTAGGGATAGGAGTGGGGCTTAAGTGGGGGGCTTAAGTGGGGGCTTAAGTGGGGGGCTTAAGTAGGGGGCTAAGTGGGGGGCCTAAGTAGGGGGCTAAGTGGGGGGCCTAAGTAGGGGGTAGTGGGGATAGGACTGGGGAACCGCGGATGACCTTGAAATGCAAAACGAACCTTCATAAGAAAATACATGGGATTTTGCGCTCGAACTGTTATAGCTTATCTACTAACGTACTGTAGGATATTTTTGTTTTGTGTGCAAGGCCAATTGTTTTATTTGCTAAACTATAAAGACGGTAGTGTCGAATATCAATGGACATCAACAAAGCACTTAAAAATCTTTTTCGTTGGTTTTTTTGACCTCCAGCAACTCTCCAAGGTTTCACCAGCGAGTCATGCAAAACTAGAATACGGATTGCTTATTTCTCATTGCTTTTTCCTTTTCCAGGTCCAAGTCCAACAAAACGTTTTCCTGCAGTTTTTTTTATTCAGAGATGGGCATTAGTTTTTCTTCAGGTGTTTTCATAACTGTATTGTTTTCAGTTTTTTTCTACTTAAATGCTTTCTTCTTCTTTTCACATTCTCAAGTTTGCTCAAAACAAATAACCAGAAACCCAAGTGCAGAGAGGTTTCTTTTTGTATCTGAACTTGCCCGACGAAGAGAACACAAAAAAATTGAACAGCTAAAAAATCATTTGGCAGGTCAATCACCGCTGGATATTTTTCTAAAACTTTTTGATGATGAAGTTCAAGATATAGTATTGCGATTTTTTGTAAAGTAGCATAAACATGAAGCATTCCATAAGTACTGCTTAAAACGTACGGTTAGGTTTCCTCAAGGTGCAGTAGTTTAGAGCTATATGTCAGCTGGAGGGTTAGAATGATTTCAGCCCATAGACGGCACAGTTAATGTTGAAAAGTATCAGAAAATTCTTAACGCTAACTTGTTACCAATCGTTAAAAATCGATCTTGACCGCGATTTAATCTTTCAACAAGATGGTGCTTCTTACCACACATCAAAAACGACCAAAAAATGGTTTGAAAATCATAATTTCAAAGTTGTTGAATGATCCTCAAGCAGTTCGGATCTTTAGTGTTATTGAATTTGAAATTATCAGCAAGTGGGGCATTATCCAATTTAGATAATTGTAATCCCCAAGTTAGAAGTATGTCAGCCAAAATTTAAGCGGCGAATAAAGCAAAGCGAGATGTTAAATCTTATTGAATTGTATTTATAAACTGCTATCGGAATATTTAGTTGTCAGCGAGTTTTGTTGAATTTTTGAAAATTGTTTTCTGCAGATCTATTTTTACAGAAGTTAATGGTTATTGTTTGAAAATGGTGTAATTTGGAACACTAGTAGGAAAAATAAACATAGAATTCATGAAACTGTCCGAATACATATTTAGTTGTTAGGGCTCGTACTTGTTTTGTAAATTTCACAGAGGAACATCGATAACTTAATACCAGAATGTATACTTAAAAGGTAAATAAAATAAATAAAGGTTGCTTATGAAACTAAAATTTGCAAATAATAAAAATTTCTTTCTCAAAATATTATTCCAAACACAAATGAAAATGATCCGAAATAAACAATTAAATATAACAAGGTTACAAGAAACGTGTTTAATACCAAAAATAGGTGAATCCCCTGTTATATTAGCATGATCTTAATACTACGTATTATGAATGCACAGCTGTTTTTTTCTGAAACTAATAATGGTTTAAATTTATAAAAACCATTTACATAAATAGGTACTTAATGTAAGCTTTGCCTAAATCAGCATCAGTAATTGATTAAATATACTGAATGATTAAAGCTTTGAATTCCGTGTAATTATTCTTGTCACTTTAAATACCTATGACTACCCAAACTCTTTTTGTCAAATTTGTCTTTAGGCAATATTTGATAATATTGTTGCATGCGCTCATTTTTAAGGTTTAATTTAAAAAAAGAATCAGGTTTCTAGCTCAAATATGTTTGGAGATATAACGATTTAAACCACAAAACGGGAATATTCTAATTAACACATTAAATCGCTCGGCTCTTTAAAATATAGAACTAGGTATTAGTAGGTTGGTATTAGCAGCAATAAGTATCACAATTTTTTATGATAAATACACGTTCTTTAATAAGAGATTAAACAACTTTAACAAAAAATAGAATTTGCAAGTGTTTGGTTTGGTTACGTCTAGATCATTATTTTATTACATATGTATATCGGCTCGACTTTGTTTAATAAACAAAATAATAACAAGAATGTGTAAAACCTGTTTTATTAATGTTTGTTGATGTACCGTTTTTAATATTTACCATTTAAATAGGGATATGCATTTAACCTATAATAATAAATTAACCTACACAATTTAAATAGTTTTCATATAGAAAATACATATTAAAATCAACTAAATTCAACTGTATTAAATAAAATCCAGACACAAATAAATGGAAGTAAGAGATTTATTAAGTAGCTTTAATAAAACATAATTATTTTTGTCACTTTAAATGACGCAATCCTTACTGAGAAACACACATAGTACTTTGACAACGCAGAGAGCTATATCATATACGCTATTTCGAATTACTCCCAGATGTTAAGTTTTATGCAAATAAATCAAATTTTAATTATTATGGCCGCCATATTTCATCCGTCCTTTAAAATTTGCAAACGTTGACATCGAATTTGAAATCAGCGACCTGAAAAACCCCTTTGTAGAAAATTGCATACAAATCAACTAATATTTCGAGTTTTATGATGTTTTTATGCATATAGTATTTTAAATCTGAAAGCCTTTTAAATAAAATTCATACACATACAGAAACGAAAGTAAAAGTATTTATTACATAGCGTTAATAAAATAGAATTATTTTTGTCAATTTAAATGACGCAATCTTTACTGAGAAATGCAGAGAGTAACTCGACACCGCAGACAGGCAAAGGAATTCAAGCAGGCTGGCCAATACTGAAAAAATAAATGGACGCTGTATAAACCTATAGCTTGCATAAAATAAACAGACGCTGAATAAACCTATAGCTTGCAAAAGACGCTGACTGATACCATCATTTATATACACTTATATACGCCGGACGCTGGGCGCTACGCTTTATATATATATATATATATATATATTGCTGTGGATGGTAGTTTCAAAATTTTGGAAAATTTTGAAAATTTTGTGAAAATCTAAAATCTTTGCTAAATACTAACACTTTTGAAATATTTTTATCAACTTTTCCAGTTAAAAATAATTTTAAGTTATTTAATGGAGTGTCATTGATTATACAATCAATGTGTATACTTTTTAATAAGATTAAATAATACATGTTTGTTTATTTATTATCAAATAGCTTACTCACCGATTACTTAAGTGTACGTAACATCCAGTTGTTCGCAAGTTTTTGTTATGATGTAATTCAATTATGTATAATTTCAAATGAGCATTATCGACGGGTTATGTGATTCTTCTAAGGTTTTGTTTATGTAAATAGTTCGTTATTATTGCGTAAAAGTATTGTGTAATAATCTGTAATAGATGTGTCACTTTTATAAAGAGTAATAATCTGCTATTATGTATTATATGTTGTAAATAGTGTGGTCATTGTATTAGATCATAAGGTGACGTCAAATTATGTAAATAGGAAATAGTATTTAAGCTTAGAAAATCATAATTTTAAGAGAGTTCCTGATAGAAAGCGACGCAGTAAAGTCGTGTAAGAAATATAGTAAATATGTAAATAATCACTTACTGTTAAACGACGAAAGAGTAAAGATATTATAGTAAATCCAGTAAAGTCGTGGCTGATAATATTGTAAATAAATAGTTAAGTTGGTTGATGTATGGAATACGGCGAAAGTATTAAAAAGGTTGTAAATTGTAAAAGTGTATAAAGAATCACCTTTTAAAGTTAATTTACTTGCTAAATAAGCAAGATAATAAATCTTCGATTAAAACCATCAATCGGTGTTTTATTTAATTAAACACAAAAAAAGCAAATACAAGTTCTTCGAAAAAGGGATATATACCCGCAGTTAATAAACAAAAGTGAGTTCCAAAATCAAGTGTGTGGATGAAATTATATGGAAAATCCATGCAAAAAGGAAGAAAGTCAACCCTGAATTGGAAACCAGCCCTGGGTCAACTTAAAGTGATCTACTCTGCCAATGGTTTGGGAAAGAGGACATCTATACTAAAGGGAAAGAAGAAATATATAAAAAAAAGGTAGGAAGTTATTTCCTTTTTTGTATTGGCATTTGCTGAAGAAAAGACTATCGTTTGTAAAAGTGTAGAAAGTGATTTGAACAATTTAGTAATAGTTAAAAATTAATTAAGATTTCAATTTTAAAAGTGTTTTTAAATTTCAATTTGTACATTTTTTTTAATACCACAAGAATCCACATTCACCCTGAGATGAGTCTTTATTAAATTTAATTCTAATGTGTTAAGTTATTTAACTGGCGCCCAACTCTCTTACGTAAACTTGAGTTAGTCAAGAACTAACGTAACATTAATTTTATATAACCATTGCATTATTAAATCTATTAAAAGGTATTTTCAAATCATATTAGAATTTATATAAGAGGGAAGTTGAAAAGCATTTCCAAAGTTCACAGTCATTTTAAAAAATCAATTTAATTATAAAGTAATTATCTACGATCGAACGGCAATTATTCACAGTTTCAAAATATATAATAATTATTTTAAAAATAATTTATTATTTTTAATTAACCAATATCACTGCATTTATATATGGCGCCCAACGTGGGGCATTTGTTAATGTGGGGCAAAATAAAATATTTTTTTTAATTGAGATATTACTGCAATATATATATATATATATATATATATATATATATATATATATATATATATATATATATATATATATATATATATATATGTTACATTTTAAATTTCCGCGGATATTATATGATACTTCACTACTTTTCCGGGTTTCACTCCGCGTATTCACTATTCGGCTCCTAGAGGAACCAGACAATGGTTGACGACGTTTCGGCAAGATCACACTTGCCATCTTCAGGTCACTTCTAACTTCCTTCTGCTTCGCGTGGTTACACGATGTAGACTGACGTCTTGTTGCAGCGGTTGGTCTTTATATACGGTTACGGTGTTGCGCATGGTTGCGGTCGGCTGGTTTTTGGCGCGGCTGCGTGTCATTGGTCTCGCTTGATTCGGTGGCTTTCTCTCGCTTTCCCTTTTATCGTTCTGCTGTGCTGGTTTTCGCTTCTTGACGGTGATGCTGGTTATAGCTGGTTTCCAAGCTGATGGTAGTCGCTGTGTATCGTCCCTGGTATTAAGATTGTTCGGACGTTTCTCGATCTCAATGGCTTCTCTTATGGTTCGTCGGGTCTTATGTTGTATATTCGCTAAAACTTTTGTATTTTCGAAATCTATGTTATGAGA
This sequence comes from Agrypnus murinus, assembly GCA_929113105.1. Classification (NCBI taxonomy): domain Eukaryota; kingdom Metazoa; phylum Arthropoda; class Insecta; order Coleoptera; family Elateridae; genus Agrypnus; species Agrypnus murinus. The sequence continues at coordinate 44,442,862 of OV816023.1, read as the reverse complement.
TGTACCACTTACATGTTGTGCTAGTGAAGACGTTCTCTCATTTTTGTTGACTGCATTTCGGTGTTCTTCTCTTCTTACTTGAATTCTTCTGTTGGTCTGCCCTATGTAGGATTCCCCGCAGTCTTTACATGGGATCTCGTATACTCCTTGGCTTTCTAGTGGTATTTTGTTTTTGCAGATGGTAGCATGTTTCCAATCTTTTTGTCGGTGTTGAAGATGGTGTCGATGTTGTGTTTTCTCAGCACTCTACTTATTTTGTCCGTGGTCCCTTTGATGTACGGTAAGTGCGCTTTGGATACCGATGTTTCTTCTTCCTTTGGCTTTGGGTCCCTTGGTGTTAACGCTTTCTTGATATTTCTGGACGAGAAACCATTTTGTTTTAATGCCAACTTCACCTGTTCTAGTTCTTGATGTTTATTATCGTCATCAGTCAATCGTTGTGATCTGGTTATTAATGTCTTGACTACTGACTGTAGTTGCGCTGGGTGGTGATGTGACTGCGCGTTCAGGTAGCGATTTGTGTGGGTTGATTTTCGGTATACTGTGTATCCCAGGCTGCCGTCTTCCTTCTTGATTATAGATACATCTAGGAAAGGTAGTTGATTGTCCTTTTCCACCTCCATTGTGAATTTGATCTTCTGGTGTATGTTGTTTAGATGCTGTAAGAAGGTCTGCAGTTTTTCTTCTCCATGGGTCCATATAATAAAAGTATCGTCTACGTATCTTAGCCATAGTTTAGGTTTGTCACTTGCCGTTTCTATTGCTCGGACTTCTAATTCTGCCATGAATAGGTTAGTGGAAGGAGCACCTATGGGATCACCTTTATCGCCGGTAATAGCGAACCTATTCATGGCAGAATTATAAGTCCGAGCAATAGAAACGGCAAGTGACAAACCTAAACTATGGCTAAGATACGTAGACGATACTTTTATTATATGGACCCATGGAGAAGAAAAACTGCAGACCTTCTTACAGCATCTAAACAACATACACCAGAAGATCAAATTCACAATGGAGGTGGAAAAGGACAATCAACTACCTTTCCTAGATGTATCTATAATCAAGAAGGAAGACGGCAGCCTGGGATACACAGTATACCGAAAATCAACCCACACAAATCGCTACCTGAACGCGCAGTCACATCACCACCCAGCGCAACTACAGTCAGTAGTCAAGACATTAATAACCAGATCACAACGATTGACTGATGACGATAATAAACATCAAGAACTAGAACAGGTGAAGTTGGCATTAAAACAAAATGGTTTCTCGTCCAGAAATATCAAGAAAGCGTTAACACCAAGGGACCCAAAGCCAAAGGAAGAAGAAACATCGGTATCCAAAGCGCACTTACCGTACATCAAAGGGACCACGGACAAAATAAGTAGAGTGCTGAGAAAACACAACATCGACACCATCTTCAACACCGACAAAAAGATTGGAAACATGCTACCATCCGCAAAAACAAAAATACCACTAGAAAGCCAAGGAGTATACGAGATCCCATGTAAAGACTGCGGGGAATCCTACATAGGGCAGACCAACAGAAGAATTCAAGTAAGAAGAGAAGAACACCGAAATGCAGTCAACAAAAATGAGAGAACGTCTTCACTAGCACAACATGTAAGTGGTACATCTCATAACATAGATTTCGAAAATACAAAAGTTTTAGCGAATATACAACATAAGACCCGACGAACCATAAGAGAAGCCATTGAGAACGAGAAACGTCCGAACAATCTTAATACCAGGGACGATACACAGCGACTACCATCAGCTTGGAAACCAGCTATAACCAGCATCACCGTCAAGAAGCGAAAACCAGCACAGCAGAACGATAAAAGGGAAAGCGAGAGAAAGCCACCGGATCAAGCGAGACCAATGACACGCAGCCGCGCCAAAAACCAGCCGACCGCAACCATGCGCAACACCGTAACCGTATATAAAGACAAACCGCTGCAACAAGACGTCAGTCTACATCGTGTAACCACGCGAAGCAGAAGGATGTTAGAAGTGACCTGAAGATGGCAAGTGTGATCTTGCCGAAACGTCGTCAACAATTGTCTGGTTCCTCTAGGAGCCGAATAGTGAATACGCGGAGTGAAACCCGGAAAAGTAGTGAAGTATCATATATATATATATATATATATATATATATATATATATATATATATATATATATATATATATATATATATATATATATATATATATATATATATATATATATATATATATATATATATATATATATATATATATATATATATATATATATATATATATATATATATATATATATATATATATATATATATATATATATATATATATATATATATATATATATATATATATATATATATATATATATATATATATATATATATATATATATATATATATATATATATATATATATATATATATATATATATATATATATATATATATATATATATATATATATATATATATATATATATATATATATATATATATATATATATATATATATATATATATATATTATATAATATATATATATATATATATATATATATATATATATATATATATATTATATATATATATATATATATATATATATTATATATATATATATATATATATATATTGATAAAGGGTACCTTGTCACCTCCAAAGTAGATACCCAGCATACGTTGTCACCTCATATATAACGTTGTGACCTCCGTTTTCGGAGGTCACAACGTTTTGCCCTGTTTTCGACTGTATAAGCATATAGATGGTGTTAGAAGCCTAAATTCAAATTTTTGTCTGGAGGTGATAACGTCATACTTATACTC